>JAWWNJ010000194.1:0-356432 GCA_037176885.1 Favolaschia claudopus
AAGGTGCGTGCTGACACCATCCTGGCATTCGTTGCTTGTGATGTCCTCCGGTGCAGTGGAACTTTGCGGTGGAGGAGCAGGTATACGAGCAGGGTCATCGACGTTTTCTGTTGTAACAGACGGTACAACGCGATCTGTTGGGAACCAAGGCAGAGTGGAATCCTTCCATTTCTCACCCGCACTGAAGGCTTTCGCAAAGTTTGTGAGACTCTCAAATCTCACCCGTGCGTTTGGATCCAGATGCCGCTCCAGCGCACCTAACATGCATAAAGCATCAGTAGCGCTCTCATGCATGAGCCACAACAAGTCCGATTGCCTCGCCAATGCCAATACTGGTACCGAGCGGTTGGCGACTTTGGAGGTTGTGTCTGCTAAGTCTCTGGCGACGAGGTGCAGTTCTTGAGATAGGCCCAGCAGCTTTCCTTGTAAGGAAAGAACGTTGGTGGGTATCTCGTGGGGGTATGGGTTTCCAAGATACAGATCTTCGTCTGCTTCTGATCCTGCGTAGTCGTCCTCACCATCGGATTCTGGTTCCGACACGGCGAACGGATTTGACGGTGGCATGCGCAAGGCCTGAGGGGACGGAGTCGCAGGTAGCTGCTTAGCCTTAAGCGACTTATCGGCATGCTCCTTGAGATACATCCAAGAAGAGGGTTGTTGCAGCGTCCCTGATGATAAGAATGGAAACGCTGGGACTGGCATTCCGTATTTGTGTGGTTCTGTAACTCCTGCAAGGAGTTCCGCTGACGCTCCGTTGAAACACAGAATTCTACCGAACTGTCGATCGAAAGTTTTGAATCTCCCGTTGGACTTCTCCATCTCACTCCAGATGCGCAGGCCGTGGTAGTCTCGGATGCCGAATTTGGATTTCTTTCCTGACGGCGAGCGCACAATCAAGGGCGGGGGCTCTATCCAGGCCTGATCTGATCCGAGTATGTGTTGGACGTTGCGGATGGGGGCGTAGCTGTTGTCAGCCCATCGAGGAGGCGTGTATGTGGGAAACAGTGAAAGAGAATCGGGAATGTCAAGTCCGGTTTCCGCTCTACGGGATTGTGGCAGGTGAGATTCGACTTGAGAGTGGTCGAGGGTCTGTTCATCGTGTCGATACAAGTAAGGAGTACGAATGGACGTGTTATGTGCGATTGCACTTGCCGGCGCAGTGGATGGACCCAGGTTTTGTGGTTGATCACCACTGCCGCTGTTTTTCTTTTTAAATGTAATTGCGCGACCCTCGGTCGAGTAAGAGACGACGACATTATCCTCACTGCTCAGAGCGAAGGAGGGTAGTAGGAATTGTTGACGGTTGGTCGACGGTGGCTATGTGATTGGTCTTCCAAATGCGGTAAAAACATTTCCTTCTCATTCAACAAGTTTCAACGTCGTACTCGACGTCCACTTATCGTCGTTTCCATCTTCTACTAGTCGCCCGGATGACATACATCACCAAGTTTCTGGTTACCAATACTAAGCGCGTCTCGATCCGCCCGGATCCTCTGGATACGCAACACAGTGTATGTGGAAACTCCGCAGCTCCAGTGGATGTCGGTGGGGAATACCCAGAGCTTCCAGAACTGGTAGCAGAACAAAAACGCACCGCGTTTCGCCTAGCCGTTTTGGATTGCCGTATCGCTAGCATCAAGTATTTCGCCCATCAAAAGCTCCCGCAGGATACAGAGGAAGCGGTACAAATCAGTATCGCCCTCAGGGAAGAAATCAATTCTGCGCGCCGGAAGGTCGAGGAGTTGCAGTTGGGGCGGACGTTACCGCCCGAGATCGTGGCCATGATCTTGTGGTGGTCTCTTGTCGATGAAGGCAAGGTCGGGCCGCATCCATCGGCGCTGGCGAAACTCACTACAATATCATTTTCGTGGAATTGCACGTTGCCGGCGAAACTGTGGAACACGGTGGAATACACGTTCACGTCCAGGACGTCTGATAAATTTGGAGATGGGCTCGCCTCTTGTTGTCTCGCGGCGCAAACCTGGGTTTGCACATCGTCTTTCACAGCAGGCGGTATGAAGACTGCCTCGTGGACTTAAAAGGTTTCTGGAAAACCGTGGCGCCCCACACTCGGACCTTGACGGTAGCAGCGCCGATATGGGATAATCGGCGTTATTCGCGTAAAGACCCGTACGTCGACTTCCCGAAGCTGCAGCTGTTGCACATGGAGAAGTGCAGCGGTGCGTTCTTGGGAAGTTCAGCGTACAGTCTGAAATACCTCTTCGGCGGCAGCTTTCCTTCGCTCTCCCGCTGTGTTGTCATATCCTGTGACTGGGACGAGGACGATGATCCTGAAGCGCTGACGGAGGGGCTGGTTTTGGAGATGAATACTTTGAAGGCGTTGACGCTCGCAGGTGCAAGTGACTTACAGCAAGAACATTGGCTGAAACGACTTACGTTGCCGTGTCTTGAGGAGCTAAGCGTGCAGCCCGCGAACGTGGAACAGCTGGGCCCATTCCTCGATCGTTCGGAACCGCCTCTCACAACATTCACCTGTGAATGGATGGAGCCATCCTCTCCGTCAAGCTTGCTGGCATCAGCAAGCTCGTTCTCACAAAACACACTACCACTCAAGGTCTCGGCATTTCTAGCTTACTGGATCCGGCGGTTCTGCCCAACCTCAGGGAGCTGAACATTTCGCAGCGCCATCCAATTGGGAACTGGGACGTTATGTGGGACGTGATGAATAGACGCAGGGAGACACTGAAAAGCATAACAATACGGTCCCATAGCAAGGGCCTCAATTGAGGGGGAAATTTTGTATCTTGCGATTACTTTGTTTCGTCTGGTAATAATAGACTGTTGCAATATGACCATTCCTATCGGCGGTGCTTTTGAGGAAATCCGTGCCCAAGATAAGATTATTATTGTTAAGAGGCTGAATAGCCCTTGAGGCAGATATACAGTTTAATGAGTTCAATCTGGTGGCTAGGCTAGAGCAAGAAAAAGAAAAGGGATTATGTAGGAAAAGGGATTATGTAGACAAATTGGTTACAACAATCAAGTACAGCTTTATAAATGTAATGTCGTCAATAATGATTAAATTCCGATGCTTGAGCTATGGATTGAGCGGCCTTTGACGCTTTCTACTGGACAGTGTGTCATCCTCGGTGGCGGGGCGTTTGGCGTTCGCGGGACGTGCTTCTGCTCTTGCCGCAACAGGTTTCAGAGAGAAGGGCATGGGCCTTGACTGCAGGTCCCACGGCATGAAGTGAGTGTGGGTGGGCGTTTGAACGTCTTCGTTTAGTTCCGCGTCAAACGCAGTCGTCAAATGCCCTTCTTCGAGATGGATGACTTGAGGTGAGAATTTCGACAAAGGTCCAGCAGCGTTTGTCGAACAGTACTCGTAAGCCGCCAGTGCTCGCCTTAGCTGTTGTTTCAAGGCAGTGACGGTGAAGCCCTCGGTGACATCGTCACCTTTCTCTTTGACACTCTGAATCCAAGCGGTGCGATAACGTGTCAGGCAGCACGCCATGTTCACGAGGCAATCCTGTTTATAATTAGTTCAGATCCATACACCTCTGGAGATCGCTCACTCTGAGTAAAGACTGATAAGTCTTTCTGCTGCCCACGACAAGCATACGTGCGTCTATCATCTCTGAAGACTCACGCCAGCGTACAAAGCAAAGTCGTACTCTTCGTAGCGGTCTGCTGTCATATAACAAGCTGTTCCGAACAAGCCGGACGTTGGAGGCATGTTCTGGTAGGGTTCGAGCAGCAGTGCGGGGTAGAGCACTACATAACTGTGCAGGGTAAGGAGGTCCAAGAGGCCCTGGGCAGTCCCAAGGCTAGGGTAATGCATCGGCATTTCGGGTCTCTCTGTTTGGTTTAGTTACACTGTCTAAGAGATGAAGTAGGGCACGTACCTCGCTGTATTATCTCAGCCCAGAATATGAACATGCGGACAAGCAGCCACTGAATTACTCGATGCTCAGCGTTGGCGTGGTAGCCTTCGGTCACAAAATTGTGGAGCACAGTGAAAATGGCGGGTTGTATTTGCGCGCCATTGATGGAATGAAGACCGGAAGCAACCGTATCTTCCAGGGAGATAATGAAGTGGGGTGTTCCCGCTCTCATGTAGCTGCATGAAAAGCGTTAACTAAATTTTCCCTCCGGCTGGTGAAGCAGTACGTACAAGGCCATTTTGGGCTCCAATAAGAATACCTCCCATCGGTAGACGTCGACTTGGGCGTCTACCTGTACGTCCTCCCAGTTCATGAACGAGAACCGCGAACCAGGATCAGCCTTGTAATTAGTGGTCCCGAATTTGTCGGCCCGTGGTACGCCTATGGCCACCATTTTACACCCCGTCAGAATTGACATCTCTGTAGCTGCGATGTCCTGGTGAGTAGGCGATCTCGCGAGGGCAGTCGCAACAAGTCCCCAGCGTCGATCTCCCCACGGCGAAGGAACCTTGGGAAGATGTGGATGGTTTTCCAGGAAGGTCAAAGCTTCTGCTAAAGAGCAGAAGTATCTGCGGAGTAGTCAAGAACGCCGATGCCAATAGGTGTACAAAAGCAAGACGCACGATAGCCCGGGCGGGAGCGACAGCTGTCGGTGAGAAAGAGGGTGATGAACTGCGTTCAGCACAGGTCTCCCTTGCTGAGGAAGCAAAGCGCTCAAGGAACCTTTAACCAGACACTGGCTACCCTTTCGGCCTTCAAGGCCCATGTCTATGTTAATTGCATGAGTACGTGACAAAGTACGAGGCAACTGCTCCTACCTTGTATGGGGCAGAGCTCATCTGGATCCCGAAACTGCTTGAGTGCGTTCCAGTCGAAGGGGGGCGGAGTCTTTGGACCATGTACATCCAGCATTAGAACGCAACGATGTCGATGTATCTCGTATTTAACGTCGTCCGGTAGTTCTTCATATTCGGCTTCGGTGCATACGTAGAAGATGCTCTGCTTCTCCGACGCTTGGAGGCGGGGATCAGGGTCGCGGGCACTGTCTTCGAGAAACAGTGGCCTAGCAGTGGGTTGGCTTTGTAGCATGGATTCAATCATCTCGCGATCTATAGCCTGAGCAACGCAGGTTACGGTACTGCGGCGTAACAACGAAAGAAAGACGCACGAATTTCTTAAACATACAATACTCGAACGTCCGTTTGTGACTGCATCCACGTTGGGCTTCAGGAGCGTACAGATCTATGACCAACGGCTCTGGCTCCATCTAAGGTGCGTTAGTGTGTTCAGGCACCGATGGGTAAGTTTACTTACCGGACGAGAGTTATCGAAGTTTAGTGGTTTAAGGTCACGGAGAGCAACGTGTTCCTTGACGTCGTCGAGCACTTCGTCTAGGACGCGGATGTACGCATTGTTGCTGGCTCTCCCCGACTTTGTACGCACACGCCCCCGCTCATACTTTCGCGGACGGTTTTGTGCTGGTGCCGATACCTCGACGGTGTTGGCTTTCACGGGTAACTTGTTGCTCTGTGATCGAGTTTTCCGTGGTTCTGACTGGTCCTGGCTATTCTTCTTCTGTTCCTCCGCTTGGCGCTTCCTCTCCTCTTTCTCCTTCTCCTTCTTCTCTTTCGCCTCTTTCTCCTTCTCTGCTTTCTCCCTTTCTGCTTCTTCCTTTTGCCTCTCCCTTTCCGCTGCTTCCACTTCCATCTTCTTCTTCATCGCCTCTCTCTCCCTCTCTGCCTCTGCCTCCTGCTTTTTCTTTTCCTCGTCTTCCTTCTCCTCCTGCAGCCGTCGTGCAATTTCCTGCTCATATGCGTCCTCAGGGTCGGCCTCTTCTATTTCGTAGGTTCCATGGTCGCTACCGAAGTCTGGAGATAGGGATTAGCTCTTGTCGTTTAGACGCGTGCACATCGCACTTACCCAGATTTTTGCACTTCTCCGAAGGTGGCTTGTTCCTGAGGATATGCAGCACTTCTTCGGACTCAAAGATAGATTGGATGGCCTCTGCAGCACTGACAGTCTGTGCAGCCAGGCGAAGTAAAGCTGTCCAGCAGACACGCTCAACTTGGCCTAAAGGCTCTTCGAGCCTGACCCGCCCGCTATTTCCGCCAGCGAACCAATACTGAGGACCTGTTAGTACAGGTGCAACATAGTAGCACGAAAGAGAACACACGTCAAATATGGAGGTGCTCGGGTTGTATGCCCCGTTCGCGTAGTTTTGGGTGGATAAGAGGAGGACGGGCGATATGGCTGCAGCCACTGCGAGTGCCGCACAAATGCCATCGACGTTGGGATCGTTGAGTACGTTTGCTACTTCCGTTCGTGTGATAGATGGATCTTCCTGCCGTGCCTGACTGTTCACTATTAGCTCGTTCGATGCAATTTTATGTCAGATTTACAGTAGAGCCAAGTCAATGAATGCGTCGAATGTCATAATCATTTTTCCCTGTGAAAGTTGAGCGATGTGAATATAGGTCGGCAGCTAACTTACCTCTTTCAATCCCCTGAGCATGAATGCCGCCTGAGTCATATTGTACATTGCAGTGTCACCGGGCTTCGAATTGTTGTTCAACACTGTCAAAGCGCCGAGGCACCTTTTCTTCGGTCCTTCGGCTATCGTTTCCACGTCAAGCGTGGGTCGTTTTAATATTGCTTTGCGTTCGGTATGTGCAATCCAGGCGTTATGTAAGATTTGGTACCAGTCAGTGTTCCGGAGAAAGTGCTAAAGAGCTGGAGGTGAGATGTAGAACGTCAAGGAAGATGATAGCAAAATGTTGTACATTTTTGTGTTTAGTCGATGAGAATGGTCGGTACCAAAGGCGAGGCTCCAGAGGTGCCACATGCTGGGGATCTACCGCGTGTAATAAAAAGTCCAGAACAACCACAGGAAGAACGCCGTTCCTGACGGCGGGCGAAGTGAGGCGGTTCATCACTCCGAAACTTGTAGGGATGATCTTCATATAACATAGCGCAGTCTGTTTGTGCTCTTCAGCGAGGTGGTCCAGAGCATGAGTGCTCCAACTTGTAATAGCTTGGATTAAATTGCGAATGAATTCGTCAGGTACATCGGTTTCCTGAGCCGGCCGTTTGAGTGGGCACTCCGATTAACGGTCCGCGACGTGGGGAGCGGTACCTTAAATTTGCTGGCAAGTTCATCAAGACTGGGGAGTTCACGTTTCTGGTCGGCGAGTATGGCGTGACTCCAAGGGCCGGGTATTCGAAAAAGTGAGACGGACATAGGCAAGGTAAGAGAGATGCAATGTGTGACGACGCGTGACCCTGCGTGAACTTACCCGACCGTGATGCACTGCCACGACACTTCTCTGTCTCTGCGCGCGTTCTCAATGGATTGAATCCGATTGATACCGGGGCCGGGGTATGTAATAGCCAGAAAGCAACGATTGGCAGCCCGCTGCTTTTGGACTTGAGAAGAGTTATCCTCGCCTACACGATTTCTTGCTGCAGCCTTGTGTTTTTCGCTCAGGCGTCCGGGATGTTTTCGCGTCGGACAAATTCTGGCAAGTTCCAGAGATGTGGTAAGTCATGGTTTTTAATTTGGTCTTAATTGATGCCAGCTGCAGGAGCTTGTGAATTGGACGAGTAAGCTGACGGGTTCATGACTTTGCAGTGATCCCCCTCCGTTTGCAGTCTGCGGTGGCAACGGTGCGGGAATGTCTGCGGGCCTTGGACCTTGTCAGTTTAGATTGTTCTGACACTGATTTTGGCTGCATTTCGATCTTTTTGTGCCCTGGTTCCTGATAGCAACACTGCGCTCTGTGAAAGGGCACTTTCTCTGAACACCCAGCAATGCATGGATTCAGGCCGTTCGCGTGCGATCCGTCCTTGCATTTGTTTACTATGTGCTAACCCTAGCGATAGGAATCCGGGCTGGCGATAATTGTTTGTGACTCAGTGCACGGGCTCGCTCTTATAAATCGCGAAAACTCTCATGTTGTACACTTGTCTCGGAAATTGAGAGCTCACGAGTTGCCCGACCTCTCTCATGGCTTCCCGTCTCTCACCCGGGGTTGGCTTTCAGAGGAACAAACGTGACCAGGGCGATTCAGAGGCCTCATATTACGCGTCGTCCTCCTCTAATCCCCGCTGTATAAGTGCTTAGAACCATAAAAGTCTAACTACAGTTATAATAATCGTTTACAGTCAATGAAATGTGATTTCTCTCAGATTATTTGATTTCTCTTGCGCTCCGGTCGGGTGTATGGTCTCGGTATTGAGTACTTGCGCTGAGTTCGATCGGAAGAGTTCATGAGGATGGCCGTATTGTGACTGGGTAATCTAAAACATAACAAGATGATTTACATATACTCTGGTGAAGGTCCGAATGGCATGGGCCCAACTGGGGAAGCGATGTACGTGTTCACGCTGGTCAACCAAGCACTATCTGTCGTGCAAGATCTGCGTCATAGTTGTAACAAGCTGGGATGACTCACCTTCAGCACTGAAAACAGGGGTTGTGATTTCTCTGTCTTCTCGATGCAGAATACCACTGGAACATCCAGTGCCGCCCAGCGTCCAGCATGTTGGGCGCGGGAGCCCAGAATCCGATGTGTATCGCCATCTTGGGAAAGCATAGAAACAGCAGGCTTCGTCGTCGGAAGACCTCAAGGTCGCAGGGCAGTTGAGGTCAACTCCGCATTTGTGAGGACGAGGATAGTCATTGAGACATATCTTGAATCCTCTCCTAGCGTATTTATGCAGAACACACCATGTGTGGAAACGCGCATAAAAACCGACCGGCATAGGGTATATCGCACGCGTGGTTATCGCCAGACCCTGTGAAGTCAATTCCGGATATGCAAGCCATATGCCATCGGCTTGCCAAGCAGCAAAGACGCAAGAGAAATTGAACTGCACCACGGCGTCAAGCGGATTATCCGTCAAAGATTCAATGATGTTGATCTTGCGCACTCCCCCCAGAGTCAAGGTATAAACAGATCCGATTCCTGCAACTTCCCCGTAATCCATCGGGTGGGATGAAGCCACGTAACAGGCCGCCAGCGTAAAGAAGTCTGCAATAGCAGGTCCTTTGCGGCAGGCTGTAACGACATCCAAATCACTGGGTACAATGCGCAAGTCTGGTCGAGCGAGGGCCAGTACCGAGGAACCTACAATGGCGCATCCGGTTGCTGTGAGGAGGAGTCGGATGTCTTGAAACTTCAGTTTGAAATGTGCCAGGAGCTCGGTAGCAAGTCTTTCCATGTCGGCGGGATTTGAGTTTAATACATAGCGCCGATAGTCAGCAACGGGAGGTCGTGGGCCTCTTCGCAATCCCATTCTTATTCCAGGTCCGGCTCCCATCATCTCCGCAGACACAGCAGAGACTAGCGGTAGACCTGAGCAACATAAGTGCTGGTGAATGAGAGCGGGGAGGAATCCGGTACAATTTCCATCTTCGCCATCCATTTTCAAGGCATCAAAATTACTCGAGGGAGTGGCGCCGGAAACTGAGTCCAGAAAGCGACTGACTTCATAGAATTGGCGTCGAGATAGAAGGGCTGCGAAGCAGAGGCTTTGTGCGTTCATCACAGCCATCGTCTTGGCCTTTTCCTCGAAGTCTACGTTCGAAAGCAATATTTGTAATTGGTTGCTCACAGCGTCGTCGTCGGAACTGGCGTCTGCGAGGACTAAAAGAGGCGTGTCAGAGTACTATGCGCTTGGTAAATGACAATACTTGCCATATCTAAGAAGTCGGGCAGCCATGGCTGTTGTGAAAATGAGACATATTGCTCGTCTTTTAAGTAAACTGAGAGCCAGTCATTGAGTCGGTAACGTAAAGGTAAAGCAGTGCGTTCGCTTATTTGGCTGCTTTCCATTCTATCTCTTCCATTCTCAAGAACATCCTCCATTATTTTTTTGTTGCTTGGGCTGCATTGTTTTAAGAGTTGATTAAGATATCTATTAGCGATTTCATCTTCCAAGAATGAAAGTGTTGTTCCATATATTGAAAGAGCGTTCGATCAAAGGTTTCGCAATAACATTATCACCCGTTCTTTCTCCTCCTGAGTCACAGAGTTTCTTCGAGGTAGCGAAATCGCCTCCAAATTGGGCCAGACATGGGGACGTGAGCTTGCGAGGGTCGATAACCTTTCCCATACAGTGAGAGGGGAGAACTTGAGATTGACGCTTTGGATTGCTCCCAGGTGCAGCCAGAAAAAGAGTAGGCTCGCTGCATCTGCGTCGATGACAGTCAACTGCACCTCTCGGATTTGGTGCAAAAAGGGCGAACAAGATTGTATTACGTCTTCAAAAAGCTCGGTTCCGACGATGTCAAGATCCAGGGTGACCAGAGCTGGCAAGCTCAGATTCTGCAGCATGCACCGCTCCATGTACATTGAGCACTGGAAGCGGAGATGAATAAGTTCCGCGAGAGTCACGCTGGGAATATCGTGTGCTTCTTCAGTGAAGTTGACTTGGTCTAAATCCAAGTGTCTCAGGTGTGCGGCAGAACGCAGAACGTCAAGGAAGCGGGGAAGTGGGAGGTTGGGGACGTTGTAAAGCGATAGGTGCTTTAAATGCTGATAGAAGGGAGCGTCACCGACTATTGGGAAGAGCCGAGTAGACCTGACTTGGTTTACGACGTTCCACCCATTTGCACCGAAAGTCTGCATTGGCGAAAAACTGCCATATTTTACATCGACATCGAAGTTGCACAACGAGTCGTTCGGCAACGATGCCAGCGCTCGTGCCAATGTTTCCCAGTCCTCGAACTTCTTGGCAGTAATTGCCAAGCTTTGGACGCGAGGGAAATACGGCCGCAACAGGGATGAAACCATCCCCGCAAAGGAGGAGGTGTCAATGCACGACACTTGAAGGGTTGCTGGAATCATCTCTATCTCGAGCGTAAAATATTCTGTGCCATCGACATGGAGTTGTAGGAGATTGTTGCCTGCGTACGGGAGAGTTGCTTGCAGAAATTCGTGTTTGGTGTAGCGAAATATGGGCTATTCTTGCCCATAACGAGGGGAGCCTATGATTCTGCGCCGCCAATTTCTGCAGACGTCTTTGCATGTAGCTCGCAAGTGATTAAAGTGGATCCAATGACGACAGTGAAGGGTGATGTCGAAAACGATATCCAACAGTTCGGGAGGTAAACAATTGTTGTTGAACGCACCAGGCGTACTCATGTTGAATGAAATAGACGCGGGTTTCCTGCGAACGCGATTTATCCGTCGATGTAGTGGAATGATCGATAAGAGTGAGAACAGACAGTTGCTTAGGTAATTTGATACTTGGTTGACCTTTTCGAACACCGATGCTTTGTATTGCCACTCTCCCACAACACTATGCGCGGAGTGCGAAGAAGACTTAGGCACCGTGCGTACGAGTCTTACGGGAATGGGTCGCCGCGATTGTGCCTCTTTTACCTGGCAAGCGCATAGTCTGTGTACCATTGGTGCAGGTGCACTTATGTACACGTTTTCTTTTGATCTCGTCTGACAAGTGATTGCAATGTACAGTGCGGCGTCACAGACTGTATGTAATCATCTGGTGTTCCCTGGCTCCGCTCCTATGGCGGAAGAATCTCTGGAGTCAGTTTTCAAGCCCTTTATCTTGAGAGAAGCCATCGCTATCGCATCAGATTTTGCTGTTGTCCGTGGCGCAGGGAAGAGAACTTGGAAAGGGTTCTTTGCATGTGTGCGTGGACACGATGAAGCCATTCAGAGGTCTATCAAGGCGGCTGCACTAGCTGGTTCTGGAACAAAGCGAAAGGCTCCCGCTGTTCCGACGCAACCCAATAAACGACCTCGACTGGACAGATCTCCTTCCTTGGAACAAGAATCAGACCTATTACATGGAGATTTCTTCGAGCCTCCGTCAGAAACGGTTATAGAATCAACGATTGCGAGGTGAGAAGTTGAACTGATTGTGCTGTTGGAGTACCAATGTTCATCGTTTTACTTCTTATCTACGTCGCTTTTCCTTGCCAGAATGATTGACAGGACTGGAAACGCCGCTCTGCGACAGGAGATCTGCATGATATGTGCTGGTCTCAAGTTCATTGCCGAGTTGGAACCAACAAGTATTCGAGATATACCAAATCAGCATCACCTGCGACCACAGGTGGTCCATCCAGCTCACGTGCTTGTCGACGGGATGCTCCTTCATGAGGCTGCAGTGGCTAAGGAGCAAACTTATATTTGCCTAAAGTGCAAAGAAAAACTGAACAAGGACCGTCAACCTCCAATGGCTTTGGCGAACCGGATGTGGATCGGCGACGTGCCATTTCAATTGTCGGTTCTTTCGCTCCCCGAGCGGTTGCTCGTGGCCCTGCATTTTCCAGCCGTTTACATGGTCAAGTTGTATCCGAAGGTTGCGGGTGCCAGAGGCTGGCCCGCAGAGAAGCTGGCAAAGGGATTGAGAGGCAATGTCTCATCGTATCGCCTCCATACCAACCAAATTGCGGACATGGTTTCCGGCGAGCTACCTGCGCCACCAAAGATTTTGGCTGCCACTATTGGGATCACATTTGTTGCGGGAAAGCGGAACATCCCATTGAGCGCCCTTCCTGAAATGTTTCGAGTCCGACGGCAAAGAGTGTTTGACGCGCTCATGTGGTTGAAAGGCAATAACCCCTTATATGCCAATATACGCATATCTCAGGAACGATTGCGCCTGTTGCCGGAAAACGCAGTTCCCGAAGAAATAATCTCGAACGTACGGTATTCCGACGACGTACACGGCGTGGAGCGAGAACAACAAGGGTACATTCCGCTGGACGCAGCTGATGAAGCGCTTGCCATGGACGGGGATGAGGAGGAGCAAAGAGGTGACCGTGTTGTTGACCGCGATAATGCAGGTATGAACCTAAATTTAACTGCAAAGTCAATGTGTCTGAAAGTAGTCCTTTTCAGTGAATTCGGAGTCAGGGAGTCATGAAAGGGAATTGGAAGAAGACGGGGAGGAATACGGCATGTTTCCACTTCACCGAGATTCATCAATTCTGACGATTTGTATTCACAGAACCTGTAGTAATTCCTATGCAAGCTCATGGTGTTCTGGACGTGCGAGGCGATTCGGTACCAGACACTGAATTGACTGCACATGCGATTGCCAATTTGGCCAGGAATATCGTGGACCAGGACTTCAATATCCGTCGCAGTAGTGATTTTATCAACGAGTACGCCAGACGTGATGAACAAGGTCGCCGTTTCGACGGTGGACCTGACAATCCGAATCACCTTCTAGGTGCCTTTCCGGTCCTCTTCCCATATGGTCAAGGGGGACTGGAGATTGAACGCCAAACGAATGTCTCGTATGAGAACCACGTTCGATGGCTGCTGCAGTACTCTGACAGGCGATTTCGGAAAGACCTCCACTTCGTCTTCCTTGTGTTCAGTGTGCTGCAGAAACGTTATGTATGTTTATACGCGGCGTTCCACATGAAGCGCTCGTCGTTCATCGCCAACAAAGTGTCGTTTTTGAAACTGACACCAGCGGACTTCGTGAAAGCCAGTCAAGAAGAAAATAGGAAGGTCCCTATCAGTAATCCGGTCGTCAAAACCCTTCGAAAGCAGCTCACATCCATCAGAGCGAAAGTACAGGGGACGGACGAGTCGCGGATTTCCATGCGCGCTCAAATTTGGGGGATGAATTTATGGTTCAATCCTCCGAATGTCTGGGTCACAATCAGTTTGCCTGACGACAACGACCCTGTCGCTCAAGTACTTTCAGGCGTTAACATCGATCTCGATCACTTTATTGCAACTGCAGGACCGAATCGAGAAGATCGGTTAAAAACTATCGTCGCGGATCCTTTTGCCGCAGCACAGTTCTTTCATCTTATGGTCCGAGCGATATTCGAAGAGATGTTTGGCATCAAAACCAGTAGTCACGCACCTCCAGAACGCCAACCTGGCATTATCGGCACTGTTAATGGATATATTGGGTCGGTGGAAGCACAAGCTCGAGGATCGCTGCATCTGCACGTATTGTTTTGGCTGAAGTGGGCACCGTCAGCGGCCGCCATGACGGAGGCATTGCAATCGGAAGCGTTTCGGAAGAAAACCGTGGCATTTCTGGATCGAACCATTAGAGCACACATTGACGGGACAACAGGCGAAGACGTCTTGCAGCTACCCAAACAATCAGCTGTAGGCTACTCACGTCCTCAAGACCCTCGACTCCCAGATTATGCTGCGCGTCGCAGCCACGCGGAAGCGGAGATTGCGCGAGCTGTTCAAACGCATGAATGTAAACCGACCACTTGCCAACGAATGCGGAACGGTCGAATCGTATGTAAGCGGCGAGCGCCGTGGCCTGTATCTGCAGAGGCCTGGATTCATCCGTCAGGAGAGTGGGGTCCCCGGCGCGTATATGGAAAGTTGAATGCGTGGAACCCACCGCTCCTGCAGGTTACGAGGTCGAACCAAGATATCAAAATTGTGACCAACGGCCAGTTCACGAAAGATATCACTTTCTATATCACGTTGTACATCGCGAAGAAACAAAATCAAGGGTCCAATGCGTCAGCACTGTTAGCCACGAGCTTGGCTTTTCAACGCCGAACGCAGGTAACAGGCGGTGACACTCGCGATCTCAATAAGCGCATGATACAACAATGCGCTAATTCCTTGAGTCGCGAACAGGAACTTAGCGGGTCCGAGGTCGTGAGCTACCTCATGGGCTGGGGCGACAGATTTATCTCTCATAAATTTGTTCCCATCTATTGGGACGAGGTAGCTGGAGCATTGCGACGCCACTTTCCAATGTTGCAGCACCGCAGGTTTGTGGTCGACTCTTGCGTCAGGCAGTCTTTAATTATGATTTCGTAGTGCTTTGGGACGTACCGCTGAACAGCTGGGTCAAACAACTCCTGAAACTGGCAAAGAGGTTTCATACGTGCGTGTTTAACTGGGAATTATTGACGGCTGTATTGACTTTAAACATCTTTCAGGACGCATCAGTGAGATTGAGGATGGAGAACAACGAGTTTACAGTCAAGGATCAACTCAAAGAATACGCTGAGCGAGGACAGGAGCTTGAGAACTGGAGTTTTTTGGATTTCCACGTCAAGACTTACGACGGGAAGTTATTACAGCGCAAACGGCGTAGAGGCGATGCTTCCGAAGCACTCGATACCACTGACAGTCGCAATCCCGAGGACACAATCAGGGAAGACAACGAGGAAGAAGAAGAAGGACATAATGAGGGCCGCCGCCCGCGAGGACGCCCTCCAAATCAGCGGGTCAAGTACTTGCCTCAATCCAAACGGAAAGGGTGTCGCATTGTGCGCAGCGATGGATTGGAAGTTTTGCCTCATTTCGTTGGACGATGGTTTCCCCGCCAAGACGATCGAGAATACTACTGTGCCAACATTCTTGCTCTTTTGAAACCATGGCGCCAGCTACAAGAACTTTGTGACGCAGGAAATACTTTTGACGCCAGTTTCAATGTCTTCATGGCCACAGCAACTGCGCGCCAGCGTCGTATCGTTGACAA
Organism: Favolaschia claudopus; assembly: GCA_037176885.1. Classification (NCBI taxonomy): domain Eukaryota; kingdom Fungi; phylum Basidiomycota; class Agaricomycetes; order Agaricales; family Mycenaceae; genus Favolaschia; species Favolaschia claudopus. Next base: position 15,366 of record JAWWNJ010000194.1, read on the forward strand.
CATCAACTACTTTCATGAATGCTCTCAAGCTGCCAAAAGAACGAGAGACACTCCTCCAGAGGTGCTGGCTGGAACTATGGATCTTCATGACCAAGTGCGCCGGGAGGCGGAACTTGAGGAAGTCAATGCAGCGCCTTTGCCCTTGACGGAAGCGGACATAGATATAGCCAGGAATGACCGTTACGCGTTCCGCGAATTCATATACGGTGCAGGCGCAATGGCTGTCGCGCACGGGCTGGGAATATTCGATCCCGACCTTGTCTCGCCTGTGGACGGTATCTCGAGAAGCATAGCCAGCTGGGAAGAAACTCTGCAGTACTCGCAATGGGGCGAGAGACTGAAGAGTCTGTCCAAGGCTGCCGCGCTCGTTATAAGTAACACCCTAAGCCGTCCAACAGGAGATGAGGCAGTCGCTGTTGGTCCTGCGGAGGTATATATGGAGGACGTCATTCCTTTGCCGAGCTCACCGGAAGTGCGCCAACGCTCACCACAGCAGCAGGCGACGTTGGACAAACTCAATGACGAGCAACAACGAGCCCATGATATCATAGAACACCACTTGAGACGAACGATTGCAGGAGAGCAACAAGAGCAATTGCTAATGATCGTTCGCGGAGAAGGTGGAACAGGAAAAACTGTGTTGCTAAACGCCATCGCAGATACCTTCGATTTCCTTCAAGTGCCACAGTGGTTAGCCAAGACAGCAACGACGGGAGTTGCAGCCAGTTTGGTTGGCGGAGTGACTGTTCATTCGTGGGCATCGATACCAGTCAAAGCGGCGGATTCACCGTACTGGTTCGAAACTTCTTCCATGGATTCCGTCAACAAAAGGAAGAAGAATATCCTACCTGCTCGCTATGTCAACATTGATGAGTGCTCCATGTTGACGAAGAAGTTGCTTGCGCAATTGTCCCAAATCATAGGAGAAGTGCGGGCATCCGACGGAGAAGGTAGACCTACACTGCCTTTTTCCGGAATGAACATGATTCTTTTCGGCGATTTCCACCAATTCCCTCCCGTTGGCGATCCCACGAACGCGTTATACTGTCCAGTAAACTCAAGAACACAAAATGAAATCGGAGCAGCACTGTATCAGCAATTCACAACCGTTGTTACGTTGACGGAGCAGATAAGAGTTGTGGATCGAGAGTGGACACAACTATTGCGGCGGCTGCGCACTGGCTCTTGTGTAGAAGCAGACATCCACATGCTCAATTCTTTGTTGCTCTCACATCCAAGTTGCCAAGTGCCGGACTTCTCTACTGAACCATGGGCGAGCGCGGTGTTGGTAACTCCCAGGCATGGTGTACGCGTGCGATGGAATAGTTCTGCACTTGTGAAGCATTGTCGCAAAACTGGCCATCGCTTGTATATTTCTCAGGCAGAGGATACAGTAGGGCGACTGGAGCAACCGCTGAACTTGCTGCAAAAGATAATAGTTGCTGGTTTACCTATCAAACAGACAGCTAAATTAGCGGAGCGTGTGGAGTTGGCAGTGGGAATGCGTGCCATGGTTATGATGAATATAGCGACAGAGGCAGACCTCGCCAACGGCACGAGAGGCGAAGTGGTGGATATCAAGTTGGATCCTCGAGAGGAGCCAGCGGATTGGGAGTTGGAGCGTGAAACTGGTGGCATCATCCTTCAATACCCACCTGTCTTGGTTTTATTCAAGCCAGACGACAGTAATTATCCTGCGTTCGAGGGGTTGCCGCAAGGCATTTTGCCCATCGTGCCGATCAGGATGGGATTTTCTATTGAACCTATGGGGGTCACCACGCGGATTCATCGACGGCAGCTCGCAATGACCGGTGCATACAGCTTCACGGACTATAAGTCCCAAGGGCAGACAATTCAAGATGTTTTAATCGATCTTGAAAAGCCACCGACCGGAAAATTGACTCCATTCAGTGCATATGTCGCCCTTTCACGAAGCAAGGGTCGAGATCATATCAGGTTGCTCAGGGGATTTGACCCACTGCTGTTCACAACACATCCCAGTTTAGACTTGGACGTTGAAGACAGACGGCTAGACACTTTGACCTGGGAAACGAAGCGATTGTTTCCGCTCCGTCGACCTTGAAGTATCTTGCCAGTGTATCACGTTCGGCCAAGGTCACACATTGTCACAGACCATTACCTCGCGGCGCCCGCAATCTGGCCAATATTTTTTGGTAGCTTTCCACTACGGGCAGCTCCAGCGGTTCTAAACTTGAATCTCAGATTTCACTCTGAGTTATTTGTAATTCACATTGATTTTGCGACACTCCTTCCTTGAGCGGTTAGTCGTTTTGTGTTGCTTTATTCGTGTCCTCACCTTACCCATTTTTTTTTGCAGTCACACATTGCATCGTTAAATTCTGGACGTTCTAGTTCAATATCATGTATACTTTATCTATGGCCAATGTATTTCTTGACCTTTGCGTTGCTTTGAGAACTGCGTACCATTGTCCGTTGTCTCGACATTGACTACTACAGAAGGGCACACTGTCCATCGAGGCAGACTCTGGAACAATGCGATCGACGCGGATCGTGTCGTCTTCGTGGTCTCCGAACCCGCCAACGAACATTTGTGTGCCGTACCAATCCCCGGCATGGAAAGCGACGTTGATTGACAGAGCTTTGACGAAGCCAACAAAAATTCGAGCCTCGCGGACATAGTGCACTTTGAACTTGTGCAAAGCCTTCTGAAAGATACCCCTCCGACGCATCAAAAGCTCCCTCGTCTCCCGTGGTGAATCTCCAGTAATATTGGGTTCGTTCCTGTGTTTCGAGGTCACTAACAGAGAACGCGAAAAATCATTGATGAATGCTGACCTTCAATCAATCGCCGCTTTCGCCTACATCGACCGTCTACCTTCCTTCCAAAACCCAACAGCCCGCTTCCACCGCCCGTCACCCACAGCCTTCCTCACCTCCGCCTCAACGTTCTCGTGCTTCGTCTGACGAAATGTCCGCCCAACAGCTGAACCTGCGACCCCGACTTGAACGCTCCTACGAAATCCGGCGGCTGACTCAGTTTGATTGAACAATTTGAGCGATATGCAGCCGAATGTTGTGACGATATTCGTCTTCACGTCCAATAGAGGCTCCCCAGCATCAATGCGCAAAAACGAAGTATAGTAGAGTATTAGCAGAAGGAGAAGAGGAATGTGGCTCTGGATTGTACGTAGTCAATGCATGAAACAAAGATGGGTCGAGGGAGGGTATCGAGTGCGTGAAAGAATAAATTTGACAAATGTGGTAGCTAAAAAGGTGTCAAGATCGTCGAACTAAGTGGAGTGCCCGTGTAGATATCAAAGGTTGGTATCGTATCAAGAGCGAAGAATGGGAGAAAGGACCGCAAGAAGACAAAACAAAAGAGAAAGGAGGGGAGAGATAGATATATATAAGATGCCGACAGGGGGTCTGGCAAAGTCTCCGGCGACATAAAGTCAAGCCTAGAGCCGAAACAGGCGACAAGAAGTCAAGCCTGCTGGAAAAGTCGGGGACCATTGACGGGAACCATAGTATGTCTGCTGAAGGCGAGAGGGTGGGCGTCGAAGGCTAGATTTCGGTAAGGGCGAAAGAGAGAAGAATATACTGCTTGAACACCGACTTTGCCGGCCGGAGACGAACTTGCTGTCTTTGGCTTGCTGGTACTAAGAGTCTTCGATGAGTTTCAGGCCCACACAGATGAAGAAAATGCAGAGAGGGAGAAAAGACATACAATTTCGTCCAATATCAGCCCAGACCTCGGAAGCCAAAAGTTGGGTAACATGAGTGGTGGCTTCAAGCCATGGAAGGCAGACTATCAGAATGAGAGGAGCAGAAACAAAATTTGAACATACGTGGTTATCCGGTAATGAATCGCGACCTGTTGAGAGTAGGAAACGGAAACAAATGCGGTTTTGAGGGACACACTGGTTGAATCCTTTCAAGGCGTTACCGATTTCAATTTCTGGAACTGTAGGTAAGTGTACATTCCGGAAGAGCACAGAGAACGAGTCAAACGGTTGCACCCAGTCTTGCAGAGGTGTTCAAAAAACGTCAATCGGAGATGTGCTGCTTGACGAATGTTGACGATTGAAGCAAGAGGTATAGAGCATAAAGAGTAGGCGATAGATAACACAAGTAAAACGGTCGCAAAGTCGACACAAGCCGTGGGGAGGCTGGTCTAAAGCGCACATGCCCCGGGGGAGGCTCGGCACCGCGCCTTGTGGTAGGCGGCGGGAGAGAAATAAAGTCCCTAGCCTTGGGGTAGGCTTGGAAGGACCACGGACGCTGTGGGGCATCCGGGCAATGAAAGTTGAAGGTTGGAAGAGTCGGGTTCGTGTTTGGACTCGCTTGGCTGACTCTTCGATTTGTTACGTACCTTCTTCTGGAGAAAGGTCACGGCCACTGCAAAAACTCTTGAAGACGTTCCCTCTTCTCCAGTCATTCAACTTCCGGAGCTACCTCGTCCTTCCGTGCGTGCCTCCCTGGCCCGCAGTGAACTCGAAGCCTGCAATCTGCTCTCCTGTTTTGACTCGCTTGGCCTTTGAGAACATCTCTATCTTCGTTCGTCTCCCCGAGTCAGAGTCGAAGAGTGAGCCGGCGCGCCATCCCTAGGCCATGGATCCAGTAATAACGCGATCGGTTAAGGAATTGCTCCTCTCCATAACCTTCTCTGCCGTTGAAAATCATGGTCGGTTCGGTCTCGCTTGCGGTTCTGCCCGCTCACTTGCCTCCCAGTCGGACGATGACGTTGTACTGTTGGAATCTCCCCCTCGAGTCGCCTCGCGATCTACCAACGATGACGATGACGAAATCGTATGGGTAGACCCCCTCCGCCCCGTCCGAGGCCCCGTGTTCGGTGGCCCCGTCCGAGCACCCGCCCGACTCCAAAAATACCGACACTTGACGGAGGACCAATATGCCCTTCTTCTCAAACGCAAGGCTTTCGGAGCAGCCTTTCCTCTTATCTACAAGCCTATAGACGCCAACATGTCTCATGAACGCAGATCGAAGGTGCGCGTTTGTAGCTGGCCAATGGAGGCAAGATTAACCCGAGCCACAGCAAGTTTTCCGATATATCCAACAATTCGGCTGGTGTTTCCCCCCCGAAGACACCCGAAAGGCGATATTTGGCCGTGTTAAAATCGTGTTTGGCCGGAAACAGGACTCCCTCCCAAATGAGGAATGTCCAGTAAGTGGGCTCGGACTTCATCCTCTTTCAACTCTTTCTGAATGCTTTGTAGATTTGCATGAAGGAAGGCGCCGACTTAACCCTAACCTGTGCCTGCCGCTCCCCACTGTACTGTGCGGTGTGTGTCATACTATATCCTGCGGTCTACCATACTAATTAAGTTCAGGATTGCTTGAGGGACTGGCAGAAACAGAAAAAGACGGAAACAAAGGATTACATTCCATGTGAGTTGTTCGTCTCCCTCAGGTCTGCATCTCATCCCATTTCATTCCAGGTCCTATATGCACCAAGCCCACCAAACCGCTGAACATTCGATGGGCTCTCCCGGATCAACCCCTCCTTGAGTCACAGCGCAAGAAGGACAGAGCGAGAAAGAAGAAACAACTGACCGAAGACTTGGCCAAGAAGGAAAAGGAGCGCCTACGTCAGATAAAGCGGCATGTCGAAAGGGCGGCGAAAAGGGAGAAGGTCTTGCTGCCACAGAGGCCAATGTAGCCACCGCAATCTGATATGCCGCGATCCCAGCCCAGCGCCCAAGGCCCAAAGATGTACATTTCATACTGATTACCATACTCAGAATCCGTCCCCCTAGTTCTTGCGCGCATGATACTTGTATATAGCTACTTCGTCTGAAAAACATGGTTTTGCTTGTAACGGATTGTACTGGATTCCGGCCTTGTGAAACCTTGAGAGGCCTTGCAACTGGTTGGTGCGGTGGCTTAGGAGGGGTTTCAAGTTAGTTCAAGCCGTTATAAGCCATGTGGTGGATTAAGTGGATTGAGACATATATATATACCCAACTTATGTGAATATTTTCGTCCCGAACAACTCAGCGTAGCCTCGAATTGACAACCATAGAAAGTGGGCCTCCTACAAATGGCTCATCGAAGGTGCTACCCAGCAAACACGGACAACATCTCCCCGTTCCAAAGACCATGAACCTCACATCCCGTGTACACAAGGCGGTGGTGCCAACGTCGCCTCGTATTCTGCGTTCTTCAAAGACGTCCGCGTTGACTCCCAGCACCTCTGCCCAGGAGGCCCATCCAGGGTCTTCATCGAATACAGTCCCCCGCCTAAGCGACGTCGCACCGGGAGTGGCACCTCTGCCCGGGACGTCCGTTCGACGCATCCATGGCATTGACAAAAGCATCGACACTTTTGGCTCCAACGGGTTTGACGACTTGCATGAATTCGGGTCGGACGAAGCATCCGACAGTGCTTTTCGAGTGTCTCGGGCTTGCAAGATAAAAGTCTGTCAAGGTACCTTCCGTAGAGATCCATTGAAGGCTCGTCGACGTCATGGGCGTGCAAAGCGTTGACTGACAAAGCTTTGACGAAGCCAACTGAAGATTTGGCCTCTGTGTGCACATACTGCACTTTGTAGTTGGGCAAGACCTTCTCAAAGATACACCTCTGAAGCATCGAGCGTATGGTCAAACTTCCTTATCTCCAGTAACAGTAAAATCGTCCCTGTGCTCTAAGGTCACCAAGAGAGAAAGTGAATAATCATTGACGAACACTGACCTTCAATCGAGCGCCGCTTGTGCCTACGTCAACCGTATGCCTTCCTTCCAAGACCCAACAGCCCTCTTACACCGCCCATCACCCAAAGCCTTCCTCACCTCCGCCTCAAACTTCTCGTTCTTCATCCGACCGAACCTCCGCCGAACAGGTGCAAACCATTCCGGTCAAGCTGAGCCTCCGATCCTGGCTTGAACCCTCTTATATTCTTGTCCTCCCTGCCCCGAGAGGCTTCACAATAGACCCGTCAGCAACAATGCGTAATAACGAACGAGCGTTAAGGGATAGGAAGGGCGACCGGAAGAAGAGATTATATGCCAGCAGAGGAGAAGAAAGAGTGACTGAGAGGATAAGCAGAATGGACGCTGCCGTGGGGTGGGGTGCAAGCAAAAAGTGCGGGAGTGAGAACGTCTAATATGAATGATTGTCAGAACAGTCAGAGAACCTGAAAGAAAGCGCGAGACGTACGAAGTACCCAGATAGTGATCGACCAACTTGTGGCAGGATAGACGGACACATCAATAGTGGCGCGGAAAATGCTAAATTGTTGGTCGAGTTCTCACATCGGCCGTCGCGTACTGCGGCTAGGAAGAAAACGTCGGTGGCTGGAGTATCGTAAAAGATGAAGGGCAGTCCAGCGGGAAGAGAGAGAGTTGATCAAAAGGACGATAGAATGTGGACCGCAAGACGGGTCGAGAAGCCATTGGCCGTCGAAACGACGCAATTGCGGGGAAGACAGTGCCCCTTTGACAGCGTCCAGCTGCCTCGAGATATCTGCATCGCAAAATCAGAAAAATGGATCGGATAGAGACGATGAAACCGCACTCGATGGTTCAGGTAGTACAGCGCGTTGGTGAGAAGCCGCCTCGCGAGGAGCAGACCACAACAATTGTCGGATTTAATTTCAAGATGTGAAGCTCTTGCACTGTGAGTCGCGAGGGCTACGGTCGCACCGCTCAACGCAGAGGCCCACAAAGGCGAATCGAGATCTTGCGTCGACCGCAAGAACATATCGAGGAGCGTTTGGTTGTCCAAACGCCGCGATCGCCGGCGCCAAAGCCTCAGTATGTGTTTCGACTTGGACCTCGAGAATTGGTTCTTCAAGGTGAAGGTGGCGACATGCGTGATAACGAAATATAGTAGAATATAAGTAGAAGAGCCAAGAGATGAACGCAACAACACTCGGCTCTGAATTGTAGCAGAGATGGGTCGAGGGTGGGTATCGTGAACGAATAAATTTAGGAAATGTAGTAGGTAAAGAAACTGTCAAGAATCGTGGAACTAAGTAGAGTGCCGATGCAGATATCAAAGGTCGGCACAGTATCAAGAGTGAAGAACGGGAGAAAGGACCGCAAGAAGAAAGAAAACGAAGAGAGAAAGGAGGGGAGAGGATATATAAGATGCCGACAGAGAGTTTGGCAAAGTTTCGGGCGACACAAAGTCCAGCCTCGAGCTGAGACAGGCGACAAGAAGTCAAGCCTGCTCAAGGACCATCGACGGGAACCGTAGCATTTCTGCTGAAGCCGAGAGGGTGGCCGTCCAAGACTGGATTTCGGTGAGGGGCGAAAGAGGGAAGGTTATATGGCTTGAACACCAACTTTGCTGGCTGGAGATGCACTTTCTGTCTTGGTTTGCCGGTACTGAGGGTCTTCAATGAGTTTCAGACTCACACGTATGAAGGAAAGACATACGATTTCTTCCCATATCGGCCCAAAAGTCGGAAGCCGAAAGTTGCGTGACATTAAACGGCTTCAAGCCATGGCAGACTAGCGAAATGAGTTGACCGCAAACGAAATTTGAACATACGTGGTTATCCGATAGCGCATCGCGGCCTATTGAGAGTAAGGACAGAAACAGATGTAGATGTAGGTTGGAACGACGTACTGGTCAAATCCTTCCGAATACCTTTGACTAGGTGCTGGAGGGAAAACTAGTTTCAGTCTCTGGAAACGGTAGGTGAGTATGCATTTTCAGAAAACAAAAAGCGCGAGTCAAACGGTTGCACCCAGTCTTGCAGAGGTGTTCAAAAAACGTCAATCGGAGATGTGCTGCTTGACGAATGTTGACGATTGAAGCAAGAGGTATAGAGCATAAAGAGTAGGCGATAGATAACACAAGTAAAACGGTCGCAAAGTCGACACAAGCCGTGGGGAGGCTGGTCTAAAGCGCACATGCCCCGGGGGAGGCTCGGCACCGCGCCTTGTGGTAGGCGGCGGGAGAGAAATAAAGTCCCTAGCCTTGGGGTAGGCTTGGAAGGACCACGGACGCTGTGGGGCATCCGGGCAATGAAAGTTGAAGGTTGGAAGAGTCGGGTTCGTGTTTGGACTCGCTTGGCTGACTCTTCGATTTGTTACGTACCTTCTTCTGGAGAAAGGTCACGGCCACTGCAAAAACTCTTGAAGACGTTCCCTCTTCTCCAGTCATTCAACTTCCGGAGCTACCTCGTTCTTCCGTGCGTGCCTCCCTGGCCCGCAGTGAACTCGAAGCCTGCAATCTGCTCTCCTGTTTTGACTCGCTTGGCCTTTGAGAACATCTCTATCTTCGTTCGTCTCCCCGAGTCAGAGTCGAAGAGTGAGCCGGCGCGCCATCCCTAGGCCATGGATCCAGTAATAACGCGATCGGTTAAGGAATTGCTCCTCTCCATAACCTTCTCTGCCGTTGAAAATCATGGTCGGTTCGGTCTCGCTTGCGGTTCTGCTCGCTCACTTGCCTCCCAGTCGGACGATGACGTTGTATTGTTGGAATCTCCTCCTCGAGTTCATAGTATTCGAGCCTGGATTGAGCAACAACGACGTCAAGAACAAGAAGCCCGTCTCGAACAAGAGCGCCTTGATTTCAAAAAACGTTTTTACCTGATTCGCAAGCCTATATGCAACGACCTGTCCCATGAGCAACGCTCCCAGGTGCGTGTCTGTAGCTGGCCAATACACGCAAACATGAAACCGAGGTGCAGCAACTTCTTATTTACATACAAAAGTTCCCCCACGCCTCTCCCCCCGAAGACACGCGAAAGGCCATATTCAGCCGGGCCAAACTCGTTTACGGACAGAAAAAGGGGTCCATCCAGCATGAGGATTGTGCTGTAAGTGTCTCCCACTTTGTCTTTCTTTCAACCGTTTCTGAATGCTTTGTAGATCTGCGGCGCGGAAGGCCCCACCTTGACCTTAACCTGTGCCTGCAGGACGCCCCTGTATCATGCCGTGTGTACCACAGTATCATTCCCTTCAACGTACTAATCTAGCGCAGGATTGCTTGATGGAATGGGCGAAAAAGAGCATCCAGCGCGACTCAATCACTTGTAAGTTGGGCACCTCCCCTAGATCTACCTCTGATACAGTGTCATTCCAGGTCCCACATGCAGGCAATTTGTCAAACCGCTGCACATCGAGTGGGTTCTTCCCAATAAACCCCTTCTCGACAGACAGCACCAGAAGAAGAAGGAGAGGAGGAAACGACAGCGCAAAGAAGTCAAGATCAAGAAGGAAAAGGAGCGTCTGCGTCAGATGCAGCGTGTCAGACACGGGGCAAAAGAGGCAAAGGGTGTTGAGGGGAAAGAGGCAAAGGGCGTGGCAGCTACTATTTGACATCAGCCAGAGTTTTTCAGCGCACTGTCCAGTGAAATCTTCTTACGACACGCAAACAAGTTCACAATAGTATAGACGTGAAAACAACGTGTACAATTGAAAAGAATAAATTCAGTACTGTGTTTGGAAGCTCGGACTGCACGCGTCTACGAAGTAGGATCAATATTTTCCTTGTTCTCCTCTTTCCAGCTGCGAACAATTTCTGCGACTATTGCGCCACACTTGCCACCTAAAGTCGGTGAGCCTTCAGAGCACAATTGAAGGCTCTCGAAAACACTCTCATACCAATCCGCCTGGAATGCTCATCGCAACAAAGGTGTGAATCCATTGACGGACCGGCAGCAGAGCCACGGATCTATACGTAGATGAGCCCAGTGCATGTGAACGGAAAGATCTTATACGACGAACGTCTTGCCTCCTATATTCATTCCCAACCTCTCGTCCCTCACTATTTCGGACACTGCTTACGCCTTCACTTTTAATCAATTCGATGACCTCGTCGGAGCGGGTGTGACGACGCCTTATATGCGCCACCTGGATTTGTTAGCCAGGTTCCGGAGTCAATGTCATGGCCCCGGACACGGTGTTGTTCGGGTTGTTGGAGTAGATACGAGCCAATATGTTCGTTGGGTCAATGTGAGGCTTGAGAGGGAATGCCGGTGTCGGCTTTCAGAGGAAGAAACATGGGCAGGGCGATTCAGAGGCCTTATATTACGCTGAAGTCAATGAAATGTGATTTCTCTTGCGCTCCGGTCGGGTGTATGGTCTGGGTACTAACAGAAAAGTGACAATGTACGTTAGTTCTCTCTCCCTTCATGTCCTCTACTCTCCTTGTCCTGTGTCTCTTGAGCCCCGCTCATACGCTCTATCTTAGGTTTCGACTCTTTCCTTCGCAACCTAGACGGCCTCGGGAAATCGTTGTGCCGTGCCTCTTCATAGCGTCATGCAAGGCAGCCGAACGTACGTCCCTTCCAAACGCTGCTTGCATGCAGAATGTCCTCGTTGTGAGTGAGGCAACGGCTTCTTGGCTTGAGCTGACAAGATCACAGCAAGACGCAGATTGCTATAGAAGCCCTAGAGGTTAGGCTGCGCACGGGAGTGATCGACAGCAGGGATCGAGAGGCGGATATGAAGGTTGAGCGGGGGTGTGCGGGAAGGGAGGGAAACGGGGGCAGAGAGCTTGTCGAAGTTAATGGTGAAAGCGGTCATACCCTCAGCTAAGAGCGTGATACTAGCTGTTCGATTTGGGTAGCGCAGGGGTACTGGATTTGAGGCATGCTGTTGGTGAGCGAAAGCTGTGTAACCCACGGCGGGCAAGGCCTTTTGGTTTGGGGCGTACGAATAAGGTCCTGTTAGATTGGGGAAGGTATGAGGAGGCGAATAGATGTCTGAAAGGGACAACAACGGGCTGCTCGGGGAGTAGGAGAGACCGGGGGCCGGGGATGGTGGGAAGTCATGTGGGCCGTGCCAACGTTTCCAATTGGCGCTTGAAATCGCGCTGCATATCCATTGGCAGCTCGGGGCCAGAGCACAACAGAAAACTGCGGTTTTCACCCACTGTCGTCTATACACCGCACCAAGTTACAAATGAGAAACTTATGAAGAGAACACACTCACGGGGCGTCCATCGAGTTTTCCGAATAACAGAAAGACAAATTCGGCGCGAGCCCCGTCCTTGGTGAAGGCCGTCCCAGAGTTTCCAGCGGTTCAGCGTGCAAGAGCTCGGGAGGGGAATTGTCGGGAAAAGACAAGTCATCGTCGTGGTCTTCAATAGACAGCAAGTTGTGGGGTGTATCTGGAGACTCTAGTTTGACAGGACCGCCAAAGAGCTCCTCTCCGCCAGCCACGAGATGGTACTCTAGAAGTTGGGGAGGACAAATGAGATAATCATGGATCGCGGAAGCAATTGAAAAAGCAAACCTGGTTCACCCTTGCACATATTTCTCAGGATCTGGATATGCGACACTATCCTTCCATTGCGACCGCGTAAATACGTGGGCCATGAATAGTCCCAGTACTCGCAGAGACCTGGGATATATTTTGTGAGTGGGGCAAGATAGCAATTGGAAGTCAGCGAGAGGTATACCTTGAACGAAGAGAAGCTCGATTGACTCACACCAGATGGAGATCCAGCAGGTGAACAGCGAGTACATGTGGGCGTTGACTGAGTAGAAGACCGAGGACGCAGGAGGAAAGCTGTTGATGTGTCGGTTCGATGTCTCTGCCAGCATGTTTCGGTTCTACGTCGACTCGTTTCGGAGGGATGTGCAGAGTGAGATTAGACTTCAAGTTTTGAGGCGCTGGATCTCCTCGTCGTCGTCGTCGTGGAAGGCTAGCGGATATTGGTCAGATTGCTTGGCGGGGATGTTGGAGAGCGCGAGACCATGTGTGACAATGTGTGACTGTGCCCGGACGTGATACGACACTTCGGATTTCTTCTTCGACCAAAACATTGCTGGCTACAATGCCCATGTTCATCGACTGTGAAGTAGCTGAACGTGACAACCCATCGAATTTTGAACTGACTCGTCGAGTCTACGACGATGTCCGAACGGAACTCGCAGGATGGAAAAGGGCACATGCTAAACAAAAGTTCTCCGACCTCGAGTCTTCAATGCACTCTGCTGGTCTACCCCATTGTTTTGATTACCCACCATCTCCTGCTTCTGACATGAACTCCGAAGCTGGTGCTTGCATGCAAGTGGTGGAATACGATGTTAATGGCAACATCATCGATTCCACAGTAAACCCAATCCAGAACTCGGAAGCTAGTGCTTGCATGGAAGTGCTGGAATACGATGTTAATGGCAACATCATCGATTCCACAGTGAACTCAATTCAAGTTTGCGATATCGTCAAACCATTTGAGCCGCACCCTGAATATCAATTCTGTTCGCCGTCTTCACGCAACATTAACGCGCGGATGTTGGACGAGAAATATGCCGCCTTCGTCCCATACGCGGATGACCCGACTTTTCCTCTCGACGACTATCTGGGTTTGTTTAAAGGGACGCAGTGGAAAGACGACTCAGTCAATCCAGACGGTCATTTTGATTTTAACTCTTTTCCTGATTATGACATTCATTTTCTGAATTGCAGAGGAAATTGTTCAGTTTGAGGTCGTGCGTCGATTGCACATTGACTATGGACTATCGCCAGAAGACATAGACAGTGCTGTACAATTGTACGCCCAGCAGGAAGACATCTGTTACCTACCTCTCCGCGAGTCACACGAGAGTGGATTGCTTTGGGCAGTCAGCCAAAGGTGAGTCTCATATGCATTTTATTTCAGTAAATCGATTATCACATTATCGCGTAGAGATATGCCAGACGTGATTTGGGGTGATGGTCTACCGTCTTCCAGCAAGAAACAAATCCCACCGCAATTCGTTCAGAGCTTTTCGGATCCAAAAGATGATTTCGCCATAATCAATAGGGCCGTTCGGAAGTTTTGCCCCAACTTGAATTGCATCCAGGACAATTGTGGTGTACATGGTTCGTGTCCTGTCCGTATATATGCATAACATCTGAAGATCACTCACAAAACCATAAAGTCAGCCACGAATGGCAGCTACAAACACCGGCTTTTCGTCCGAAGCCACCACTTTACACAAGCACGCAGCTGAAGGCATTAGTTAAAGAACCATGCGACAACGAATGCTGTTCGCTGGTCTCTGAAGATGCCATGGTACGGTTTTTTGTCTTGCACCCTCCGAATTCATCATCTTAAACCGCTACTGCAGGATGATGATGGCTTGGACGCTTTGGCGATTGGTTGCCGCACAGTTCTGATTAGCACGCTCAAGTTTGAGCCCGACATGCTGCCGTGCGATTTAGCAGTGATTTGCGAGACGACATGCTCGAATGTGAGACTTTGTTTCGTGCATCGAAAAACATACCCAATGTAACACATTGTTCAACTTCTAGGTATATCGGTTAAGAAAGCAGGTGTTTAATGACAATGTGAAGACACTCCCAGCGAGTTTCACGGAGACGACGACATCGTTTGAAGAGCTTGGATCAAAGGAACGCTTATGTGCGCACCCTGGTCGATGCTCCAGCGCAACGAACTGTCCGTGTGTTGCTTCGGGAACACGATGTGAACGAAATTGTCGGTGCGATGACAAATGTAAGCTTAACAACCAACTTTTTTACGATAATACAATCTCAAGCGAATTTCAGGTCCCCTGCGATTTTCGGGATGCAATTCGACGTGTGGCGGGCAAGATCGTAGATGCATTAAATCTAAATGCAGATGCGCTAAAGCAGGTCGCGAGTGTGACCCTGAAAAGTGTACTGCGTGCAATGCGCGGTACGTTTTTTCTCGTTTCCAACTTGCTTAGACTTGTATGTGTTAACCGACCAGTATAGCGATCATGTATGCAAGAACACAAGTTTGCAACGAGGAGCGTTTCAGGCAGGTCCTTTGAAAGATTTATCTGGGAATCAAAGAATATCAATATCCGTGTAGCATATTGCGGTCAGGAAGTCCCAGTACGGGCTTGGCGGATTTGCAGCTCAAACTCTGAAAAAGGGGACTCTTATCGGCGGTATGTAACAGTCCCCATCTATTCTGCTTCACAGATACATGGTACATAGAATATGTCGGGGAGATCGCTAGTGATTCGCAAATAGAGCAGCGGTGCGTTGGGTTGTATTCTGCTTTCACTGATGCGCAAACACTCATGAATTTCCAGCCAAGTGATCCAGAAGCATGCTCATTTAAATTATGTACGCCGATTCTTTGTTTGTCTGCATACTGCTGACTCCGCCTGCAGTGCTTCGGGACGAATGGAGGCGAGACAATAGATGCGCAGTGGGTTGGCAATCCAACACGCTTCCTTAACGATTCCAAACCAAGGAAGCCAAACTGCAGCGCCGCTCGTGCGTATCATCGACCTTATTTATCTGCTCGCCGAGCGCTGAACAATTTCTCAGTGATTTTAGTCAACGGCGAGAAGCGGCTAGCGATTACAACTAGTGAGTGGCTTGAACAACAGTGTAAACATTTGCTAACGGTGTGCAGCTGAGAACGTAAAGAAGGGTACTGAATTGACGTTGTCCTATGGACAGCGATATTGGAACGTTATGCAAGAAAATGAATCTCTAGAGTCAGTTCTCAAGCCAAACTTTCTCTTGAGAGAAGCGATTGCTCTAGCGTCAAATTTCGTCGTTGTTACTGTCAGGAAGAAAACATGGAATAGCCTCATCGAATGTGTGGATGGACAGGATGAAGATATTCGAAAGGCTATCAAGGCAGCCGCACTGGCTGGTTCTGGAGCGAAGCGCAAAGTTCGTCTTGAGAAGGGGAATTCTAGCAAACGACTTCGAGCGGTTTAGGCGTGTCTTGACCATGTTGTAATTACAGAACAAACAGGGTTTTCAATCCGTTGTATACCGCAACAAGCAAATCTCTCAGTGCTAAGACGTGGTGCCCGGAGGCGATAAGTACTGGATGGTAAGAGTAAAAGTTCGTCCGTGGTATGTGGAGTATAGTTGTGGAGAGGGTGGGTGAATGCATCTATCGAATTCGAACGGTAACTGGACATAGGGACATAAGGAAAGAAAAAGAAAAAGGGGCGTCAGTTAGGTCTGCGGAGTAGATGGGTGGTTCAGTCTCGGGGTCGCATCGCAGATTTGGCTCTGTGCGCTAACAGGAGCCTCGTCGGGTTCCAGGCTGTCATCAGCGAGGCCCTGCTTGTACGGCGTTGTTGAAGGTTCGAAGATTTCAGTGATTTCGATAACCATAGGGAGGAGGGTCATAATGTTGTCCTCTGTGAGTTTGGGAACCTCCTCTTTTTGAAAGAAATTGTCATGTACGCATTGTTGGAGGTCAAGAACCTGCTCCAGTAGAGCCGCTGCTTCCTCTCTGAGCTTGGTAGACACGTAGTTGATCGTTGTGTGGGACGGTGGGACGGCGGCTCGCGGGGGCGCTGCGTTTGGGGCGTGGTTATAGCGAAGAGTGGGTTGGACTGGTACGCTTATCGTGGTGCTGCTGGAGATGGCGGGTGCTGCGTCGGGACCAAGCTCGGACTTTCTTGATTACGCAGGACGAATGTGGGGACTTGGTGATGGGATCGGTTCCAGTTTTCTGCTCAGGACGGGAGGGGAGTCCGGTGACCTTGGGCGCCGAAGTCCCGTTGCTTGGGGGCGAGGGGCACGTTCGCTTTGCATGGCAGCGAATTTTCGTCGTGGGAAAACTTGTGACGGCGATGGTTCTGGTCAAGAGAGCCTTTGGGCCGTTATATTGCCCCGTCCTGCGGGGTTGCTCATGTCTGGTGTACGGTTGAAGAGCTGATTGCTGCTTCATTAGAACATGCATTTCGAATCGTATTAATTGGCGTATTGTACGACACGCAACGCATGTAAACCATATGCCTACAATGATAAGATATTTAGCACGAATGTCAATGATTCCGCGTACTCGAGAAAAGAGAAGATTTTGACGATCTAATGGCATGTCAGCGCGAAACATTTCTACAGTGCAGCAAATGATGTCATCTTGCGATGGAAGACGACTTTCAGGCTGTTGAAAGACGTATTTCAGGTGTAGGATCAAGGACATAGAAAGTCAAACTTACAACGTCGGTTTCATCAGAAAGACGGATATAAATCTGTTTCTGGGGAACGGATGAAAAACTGCACCATCCTTGGTGATTGAAAAGAGGCTATATTGAAGCATAAGTAAAGTGAAAACGGAAGTGCTGAGCTCACATGGGCACAATTTTCATCGTCTCTTGCTGTGATTTTGTTGAGCAATGTATACTGATCCATATAGATGTCTCGGAGAACATCAGAATGTTTTGGAGGACCAAGTACTAGCAACTTCTCTTTGTCAGTTTAGTGGTAAGAAATAAAAGCAGTCAATTGTACATCGAAACCAGTATCCATCTTATGCAGACTATTGACCTGACCCACGAGTGCTACAATGCACGCTTCCCCAGTCGAATCAACGTACGGTTGCACTACATGCGTCGAAGTTGTTGGCGCGGAAGTTTGGTGACGAGGCCCTACTTTGAAATCATTCGCAGAAAGCGAGGCAAGAAGGTTAGGGATCGACATTACAAGCAATTCGTTTTGGACTTGTTTGGTACTATTTGCAATCAGCAGATGGCTGAATTTCGACGAACAGAGTCAACGGAGTATTTGGTTTTGCGTGCAGTAGCGTGTTTAGCTCTGTTTACATCAGACGATGTTTGTATCTATATGCAATCAGCAGATGGCTGAATTTCGACGAACAGAGTCAACGGAGTATTTGGTTCTGCGTGCCATGTTTAAAGCTGCTTGCAATCAGCAGACGGCGAATTTTTTGACTAGCGGACAATCGAGATTCAATCTAGATTCGTTTGGGTTTGTTTGGTTTTGGCTGATGAAGGCGCCGAATTTCCACCGAGGGGGACCTAGCTTAAAAGCAAGGTCATTATGTCACGACGAAGAAAGGTTGACAGAACTTGAAGGCCGTTCGGAAATGAACCGGAGAGCACGGATGTTGCAATCTGAATCTCTCGAAAATTCTCATCGTCAAAGATTGCATGTAAAAAAACTGAATATAACCCCAGCGTATAGGAATCTAACAATCCGAGCCTATACTATAGAACGCAAGTTGTTCAGATCTGTAAGCCATTTTTATTAATAGAGAGACATACCTTGACGGAATGCAGTGCGCATGGTCTGGACTCTGACCGTTAAAATCGGAGAGAGCAGTCCAGAAGAAGAGAAATAAAAAAATCGTACGTTAACAAAACAAAAAACATTCCCGAGGTCAAGCCCGAGGTTCAACTTCACTCCGTACGTCCGCTGTGAAACAGTGATAGGTGTCTCGCATAATAACCTATACATACATACATCAAGTTAGAATGGAAGCTTCACTGGCAGAGAAGAATATGTACGTACCGATCCAAGTTTAAATTGATTGCACGGTCTGTGTCCTTGTGTTGAACAGAATGACAGAGCACGAAGGGAGGATTGGAAGTTTGTCGATTATTGAAGAGGTGAAAAGTTTCGCTGACATCGCGTCCCTCCCCGAATCCCAGCGAGCGTTGAACTGTAATTTCCGGAGACGAGAAAGCGGGGCAGAGGACAGTGCTACAGCGAGACGATCGAGAGACCCTGGCTTGGTGAGCTTGGGAACGGTGTAGATATCGATGATGAGCTCGTCGAGCACGGAGCGAAAGTTCTCCAAGAGCGTAGGCAGCCTGATGCAAAGAAACAATTCGGATGCGGGCATCACATCTCTTCGCCACAGTGGTTGGTTCATTTCGTAAAAATCGACGCGGAGGGATCGGATGGATGTGTTGGAGCTGAAAGCTACTTTAGCAATATCATCTGCGGTGAGTTCAAAGTCATTTCGGGATCTAAGAAATATTGAGGGGAAGAGCTTGCCAAGTTCATTGAATCGTAAGTAAAGAGTTTGAAGATCGACGTTCAGGAGCTTTAGGTATTCGGAGGTCCGATGCACTCCGGGAGGCCATCGAGGAAGAGAGAGCGTGAGACTTGTTGCTGAAGGCGCCGTCGAAGCATCGCAAAGCCAATCCAGGAGGACCGACTCTGTCATCTCGACAAAGAAGCTACTAAGCTTGAACTTGAGCTGCGGAGACGAGGCGAGTTGTAGTTTGGGGGGTGCCCATCCACTTGGAGAGCCCCAATGGAGATTTTGCATCTTCAGATCGTGCAGATTCGGAACTCGGGACAAAAGAGCGGTAAACGCTGCGAAGGATTGAAAGTGCGATCCAGAGAGCTCGAGCGTAGTAATCGTCGGAAGAGGAGGAAATTCGTAGTGGAAGATGCTGGACACCACCCGGAGAGTTTTCAAACGGGCGAATTGCGGTAAAAGCTCCAATAAAGTCTCTGTCGGACCATTTTCTGCCATGCTGATATCGATCGCTCGAACGAATGCAAGATATGTGTTTTCAGACGGCGCGACTATGGAGATGAAGCTGGGTACGTCCTCTCCGCGAATAGCCAGCGTTTCGTAGAGTATATTTCGACTTGCAGGTAACCAGGCGCGAGAGACTAGGCTGCAGAGGCGAAGTACTTGACGATCTCGACAAAGAAACCGGATGATGGTGTCTGTGATTTCAGGAGGTATTGTTGGTCGAAGGAGCAGCGTATTCGATGTCGGCGAGACCATTGTGCGAGCAAACTTAGCTCGGAAACGCAGAAATGTATGTAAGGAGAGAAAATAAAGCTTTAAGAGCTTTGCATATTAATAAGTGAGTTTCTTGACACAATCGTTGGACCACAAACCGTGTAGAGCTCGATGCCAGAGACAATTAATCGATAATTCCGTGGTGAATCTGGTGATTGTAGATGGTATAGAAGGTCAAGCTTGAACCGCGACGTCACGTCATGTGACAGATATCGCCGCTTTTAGCAATTCCGTCTCCGCGTGACATTCCAATTGGGCCGTCGCTGTCATTGTGCGAAAGAATTTCCTGATTGGGTTTCTCGCGTAGAGAAGGGATTGAGCAACTCTCTCCGCTGCCCAACCGCTGCCATCAACAACGGCGAAGTGCCCCTCCAGAACATGGAGTTCGACCGCGCCGAAGTACAGATCCCAATGCCCCAGGATGTTCTCCCATATCCATTCAGTCCCTTGCTTCGTTCCCCCGATGTGTGGTTCGACGACGGAACGATTATTCTCGAGGCAGAATCCATCCAATTCAAAGTCTTCAAAGGAATCCTAGCCGCCAATTCTACAGTCTTCAACGATATGCTGGTGGTGGGCTCTAGTATCCCGGATACCAACGAGATGGTCGACGGTTGTCCCGTTGTGCGCGTATTCGACTCAGCGCTGGATATGAAGCATTTTCTGAAAGCTTTGCATCACGTCGGGTGAGATTTACCACAATAAAAGTAAGATACACACGACTCATCGAAAGAATGAAGATACTACGACCCCGCAGAAACCACCGATTTCCTCCTCATAGCTGCGATTTTGCGGCTCAGCACCAAATACAATGTCGACTTTTTGCGGCGGCGCGCTTTGGCCCACATCTCATCCTTATACCCTACCACTCTGCAGGAATGGGATCTTCGAAAGGACACAGCCATGGAAGTTTTTAACGCCCGTCCCTTCGCGGTATTGCTTCTTGCGAAGGAAACGGGTCACCAAGCGCTTCTTCCTGCCTGTATGTATCTCTGCGCGGACAGCGTCGACATCAACGATATTCTCGACGGGCTCACTTCTATCGACGGGAAACACCTAGAGCTCGACTGGCCGGACAAACGGGCGTGCATTCGCGGACGGCAGAATCTCCTGCTCGCCCTACGCGCCGAGGTGTTCGCCTTCCTCACTGGAAACCTTACAATTCAGAACTGTGCCTCCCCCCAGCGCTGCGACAGCTCCAAGCTTCGATGGCTCCAGAGTCTCGAAGCGTCCTTGGGCAATGGCTGCCCGGGCATCTTTTCTATCAAGTTCCCTTGGAACGCCTTTCGAAAGGCCGTGTGCGAGAATTGTTATACCGCGTCTCATACGCATTCGAATACACAGCGACAGCTTATATGGGATAAGCTGCCCAGCTATTTCGGGATGCCGCCTTGGGAAGAGCTGGTCAAATCATCCTAGCTTCTCGATGTCTTCCGCCATGCCCACCGTCGAAAGGTAACGGAGCGCAGCAAAACCAGGTACACGCCTCACTGCTTTTCGACGGTCTGCTCTCGAACATGCTTGCCACGCCCTCGCTTTACATATGCCGCATCTTCCCAGACTATCTGACCTCTACTCGTTCATCGGCGTCGTTCGAGCAGTTTGGTGCTTACCTCCCCCGGATTTCTTCGCCCGGAAGAGCTCCGGTGCCCGCCGGTTTCTGCATCCATGGTGACCTTCGTCAGGGTCGCGGCCATGCTTTCCAATAGCGACCCATCGAAACCATCGCGGTCTTCGAATGACTGCAGTTTCCGAGGTTTCCTCACTTTGGCATATGTTTCTACTGCCTCTATTCCGGATACGCTTGCCCTACCCTCACCCCTCAGCTACCTGTGCGTGCAAAGAACAGCCTCGCTGCTGCTGGTGCCCCCTTCGACCTCAAAATGGAAGCGTTTGCATATCGGTGCAGGCATTCGGATGCAGGGTGCACGATCCACGTCCCTGTTCCTTGCAGCGGGGTCCTCAATAGAGCATCATGCTTACATTCCCCGCTGTCAACTAGCGCCTACCCCGTAACCCTCTCTCAAAGGGAAATCGCCGACACAAGTGACGCTCTACAATGATACTGGCGGGGAATGGCCGTCGTTCTGACTCCGCACGATTCCTCTCCTCAATCAGCATGGACTCCAATCGTCACTTTCTCGGCCGGTTCCTACATACATCCCTACCGCAACTACGATCTCATCGGTCCCAGCAGTACGCTTTGCGGAACTGGTCCCGCAACATGTCATCCGCTTTTATGTATCCACCCAGCATCCGCTCTGCCGCATCCGCAATCACAGACAAATCCAGCGAGGAGTCCGATCAACATCTCGGCGGGCGCGGCTAAGCCCGCCCCACCATCAATTCTCCAACTCCCCAAAATCTCTCCTTCTCCACCAACCACTACTATCACCACCATGTCTTCGCGACCACCCCGCCGCACCAACCCAACCCTCCGCGCAATAAACATCCCCACCACCCTCATCCTCGCCGGCGTCACCTTCGTCGGCGCCTTCTCCCGCCTCACCTCCGGCTCGTACACCCCGCAGTGGTACGCCTACCAGCTCGAGCGCGCCGGCAACACCGCGGGCACCCCCCAACAATGGCTCATCCCCACTCTCGATGTGGCGTTGGGCGCTATGCTGTTGAATCGGACGACGCGCAGGGTGGCGGCGGCGGGTGTGACTGTTATGGCTTTGGTGGGGTTGGGGATACGCGTGGCGGAGGGGAAGGCGTTCACGACGGATGCGGCGTTTGTGGGGCTGGCGGTGTTGGTGTTTGGGACGAGTTGAGGAGTGGGGTTGCGCGAACATGTCATGCAGCCCTCGTATCTGTACTACGTTCGGGGCCAAGCCTAGTATTGTCGGTCGGGCAGCCATGTCATCTGGCTTCGGGAAACATAGGAACCTACGATATTAGACGGACTGCGCATCCAGGATTCTAGGATATTCCTCCTCGGATGACTTTGTGTTCTTGATGGGGGAAGCCAAGGGGATTTTGTATTCACGGACCATATTGTGAGCCAGCAGGGTCACCGCGCCACGGCGCGGCTGAGCCAACGGTCGACGATGAAATCCGTTCGAGCAGAGATGAATACATATAGGGACCTCGACCGCGTACCAGAGCTGCTTAACGAATTACGATGCTAAACGGTATGTTCTGTGCTTCGAGATGCAGCGTCGATCCAATCCGCTTCGAGTACCCTACAAGTCGCATGAATTATACGTATAATTAGCTGAGTCCGATACAGGCTGTTGGCGTGTTTCTGCTCGTCCATTACCGGTGCAAAGGCTACTACTCGCGCACAGGACGGCAGTCGGCTTGTGAAGCTTACAAGGTTGGTTGGCTCTGTCGACCGCCAAGCTCACGAGAGATACCTTTAATTGAAAGAAGGGTGGCAAGGCTGCAGAAGACACAAAACTCCTGATTGTCGCATCACTGGATCGGCAGGGCGCTCACATCTACCGCTGGCGGCGTGCCAGTGGCTGGACGATGGAACTTCTGGTTGAGCGGCACGTAGTCGGAGAAGAAGCCGCCGTTGCGGAGGTAGAAGCGCCCGTTCTCCAGGCCACCCGCATAATCCATGCGCTGCCCATTACTTGCAGTGGCATCGCCTGTGAAGCGACCAGCGGTGATCTCAGACCAAGTAGTGCCGTCCACGTTGAGTGCCCATTGGTTGCCGTATTGCGCACGGCGACCAGTATAGCCTCTCGTATCGATGAAGTTTTCCAGGAAGGAGTGAACGCCGGACTGGTATGTGTTGGTGGAGGGGCGCTTGTAGGTGGCGAGGTAGCGCCAAGAGTTCGACTCTGGCGTGAAGATCCATGCCGAGTAGAGAGTGGCACCTGAGCCGGCATCAGGGCGAATGCGCGTGATGAACTTGTAGGTGTTGCCGGCCACCCAGTTGAATACGAGGTATGCCTGGTGTCCGTTACCCTCACCGCCAAAGCGCCCGTCAAGAACTCCTTGGCCCTTGCTCACGAGCGTGGTCTGCCCGCCGCTATCTGCGTCCCAAACGGAGAAGAGGACCCGGCGTTCGTTTTGATTGACCTGAATGCCGGAGTAGCCACCGGAAAATCCCGCGACCATGAAGTAGGAGCCGATGGCATCTTGGGCTGCGGGAACGGTTACCTCGTTGTAGAAGTACTCGCTATTGGTCGGGACGGTGTAATGCATGTGGACTGACGGGCCGCGGCGCGACCAGTAGTAGTTGCTGGGGTCATTGGCGTAAGCGAGCGCGGAGGTCGAGGTCACGGTCAAGCTCGACACGTCGCCAAAATAGCCACCGTCCTTGGTCACGCCCTGCATGTCCACCTTCACGTATCCGGGCGCGGTTACACTGATGGTGCCAACGGGATAGGTTTGGGTAGTCGTGCCAGCGAGCCGGACCGTGAACGCGATTCCGTTGATGGTGACACGGACAGTACTGTTGTTACTGCCCGCTAATCGTGCGTTGAGCCCGACAGTCACTGAGCCGGCAGAGGCCATGCGAAAATAAGCGCTGTAGATCGTGTTCGGGTTGTTCCAATTGGCTAGGCCATTGTTGTTGATGACTTCCACAGCACCCGCTGGTATCGTGGTAAGGAAGGCGTTTCCTGCTAAGGCCACCGTATTCGTCGACCCAGACATAGTAGAGGGATACCTGATGTGTCTGGGTGCGATTCAGCAGGATGATGCTTTTATAGCAGACTGGTACCCCACCCAAGTTCCGAGAGAAGTGCATGTAGTGGACGGGCTTGATCAGGATAGGGCGAGGTGGGTCCCGACTATCGACCAACCGGAACTCGCCAGCCTTACGAGGTAAATCGGGGAGTACATGTGGATGTTCAGGGCTATTACTCGCTTTCCTTCCGCTGACGCTGTCGGATCGCTCGCGCAAAGGGAGAAGCATGGATGGGGTCACAAAGTTGATGACTGTTGAATGGGAGGCATGGTGCGAAGTTGTAGGCGCGAGGGCGGGTGGCGAGTCAAGTGCACTGGTAAAGGATACTAGGATGACGTGGTAGAGGAGACGCCTAGGAAAGACTTTCCGGTCGGCAGAAAAGAAACCCCAAGAAGAGCGAAATGAGCTCGCAGGTCGCACAAGTTCGGTAGGACGCGGGGCCCCGCAATTCTGGAGAAGATCGGAGGTAGTCTCGTCTTTATATACTTTTTTTGAAGACAGTCGTTCACTGAACGTAAGTAAAGATCGGACGGCGCACCCGAACTAGCTGATTGCCGCCGACGATAGGCGCCCAAAGTCGGAATAGAAAGCGGTGGGACGGGGGGGCGCTCTCGGGCCTGGTAAGTATAGTACTGTATTCACGGTGGCGGTAAAACCATCCAAGGCGAAGGAGCATACGGGTGCTTGGTCGAGCTACATCAAGCTGGAACTTGCAACTCCGCCACGATCGATGGGTGTGTATTCAGGGTATAATTCCACGGCACTGCTTGAAGCACAAGCAGACGGACCCTAGCCTGCAAGTAGGTAGGTTTTCGTGCTTCACATTCGCTTCACATTCTACAACCTACAACCGGCAGTCAATGGATACAAGATAATTGATACATATACTGTTACAACGCCAATATTCAATCATCATCTCACCGCCAAATATAACCCCTCCACCGCGACATTTGCCTGCCAAATCCCAAGGTTCCGAATGGCTCGAAACGCCATGGGGGCGGGCACCACCAACACAATCGCGGGCACGCCCAGCACCAACAGACCGATCGACAGGAGGAGAGTGATGCTCGGCTTGATGACGAGGAAGTAGAAGAGGGCTTGGTACGATGTCGAGTCCGTGAACTGGAATCAATTCGATCGGGTTAGCTGGTGCTTGATTGATATACGATGTTGCGTACCATAGCGAAAGCGTTCTTGTAAAACGAAGTCTCGGGGACGGGGACACCCTCCTCGTCGACTTCGCGTATGCGAGTGAAGATGGGTCGGGGTGGATGTGGTGCTGGATATGCGAGTGGAGTGTGGAATTTTGTTTGCAGGGAAAGCTGGTAGCAGTTTTATCAGCTAGCAAAGCTATGGGGAAGATGGACACTTACCTCTCCTCGAGAGAACGTCCGCACCCCCAGCAAATTGAAGAAGCACAATAGAGCACCGAGGGGGAGTGCTACGAGTAGCGTCGTTCCTGTCTACAGGCGTATTTTAGATTGCGCGGAAACCGAATGAATACACGCACCACCGTAAAAACGACAGCGAACAGGAACGCAGCGAGAGCGAAAGGGAAATTGATAACGTATAAGTGGAATAGCGAACGATAATAGACTTTGCGCGTTAACGGCCGGAAATATCGTCGCCAGGATCGCAGAGACCAAAATCCGTGTGGTCGCGTATGAATTTCCGGCAGCTCTCCAGAAGTGATCAACAGCCCATCTTCCACACTTTCTGTGCCAAACTCCTCCCCGTCGTCGTAGTCTTCGTACTCGCGGAAGAGCGACGCAACGGTCTGCCCGAGAGATGGTGCTACCGAAACAACGCTGCTGCCGGTGATATGCGATCCAGACCGTGGCCGTGTAACGACGCGTCTTCCCGACAAGAAAGGCGTGGTTTCGGTAGCTTCCTGCGCGTCTTCCATTGGAGAGAGCAGGGCTTCATAATCGGAGTGTGAATCAGAAGATCCAATTTGGCTGTGGTGACTCGTTTGATTCTGGCGGTGATGAGTCCGCCTAGGTCTTCGGGTTCTCGAGGGATATGGAGGTGGGGGATCGTTTAGAGCGTCGCCCGTGACGTCCGCCGACGTTGGGGGCTGGAGGTCGGGCTCGGGGGACATGGAGGTTAAGGCGTAAGAGACGGTGGTCACGGCGTGACAGTCGACCCTTGGCCGCGGACTGTGACGGCGAAGAAATGAATTCTATATTACTGTGAACCAGTTAGATAAAAACTTTACGCATTCTACAACTCAGATACTAAGGCTACAGCAATGCGAGCACGATACATTTTGTTCTCTTTTCTCTACAGTATTCCATTGACTCTCTGAAACGAATTTCAAGTGAGCGTTCACACCGATTCAATAGATAGGCAACGCACCATTCACTGACACCACTTGCGCGCATTTTGGAACATCTGGTACCACGGACCGACATTCTTCCACTCCCGAGCCAGCGACGGCGGATACCAGCTATTGCTCTCGAGGGTAACGACTCGTTCGGGATGAGGCATCAAGGCCAGTACGCGACCGTCGGGGGTTTGCACGCCAGTGATACCCCCAGGACTTCCATTCGGATTCGCAGGATAGACCTCGGTAGGCTGGCCCTGTCCGTCGACGTAGCGAATCCCAACCAAACCCTGGGCCTCGAGTGATTGTCGATGATCTTGAGCAGTGAATGAGACACGGCCCTCGCCATGAGCAACAGCGATCGGCAATTTAGAGCCCGCCATATCCCGCAGAAACACCGAGTTCCGAGTGACCTCACTGTCAACCACCTCGACCATCGCAACACGCCCTTCGAAGCGCTCGCTCCTGTTTGGCTTGAAATCGGGCCATTCTCTTGCACCAGGAACGATTTCTCTGAGATGGCTGAGGAACTGACATCCGTTGCAGACCGCCAGAGCGAAAGTATCATCCCGCCTGAAAAACTCGGAGAATTCATCCCGCGCAGTCGCGTTGAGTAGAACGGAATGCGCCCAGCCCTTCCCCGCGCCGAGCACATCTCCGTATGAGAACCCACCACAGGCAGCAAGCCCACGGAAGTCTCCCAAATGCGCCGCCCCGCTGAGGATGTCGCTCATATGCACATCGACCGCGTCGAACCCGGCTGCAGAGAAAGCCCAAGCCATCTCGACATGCCCATTTACACCCTGTTCCCGAAGGATCGCCACCTTGGGGCGCCGGAAGTAGTTGCGAGATGGAGAGTAGCTGAACTTGAGGTCGTAGAATAGCGCGGTCGGTGACGATTCGGCGATACGGTCAAACTCCTCCTTCGCAGCCACAGCGTCGTCTCGCCGGCACTGCATCTTGAACGACGTCTCTGCCCACATCTGCTGTAGGTTCTCACGCGTAGAGTCGTAGAGAATTTCTTCGCCGTGGACGATGACGAAAGACTGGTCAGACGGGGAGCTATTGACTTGACCGATAACATGGATCAAAGAAGCGGGGAAACCAGCGTTCGCAAACGAATCAGTCAGTTTTTGCAAGTCAACTTCCCGAATCTGAATGACGGCACCCAGCTCTTCGTTGAATAGGAGGGCATTGGGATGCGCGTTGCTGCGAAGGTAATCAAGCGAGACGCGCACGCCGACACGGCCTGCGAATGACATCTCCGCGATCGCGGTGAAAAGTCCTCCGTCAGACCGGTCGTGGTACGCGAGAATGAGGTCGGGCTCCGCTTCCCGAATATTTTGGCAAGCCTGGAAGAAGCTTTTCAGGAGAGCGGGATCGTCCACATCCGGCGCCTCGTCGCCACTCTCCTTGAACACCTGCGCCAACGCTGACCCCCCAAGCCTGACCCGTCCCCCCGCGATATCCAAAAACACGAGAACGGTGGGCCCACCCGCCTCGGTCGCCAACTGCGGCGTCCACGTCCTCCCCACATCCTCCACTGGCGCGAACGCCGTAACAATCAACGACAGCGGCGAGCTAACCTCCCTCTGTTCCGCCCCTTCTCGCCACTTCATGGACATCGACATCGAGTCCTTACCCACGGGAATCCCAATCCCAAGCGCCGGACAAAGCTCCATCGCAACAGCTTTGACGGCTGCATAAAGCGCCGCGCCTTCACCCTCCTTGGACGCAGCGGACATCCAATTCGCGCTGAGCTTCACACGCGAGATGTCCTTGCCTACAAAAGCCGCAGCGAGGTTGGTGAGCGACTCGGCGACGGCCATACGTGCGGAGGCGGCGGGGTTGACGAGGGCGATTGGGGTGCGTTCGCCTATAGCCATTGCCTCTCCGTATAGAACGTCAAATCCGTAGGAAGCACGAGTGACCGCGACATCTGCTACGGGAACTTGCCAGGGACCGACCATTTGGTCGCGAGTGACCAGGCCAGTGATAGATCGGTCCCCAATTGTAATGAGGAATGACTTGGACGCGACCGATGGGAGGTGGAGGACACGGTGGATGGCTTGGGCGAGGCGATCGCTGGGTATTTGAGTGTCGGTGAAGTACGATGCCAGAGTAGGGTCAAACGAAACGCGATGGGGCGATAATGTAGTCGCCGTTCTCGACATCTTCGGTGGTTTCCCGAAAAGCGTAGACATGGAAAGGCGAATCACGTCTCGAGAGAGGAGCCGGTCCGTAACAATTAGGTCTTGTTCTTGCGTGGCGACACCAACGATGGAGAACGGACACCGTTCCCGGATAGCGATAGCTTCGAAGTCGTCAATCTGATCTGGCGCAATCGCGAGGACGTAGCGCTCCTGGCTCTCGTTGCACCAGATTTCCATAGGCGACATGGACGAGTCCGCAACCAGGACGTCACGAATCTCGAAGATGGCTCCGAGACCAGAATCATGCACGAGCTCAGGCAGTGCGTTGGAAAGCCCGCCAGCACCCACATCGTGGATGCTCTGGATGGGGTTTTCTTCGCCCAAATTAATACACGTATCGATGACCTGCTGGCACCGACGCTGCATCTCTGGGTTATCCCGCTGCACCGAAGCAAAGTCCAATTCAGCAGAACTCGCTCCGGACACCTGGCTCGACGCCGCCCCGCCCCCGAGGCCAATCAATAGCCCAGGACCACCGAGAACGACGATCTTGGCACCGGGTGAAATCCGATCCTTCGTCGCAAACTGTGGCCTGACGTTCCCATAGCCTCCCGCAATCATGATAGGTTTGTGGTACCCCCGGACCTCCTTCTCATCCTCCGTGACGGGTACACGCTCTGAGAATGTGCGGAAGTACCCTGCGAGCGCTGGCCGTCCGAATTCGTTGTTGAATGCGCTAGCACCCAAGGGGCCCTCGATCATGATGTCAAGCGCGGAGGCAATATGCGCCGGGCGCCCGAAATCGGTCTCCCAGGGCTGCTCGAAGTCGGGAATGAGGAGATTCGAGACGGTGAACCCGGCCAACCCTGCTTTCGGCTTGGACCCCCGCCCGACGGCGCCTTCATCGCGAATTTCGCCACCGGAGCCAGTGGCTGCACCGGGATATGGGGAGACGGCTGTGGGGTGGTTGTGCGTCTCAACCTTTATGAGGATGGGGATCTCCTCGTCGTGCGACTCGTACAGGTTACCAATACCCGGACGCACAGCGAACCGTGGGCCACGATGTCCCTGCAGAACGGCCGCGTTGTCCGAGTAGGCGGATATCGTATTTGCGCCGCTGAGCTTTTCGGTGTTGCGGATCATGTTGAAGAGAGAAGAGTCCGCGGCTTGAGAATCTATCGTCCAGGACGCGTTAAATATTTTGTGACGACAGTGCTCCGAATTGACTTGTGCGAACATGAAGAGCTCTGCGTCGGTGGGGTTGCGGCCTGAACTCGCGTAGGACTCCACGAGATAGTCAATCTCGTCCGCCGCAAGAGCAAGACCGAGTTCTTTGTTGGCAGATACGAGACTTTCTCCTTCGTTTACATTGACAATCCGCAGCGGCTTGGGGACACGGTGTGCGAACAAGAGCTGCTCATCGGGAAGCTCCAGTTGAACGACCTGCGTCATGCGATCGTGAATCAGTGACGAGAAGGAGCGGATATGCTCTTCCGTCAGGGTCTGATTGTCCGTAGTTGTGAAAACAAAAGCAATCCCCCTCTCCAATCGTTCCACAGAAGCAGATAGATTGCAGATGACCGAAATATCTGTTGCTTTGCTGGACCAGGGAGAGATGGATCCCGGCCTAGGAGTGACATAGACAATTTGGTGCGTCTGGTCCACTTCAATTAGCTTGAGGTCATCTCCATAGGCTAGAAGATTATCCAGAGCGCATCGAGGCGATGAGTTAGAATCCGAGAGAGTTTTCTCGGACTCCAGAGAGGTGCCTTTTACTAGATGAATCCAGATCGCATCGACAGACTCTACAAAGGTGCATTTTTTTTGGATGTCCCGTAGACAAGCTTCGCGTTTCGGTTTCGAAAGAGCGGAGAGACCCCGTAGAACCAGCATACTGGAGAGGAATGAGACATATGGACTCGTGGAAACGCGTTCACATACGCGGTCCAACTAGAAATGCAGAAAAAAACTTAGAAAACAAAGACACTACGACAATGAAAGTATTTTGACCACGTACTTAGTATTTGGCCCTTCTTAGCGCTGAAATAAGGTCCTCTTATGACCCTGATATTCCTTGTCGTAGCTCAATCTCGTGATCCAGGGCTCGGGTGGCAGGAGGTTTTCGACAAGTCCGGAAAAGGAAATAGTGTTGACGTGACCAGCTGTGACTGTGACATCGCAGAAAACAACGACCACCACAATGTTCAAGTTCTCTGTCGCCCGTTTTCGGTGAAGGGAGCCCTTCAACCTCCGCGTCAGGGACGGTTCCATTCAAAACGTGCACGGTCATCTGGGATCGTCAATATTTTATTCGTCTTAGAATCAATTCACGAGTCGTCAAGTCTCAAATCGCTGAGTGGAACTTGGTCCTGGTCTGAGTTCGGTGCCTAGATTCAAGGATGTTAATCAAAACCTATTTGCGACATGTCATTACGACGGCCGTTCCGAAATGTGAGGTTCAACGATGTTCCAGAATCACGACTGCTTCACTTGCCACGACTCGCGCCAGGTACGGTTCTATCACGGCTCATCTCTCGGCTTCGTATACTATCATGGAATTGACACCAGTATCCTAGGTTGTTAGGAAACTGACAGCACTCTTTAACAGCAATTCGGCGCTCGGGGCTCTTTTTACTGTGTACACAGCAACCATCTTGCCGTGACTTGAAGCTTCGAATACGAGTATATGGAGCACCATTATATTTCTTTCCTCCTCCCTGCATGGCGCGCCCTGAATCTCTCTCCTCTTCCGACGCTGGTCATTATTTCTCGATCAGCCGCAAGGATGCTGAAGACTGGATCTCGAATTGGCAGTCTACGTTGAAGCGTCGACGTACCTTGAGCAGCCGAAGCAGCAGAGCGCGGATGTCACCTCAGGAACCTCACAACTTTAGACAAGAGCCTTCCGGTGGGGGTGGAAACGCCGACGTTGTCTCAGACGAGGCTCTCTCTTCAATCCTCAATCGGAACGAATCCTCCATCGGCTCAGATTCCGATGACTCTGGTCCTAATTTCGAAGCTCAATTTTCTTTCGTCGATGCGCCGCAAGGGTCAAAAGGATCTCTCACTGGGGACGACATAAACTGTCTAAACAGTCTGACAGCTTACAGCGCTATCGAGATTTGGAATGTCGACATGCGGCTCACCCTATTGTGGTGCTTTGCGTTTGAAGCACGTTTCCGCAGGCGCGGACCCGCACTCGACCTGTGGTTGGCCATCATCTCAGGCTCCCGAGAACGGATACATTGGGGGATGTGGGAAGACGGTGATGAAGCTTGGCTGCGCGACATGATAAGTGATCACACTATGATGCATCGATTTCAAGTCGCCACACTCAAGCTTTCATCTGCTGACTGGATGCGAGCACGCGACGCACTCGCCAGTCGAGCTTCTCTTCCCGGTCAATCCAATCCTCTTCGAGGCTGGTCGAGAGAGCATCGTGTACTCCGAATTGCCTGGTGTGCTCTCACCGACAGTGTTCTAGGCAGGGAATATCCAGATCTCATGCATCACATCGACTGTTGGAATTATTACACTTGTCCATTTCGATCTTCCAACGACCAGAATATGAAACTACGATTGCACGATTCGCCCGGGTGCCTCTTTTCGTCGTGCAAAATTGGTGTATGGGAGTGGTTCAAATCTGCCATTCTGGACTACGACCCGACACGAATTGGTGACATAATAGGATGCTGTGATAACTGTATCAGCAGGTACGACTTACTTAGATGTTGAATGGGATACTCAAATTTGTTGAATCATTTTCAAACAGAGCTTTTTCTGCCCTCCGCGGTTCACGCCCAACGAGTGAAATCAAGGAGCCTGCCATATGGCCTGTGATAATCTGGGTAGCCTTTCAGCTGCAGACATCGACATCGTCGTCGTCCTCCACAGCAGAAAACATGGACATACTGCTTGACTTGATCCAATCCGAATCGGATGCATGCCGGAGTTTATGGACATGGGATGACGTAGATCAGCAGCTCTTACACCAGAACCTCGTTTCGCGCTGCCTACATACATCGTCCTGGATTGACCGTTATCCTCCATCGTGGAAGGTTCATATTGATCAACTTGCGTCGAACGATTGGGCCAAACTTGAAATTGCTACTCGCCACTCGCAGCGCTCCAGGGATCCATCTCTCGTAGAATATGATACCACCATCCGAATTGGCGCAATGGTCGCCTGGGCATCGTCTTGCTTGAAATCAAACAACCAAGAAAATGCCATGAATGTCCTTCTTTCGCTGGAGATGTTCTTGCCTCAGGGCTTCGACAAGCTTAGCTTTTTGCGCTGTCTGACCGAGCAGCGTGTTCCACTGCGCACTCGTCATTACGAACTCAATCTTGGTCCAGAGACCGTCGATTGGCATCATCCACACAGATGGCTCAAAAGTAATCGAGACAAACTGCGTACCAACGTACTCAATGATCCCGAAGCACTTTCCCTTCTGCATGTCGCCGAAAATGTGTATATGGTTCACTGTCTTGACCAGGCACTTCCTCTGGTTGGTTTACGTCTTCGAGACTAGACCGGCCACTTACCTTCGTTTATAGCGTTTCATGTCTAGTGTATTTGCCTGTCTTTTACGCAAGTTTGGCCTGCAGAACCATGGGTACAGTCTCCCAAGTATTTCTTAGCTAAAAGATTGCTCATAACTTGTGCTAGCTGTTTGAATCAGTTTCGATCCTGGATCGATGTCCTGAAGACGTGGGATACAAAGACTTGTCTGGTCAATTTTCGCTCGGTACTAGCGACTACGTTCGAATACTCCAAATCGATTGAGGTCGGTCGTTCTTTCAGCCTCGACTGCACCGTTTTCCGAGCACCGTTCTAGAGCCATATTTTCCCAATGTCGCTGATCAACGTTGTAATACACACCGACATACGCTGTGTTTGCGCACAGCTAGCCAATATACTGCGGGATAAGATCGCATACAACGATTTTCTTGCATCACAGGATGACACCGCGCAGAAACTACTCGACCTGCTTCAAGACGTACGTAAATCTGATTCATTCTCAAATTGTTATGCTGATATACAAAATCCGGCAGCTCCTGGATTATCCTCTTTTAGATATCCGTGTTGGACCTATCATTCTGAAGGCCCTGCTTAAACTCTCCTCACAGGCCGGGAGGCATCCACGATGTTTCTCTCTAGCTGACCGTCTTCAACTTTCCGATTTCCCTGCAGCTGCAGGGAGTTACGGTGATGTTTGGAAAGGCTCTTTACACGGCACCACCGTATCGGTCAAAGTAATGCGAGTGTATCAAGAGGCCGATGTGGAAGCCCTTCTGAAGGCACGGGCGCAGTTCCTTCCGTTTTCTAGTTCTCTAAAAATAATTCGAAATCTTAGGAGTTCCACCGTGAAGCCCTCATCTGGCGCCAGTTGTCACACCCTAATCTACTTCCATTCTTTGGTGCTTATTATTTGCAAAATACAAAACGCCAACTGTGTCTTGTATCTCCTTGGATGGACAACGGCGACGTTTCTCGATATCTCAAAAGTCACCCCGAGCAAATCAACAGGCTGAGCTTGGTGATTTGGCTTTCAATCAATTTATTCCGATTTTCGTTGACTCTTACTTGTAGGTCCTTGATGTCGTGCTCGGCCTGGATCATCTGCACGGCCGCAAACTCGTCCATGGAGATTTGAAAGCGGTGCGCATACTGAAATATCTCCAAAACGAGCGGGGATGACTCTATCCTGTAGATCAATGTTCTTGTAACTCGGTCGGGACGAGCTGTGCTGGCCGATTTCGGTCTTTCTTCCGTCACAGATTCCAAGATCCTTTTATCCACCTCCACAAAGGCGGCGGGTACGATGCGGTGGCAGGCCCCCGAATTATTTCAAGGGAATCCTAATAGCTTTGCTTCTGACATGTACGCATTCTCATGTGTCTGTTACGAGGTATGTTCGGTGAAGAAGCAACCACGTATGGACGAAACTAATCATGATAACCCAGATTTTCACTGGTAACCTCCCATTTCACAGGCTCACTCCAGACGTTGCCGTCATGTACAAGGTTATGCAAGGTGAACGGCCAGAACGATCTTCAACTATCTCGGATGAGGTGTGGAGCCTCATGCAGGAATGCTGGAGTCAGTGTCCAGAGGATCGGCTGTCAGCTGAACAGGTCGTTTTTCTTCTTCGGAACCGTCCGATTGGTGCTGTTCCCACCAAATCCGCGATGGACTGGGACCCTTGGTTCACTTCTAAATTCCGTGCATCCTTGGAAGATCATACTCTTTTTCTATCATGCGGGACGATCGAGGATTGGTTGCAGGTGCGTCATTTGATGTGGACAAATGAATATTCTCTCACTTCATTCTTATATTTAGTTCACCCGATCTGAACACAGCTATGGAATCCGACGCTCAGGGCCAATTTTCTCCGCTAGATCTGCGATCCATCCAGATAGCTCACGATGAGAGCTTCAACTCTCCATCCGACTACCTCTACCTCTACCTTAGGACCTATACGATGTTATTCGAATCGATATTTCCACTTCCCATCCACAATTCGCTACATAGTACAGATTTAAAATGCCTTCTGTCTTAGTCTCTCTAAGACAGACGCTATAACAATTTGCTCGTACCTCACAAGATATACTTCTGTCTCTCTCAATTTGCTCTCAATCCATTGTATTAACACATCAAAACAGGCATCGGCTTCTCATGAATGTCTACTGTCACTTTGAAGAACTATGAGCAACTCTTACAAGTCGTGAGTGAAGTCGAAAGCAAAGATATCTCACCCAGCCTGGCCTGCAAAGGAAATTGAACCGAGGCCACGTGACACAATGTTCAAAAAATTTCACCTCGCAAAACACACGATAATTCGGGAAAAGGAACAAGCAAAATAGAGTATTGATAAGGACTACTTGGTACTGTCTCCAAATAATTTAAATAGCTCCACGCTGATAAGATCGCACGCTGGGTCATTTTCCTCGAACATATAAGTGTCCGGAGGGTGAGCCCAAACATGATCCTGGCTGATTGAGAGAGCTTGGCCATTAATAGTGCTGTCTCCCAAGAATTTCTGTGGAACATGCGAAAATAAGTAGACAATTTCACTTGGGAAAGGGCGATCTAAATTACTTGAAATTGCTCAACAACGAGGTTTATGTCCGAAAGCAATTTGCGCTCTCGGAAAGGGACGAACAAAACGTCTGGAGCGATTGGAGTGTCTTGCAACAGGGCTTCAGCTCGAAAGCTCAAATAAAGGTAAGGCTTGAACGTACCGACTAGATTCGGTGAAACTTGGAATATGCAGATCGAACATGAGCCATGATTCGAGCTAACCACTGATCACGTACCAGCATTAACCGTTATATTTTTTGTGGAGTAATATTGAGCTGCTGAACGCATGAAATTGATAATCCCAGCCTTGGACGCGGCGTACATCGGCATTGCTCTGGATGGGTAATATGCAAACACCGAAGCTGTAAGAATTAACTTTCCACGGAATCCCGACGGTCCGATTTCCTGCCTCTCGAAGGTTTGTAGCGCCAGAGCGGCTGTGTACAGTTGCCCGGTTAGATCGATATTAGCTGTTGCCAAGTCCGGCTTGACGATAGGGCGGGATGCTGCAGTTTCGGGATTAAACGGAGGTAGCCAAGGATGTTCAGCGATGCCGGCGTTGGCGAAAACTCGAGAGCAATTAGGATTAGGGAACAAAACATCCCGAGCCAACACACCATAATCGATTCTCTTGAAAGTCTGGACAGCTTTCTCGAATCCCGCCAGCTGATCTTCCCAGATTGTGGTGTCTGTCTTCACGAAGATAGCGACCCTAATTTAACAATAATATGGTGAGAATTGTGCGGCCTACTGTTCAAGACTGGTTCTCACATGCTCCCAGCCTTCTCATTCAATTCAGAAGCCAGTTTAGCGCCCACTTCGGCATTGAGATCGGCAATGATCACCAGCCCTCTTTAAAAGATTGAGGACGACTTGAAATTCGAGGCTGAAAATGGGTATCACCCCTGGCTAACGAGCAACTCGACTAAAGCACGCCCGATTCCTGCGAAATTGTAAATCGCGAACCCGCCACATAGCAAGATAGCCGGCGCCTACCGGATGCAGCTCCCGTAACATACGAAACTTCCCCGCGAGAGATTACTGGCATAGATATTCTGAGGGTGGAGGTGGAAGAGTAGAAGAGGGACCAGAAGCAGCGCGGGTGCCGGTTTCTGCCTGCATTTTAGCTGATATCAGAAGGAAATCTATTAACCCAAATGGATATAAGAACTCTATCTTGGACACGCTGCATGCAAAAGAACGCGTCTCCCGTCTGTTACCAGTTGGACTCAAGTTCGGCGATTCATGATCCCGCGATGAATCCCACGGGCACGGAGACCTGACGAGACCGTTAAAAAATTCGAGGGTCGCCCTGTATTTGAAGCAAATGTGAAGGAGGGTACCTGGTGCCAATGCCAGACGATCCTCGTGTTCTGTGAGAGTTCGAGACAAGTTGAATGTCACGTCGTGACGTGTGACTTAATATTCCCACACTGAACCAAGCTTCCTCATTCCCACCGAAAGCGCTGGCGACGCACACTCGAAGGCTGCAAGAAGCGCCACCTGAGGAACCGTGGAATCAACTACTCCAGACTTGAAGACACTCAGAATGAATTAATATGCGAGTTTCCCAACTTCCTGGAGTGTCAAAGCACTTTAAGCACACGCCACGATCGGACCCAGGGCCACCTTCAAGTTTGGACCTTGGCATTGTCATCCGAGTAGAAATCGGTCAGCGAAAAACTGTAGGCATTCACTCGGATCGTGGGTCGAGGCCGAGTCCGGAGAGGCCACTGGGGGGTCCACCCACAAGCACCCATGGATGTGCACATGAGGCTGATCTTCCTTTCATAGGTCAAAATCGAGAACAGTGCGGATGTTATCTACTTACCTCGGGCGTGTCCGAAATTCATTATAGTTTCTCCGGCCGTACGGAGTTAAAATGGACCAGGCCAGGTTGCCGTCACTTGGCCTTCAAAATAAAAGGAAGGAAGCGCCGTCGACGGGGAAGCGTTCCTCTACCCCAAACTTCACCCTGGCATCCAAAAGATATGTCGGACAGCGCCTCTATTGCTGAATTTCTTCACGTTGTGAGCGTGGCGCAGGTCAGTCTCATTTCAGCCGAGATGCTTTCAGAGCCGCTGATTGCATTCAGACTTACATCGCCTGTGAGCGGTCCTGAACAATTTGCAGTGCTCAACCGCTCAGTGATTGTAGGCACGACTTCAATCCTGGTGTGGGACTGGCTCTCTTGTCTTCCTCAAGAGGTATTTTGAGTTGCCGGGCCGCTTCATTGGCGGAGATTGATTTTTTTTCTCCGCTCTTCTTCTTAGTGGCGTTACATCTGGAAATCCGGGGGCGGCTGGAGCCCAGTCAAGGTTCTATACTGCTTGGTGCGATACTACACTCTGGTGGTTCTCGTAGGTGATTGCTTTTCTTGCGCGTATATTCATTACTTTGCACTTTTCGCTTACCTTCACTCAGTGACGGATATATGTACGTCTTGTTATGAGCTGCCGTTCTTGGGTTTCATTCAGCATGTTCGCTCTCAAAGGGTTCTTCGCCAGCTGGAGTGAAAGGTGAGTGCTCGCACATACACATGTCATGCGTCGCTCAACATCAGACAAGCTCCTGCGCGCAACATGTTCGCATTCTCCCCGGCATAGCCGTTATAATCGATCTGTCCGTCGAAATGGGTCAGCCTTGAATCCATTCCTCGTCTTCGTCCTGTTCTCACTCCACTGTAGTTCTCGCCATACGGTGAATCGCTTTTTCCGATGAACACGGGAATTTGGACCCACTGACCTCCGTCGTTCAGGGTGTACGCGCTCTACGGAACCAGCAGGCGGATGGGAATATTCCTCGTGGCCTTTCTAGCCGCTTTCCTCGGCGTCATGGTCGCAGTCCCGATCCTCGCCTTCGATTGTGAGTAGGGGCGCCCCGCCTTGCTTCATTCACCCTGTCAAACCATGCATTTTTAGACACGAGACTTCCTTCGTGGCCCGGACCTTGTATTGGTGTGTGATTTACTGCTGTTAACGGCCGCCGTAGTATCTCTGTCTGACATGAACTCCGTTTCAATCACAGTGACTGGCAAACCCTCCATCGCCGGACCGAAATTCATCATTGCATTTTACGCCTCTCCAATGTGAGTTAAATCAGTACATAATTTATTTCTAACGATGAACTGGCAACTCGCAGGGCGTTCGACATGGTTATGACCTTTCTCACAGTGTACAAAGTCATCGAACACAATCGCCGTGCCGGTGGTTCGTCTTCGCTGATGAACCGAATTGTCCGCGACGGACTGTTGTATTTTTTTGCAATCACTTCGCTGAATCTGTGAGTGGGTCTCTATCCTGCTGCTACTGTTAATCAATAAGGCTTCTAATAGATTAAATGTTGTATTTTTCATGTGAGATGTTCGATGCTCATCGATAACCTGATATTAAATCCCCGCAAGCCAACGCGACGAGCTTATCCAAGCCATAAATGCTCCCATGAGCATCCAACTCTCTAGTGTATTATGCTGCCGGCTGTACGTCTACAACCCCTATCTGAGTTGTTGCAGCTCATGTTGCGAAAGGATCCTCAACCTAAGAGCCTCGAGCGACGCAAGACCCGCCGCCAAGAAATTCAGTCATACCCGACAAGGCTGGGTCACCGACATTGCGCAAGACACCGAGGAAGTTGAATCCATACATTTCACTTCGCGATCCTGTATCAGCCCTCAGCCTCCTCCCCGCAACTCGCAGCTTCCGCCGTCTAGCCAGGAAGGTGAATAATTACACGTCTCTCACAGCCATCGACTAATATGCTAGGTATCTTCGTTCATTTTGAGCGCAATGTCGAGCGTGATCGCGATGATTCCTCCTCGAGTAAAACTCAAATTGAAAGTCCGACGCTGGACACGCTTCCACCTGTATAAATTCGATTCCCGTTGTATTTTTTTGTTACTTCTTGTTTCAAATTGCGTAGTTGAACCCCTTTGTAATATACACAGTACAATCATACCAAAATGCACAAGGGTAATCGGGGTGTGTATCGCGTTATCTCTATGTAGTATGTGGTCGCGTTTGCCTGCTCCCGTGACCGTGAATTTGAAGTTCCTATCGACGGTCCGGCGGTCCGCGCGGTTGTCTTCTCTTCCAACCAGTGACCACCATGGCGCGAAACTCTCTAGGGAGTGCTTTCATGATGATTTTGCTCGGTAACTCGTTTGATTCTCTTGTTTTACGCACAATCAAACTTCTCGGACTCCGTTTCTCCCAGCCTGCACTTGTCTATCTTTGCAATTCACCGCCGAAATGACTTTGGCGGCGCGTCACGGTCTTTGCCCGACCACCGTTGATATCGCATTCGTAAAACCTTTCTCTCAGATATCGTTCGGGAGAATGTTGATTTCGGTTTAGAAAGAAGCGCATCATCTGCATACGAAGTATTACAACTACACTAATGGAAGGCTCAATGGAGGATCTGTTTGGACGGATGCGGTGAGCCCTGACTTTTTATTCACGCTCGCTGACTGCTCTCTGATTGTGGGTGCCGGGAAGTAGAATGCTCTCGAAACCATGCATGAGTTAATGCTACTGACCGGACGCACTGACTTCGATGGTGTCGCGGATAATTCCTACATCGGCCGCCATGCACTTAACACATCCAGTGATTGGCAAGCGTTCACGGGAGGATTTATCGACGATGCTGGAGTATGCAGAAGGAATGACAGCTCTGTTCTTCAAGTGGGTTGACTCGTTTTCCTCATAGTGGGTTGTTCTTGCAATTTGGACCATGGCCGACTACAAGAAGCTTCGTGGC
Organism: Favolaschia claudopus; assembly: GCA_037176885.1. Lineage (NCBI taxonomy): Eukaryota > Fungi > Basidiomycota > Agaricomycetes > Agaricales > Mycenaceae > Favolaschia > Favolaschia claudopus. Next base: position 55,752 of record JAWWNJ010000194.1, read on the forward strand.
GAAGACAACGTCGATACGTTCTTGGTAGGTGCTGGCGGCTTTAATTCTGGCGAACTTGATGATAAAGGGACTTGAACTCCTATAGATCAGTGCTGGCCAACTGTATGATAAAATTGCTGCCAATTGGGACGAGACATGTGGAGGCGGCGGTACGTATCTTGGAATTCCATTTCACGAGTACTGATTTGGATTCCAAAGTCTGGTGGACAACGGACCATGGCTACAAGAATGCCATTACTAACGAGCTGTTTCTGACTCTCTCCGCAAGAGGTTCGCTTGTTTCCAATCACTTGCGATAATTTCTGGAACTTTCGACACAGGATTCCTGAGGACCGGAAATCAAACTTATTTGGAGAATGCGAAGAAGGTACGGAAAAAAACAAATATTGCCCCCTCGGTCACCGACCGCTCACACAGACTTGGGCGTGGTGTGAGCAGCGTGACAGTGTTCGTAAATTCTGCGCGGAATGACGGACTCTTGTGTAGTGGAGTCCTCCGGCATGCGCACATCGACAGGACTGTTCAATGATGGGCTAGATTTTGCGACTTGCCGCAATAATAATGGGGTCAGTTCTTTGTAACTTAATTCCGGCCAAAAACATTGAACATTTCCAGACCACCTGGACATATAATCAGGTATATATCTCTTAAACCCCGCCTATAAAGCCCCATCTTTACTCATATTTCCCAGGGAGTCATCGCATCCGGTCTCGCAGCTCTCGCGGTCGCGACTGGGGACCGCACTCTCTTCCACCAGGCCGAAATCACTCTCGACGCGACTATCAAGCGTCTTACAGCGCCGAATCGCGTGCTAAAGGAGTCGTGCGACGACGCTCATGCAGACGGCACTGTCTGCGACATTGACCAACAAACGTTCAAGGTGCCTTTCAAATACCACCCCTCCCGTCAACGCTAATCTTACCTGACTATTCTAGGGCATATGGACGAAACATCTACAATACTATCTGACTTCTGCTGCAAATGTAGTGAGTACAGCCAAATATGGTCCATTCCTGGGTCTGCAGAGTGAAGCGGTCGTGCGCTACGCCACGAATGCATCGTTGGATATAGGTTCCGTGTGGTATGCCAGAGACCAGGTAAGGCCTAGCAGATACAGACTTATTCATAGACCATTCATATGTCTGATCGACAGGGAGGCTCCGTGTATAATGTCAAGAGTCTGCCTAGCGGAATTGCTGCGCATGTAGCTGCTGCCCAGTATGGCCCGTGTCTCTGATATTATTTGTTTCGGAAAATCCTCGTTGTTGTTTGATATACGTGTACTTCCAACCGGGTTTGAGCGCTAAATACCATCATTTCGACCGCCGCAACTACAGACGTGCATATACAAGTCACGGAAAGTCCAACCTAACAGTAAACTACTTCATACAATTCGAGTCCAGAGTTCGTGCGTATCGTGATGCTCATGAAACAATGTTCGTTCGAAATCCTTCAATCGTCTCTCTGCGCGAGACCCACAGTTGATTCTCCTTGGTTGAAAACGACACTGGGAAAGTTTGAATCAGGTCTCGCGGAAGGATAGCACAAGGGAAACAACGAACTATACACTCTTGAGGAATATGTCACCCAGGATCTGGGATACATGTGTCAGCATAGGTTTTCATCAGCTCTAGCTCGGATAGTACATACATCAAAAGGATTGCTTCCCCGGGATTGGATACCACCGAAGAGGTATCCATCCTCGGCTTCACCGAACGGGAAGTCAGCCGCATTCAACTGCAACACCAAATCAGTGAATATTTCAAGTATATCCGAGAAAATTGGATAAAAGACCCACCGTGTACATATTATCGCCAATAGCGAACGTCAAACTGGGAACCTTCGATGTTGCAGGATACATCCACCCACCCTGATTACTCTCGAACTTGGCTCCTTTGATCGAGCCGTAGATCTGCGCCACCGCATCATCGTCGATGAGTGCGAGTGTTGCTTGTGGAACATAAGAACGGACAGGTAGAGGGGCTTTTATGAGAGATAACACACTTCCGGTATCGAGAATTGCCGTGTTGTCGCGGCGTTCGAAGGTCTTGCCGTTGAGCGTATAAGATGTGGAAGGGACCATCCAGAAACCCTGCGAGCTGCGAACGACAGTCAGAATTGCAGGATAATTCAACAAAGGCTAGTCGATGTACTTGTCGACAGGTGTGTATGCCATGGGATGTGAGGTGACCGTTTCGTCAATCTGCGGTTCAAAAATGTCAACATTGTTTTCAAACAAACCTACAAAAAGCGTGAAACAGACCTCGCCAAAGCTGTAGAATCCAGCATTGTCCCCGCGATCGAGTTTGACCGTGAATAAAGGTTGAGCGATGAGCCCTTGATCAATCATGTTCTCTACGGGCGTCTTGACCGGTTTCGGGGATACCGTGTTTATTGCTGGCCATGCGAGACCTAGCAGCCCGTCGCTTGACTCGCCTGAAGAGAATTGTCTGCTCATCTTCTCCGCGAGCTCGATAGCTTGCTTGGGGACAGATACACCGCCAATGGTGACCGCTGGACATCGAATGAGGAATGTTTAACGCAAAATCGAAGGTGTGAGCTCACTGTCGAGGTAAACATTCCCAGAAGCGGAGCTTCCATCTCCGTAAGAAATGCTCCTGCAATGAATCATTTGTACGACGCATCATCGCGGCTGAAATGAGACTCACCACGTCGACCCGGATTGCTTGCTCGCAGTCTTGGACTTTGAAGGATCGTATATGTTGTGCCCAGTCTTGGAGACACCGGTGAGTTCAGAGCTCCAAACCCACAGGTCAGATGATCCGGTATCGAAGTCAAGATTCAAAGTGACTCCGGGGGTGCCAATCTGGCGTAGAAACGGTCAGAAAAACCCTGGCGCGCAGATAGCGTATCTCGCCTTCACTGGGACGACATATTCCGCGCTGGAGATATCAGTAAAAGGCTTGCCATTAATTTCAATCACCCTTACTCTGACAAACAGTCATTAAATGTGACTTTAATGGTGACGGTCAAACATACCGTTTTGTACCGACTCCGCTGGAACGTTACCCGACTCCCCCTCCGCGTTAATATGAACCACCATATCGTCTTTCTTGAGGAACGGAGCGAACTTGGTGTTTTGAAAGCCGTAACGATTGGCGGCACGGGCCTAGGCGGAGAAAAGTGAGGGGCGTTTGCCGACATACTGAGCTGACCGAACAAGAGGGCGCATAACAGACATGGTCTTGTCGTCCTTCGCGTGTTCTGCTGCTTTCTTCGGCGCTGAGGAGGGCTTCAAAAATGAGAAACAAGAACCCATGAAAAGGTGGGAGGAAGCGAGGGAACTTGAAGTAGTAGTGCTAGGGGCAGCGTGAACGCAATCGGTGCCTTTTATATCATGCCCTTGAAGATAGAAGGGACATAAATAGATTGATGCAGGATTGTGCACAAGACTGCCTTCGAGATATGAGGCATCATGACTGCATGATGCCCAACATGGCTTCCTCCGCTGCTAGCCACCAGCTGCCAACTTCCCCGAGAGATAAGTGAAGAGTCGATTCTACTCCGCTCAAGGCTACCACTCTTCCATTGTTGTTTACAAGCTTCGTGCAACGTTGCTGGGACGCCTCCCGAACACAAAGAACCCAAAAATGGACATACCGCCGCAACGGACGACTCTGTCACCCGGGCTACAGCACTACTGATTGAACTCGGGAAACTTCTCCCCGGCATGGGTCACTGACATTATTAGAGCGGTCGGAATTATTCCATGTGCTAATGGAAGCAGATAGAAGCTCTCACGTTTGCAGTTGGCTTTTTGCGAAAGCTGGCTAAAACCTTGCTAGGAAGGGACTTGACAGGGAAGCGTTGTACAAGGTTACACAGCGAACATGGGCCGTGACGGGTTGGGGTAGGTCGGAGTTGGTTGGGGGGAGGTTGAGCTCAGAGGAGAGGTTGGATGCCGGTCAGGTGACTGTGACGCGAACACTCACTCGGCCTTTGCCGCCGTGCCATGATTTCTCTTCTTCCGACTCGGCGGCAAAAAAAATACTCGAAAAATGCAAGTCCGTTACGCTCAAATGCCTCGTACACAGGCCGTCATACGAGGCCTTGAACTATGGTTGTGTGGTCTAGTCCCCATTAATTTCGGACAAACGGGATGGCAGACAACTTGGCCGAAATCCGAAAAATTGGTGGCGAAAGTTATCTACAACAGATGAAACCATATATATATGCATTGGGTTTAGCAGAGCGGCGAATGGGCGCGCTCGAACTGATCTGACGGCGGAGTGTAGCTCTTGCGACGAAAAGCAAAAGGGATACGCTTTTCCATAGTCGGAGACGCCGGAGTCGAGCGAGTGGGAAGTGGGTGAAGGATCGCCGAAGCCCGTTCTGCAGCGATATCTTGCGCGAAAGACGGTCGATTGGAATACGGGAATCGATGGAGTACGCCCCCGACAAGGGCGCGCCGCGCGGGCTTCTTGTGCGAAAGCGGAGACCATTTGGGGGCGGCATGCAAAGCAAGCTGGACTGGAGCCTGAGGGGCTTCGAGGCTGGAGTCGCTAGAATCGTCCAGCATCTAGACTCAAGGTGAGCAAAAGAATTGTTGGTAAGAAACGAAAGCTCACCTCTATGAATTTGGATCCAGAAGCAGTAAAAGGTACGCGGGCAGAGGGAGCAGGGAGGGACATCTGCGTTCAGAGAGTCAGCACTGGGTAAGCTGGTTCCTCCGAGTCCTTGGACACACCTCTGATGTTTTGATCGTGGTAAGCAATGGATAGACGTTGAGGAGCTTAATTGGGCTGCTCAGTTCGACAAAGCCCCACAAAAATCGTAGCCTTTATATAGCAGATAAATGTGGTCTCAGACCCCTGAGGTGGTGGTGAATTGCGATCAGCTAGTCCCATAAGTGTCCCATGGCCAGATTGCCCGGGTGGCCAGTGTCCTTGTTCGGAACTTCCGCACCCGGTCGTCGGGAGCAGGACTATAGATTAAAGATGACAGTGTCGTGTAGTATGAGGCATTTGAGTGCCAGAGCTTTCGAAAATTTCCTTTGAAGAGGAGGTTGAGAGGAGGTGAGATCAAGGTGAGATTCATCAATATTAACATCATGATTACAGAATGTGGCGCTGATGCGCTGCGAGTCACGGTCACCTGACCAATGTCCGACCTTTCCATCGCTTCAGTTGCGACTGAGGAGGTGCGGGATGAGAGGACCCTAGTTTTTGTTCGTTCTCGGATTCATGGCGCTGACGGTTGTGGACAAGCTAAGTAGTAGCTCCGGCTACGGCGGTTGATGCGCACAGCCGAGTTGCAGCCGAACTTAGCCTCGGTACCAGTACACGGTCACAATCATCGAGTCACGCTACTCATCTCGCCTCTCACCTTCACCTCCGCCGCGCTCGCTCTGAACCTCGAGCGCTGAAGCCTCCAAAAAGATGAATATCTTCCGGCTTTTGGGCGACTTGGCCCATTTGATCTCGAAAGGCATTCTCATCTTCTCTATACACCGGAATAAAAGTGCCGAAGGCGCGTAGCACAACTCCCACTCTTGAATAACACCTGTCTCGTTGCTGACCGAGTCTTTCTGGTCATCCAGGAGTCTCCTTCCTCACGCAGGCCATGTATGCACTTGTCTTCTTGGCGCGATATCCGGACCTGTTCTATCGCTTCGTCTCTCTCTACAACACCACCATGAAAATCGTCTACGTCGTCACGGCGTTCTACGTCCTCATTCTGATGCATTCGGTCTATCCTCGCTCCATCGAGGGTAGAATGGCCTGGCAGGTTACAGCCATCACTCTGGCTTTGGCTGCCCTCGTTGGGCTCATTTTCCATTACACTTTTACTTTCACAGAGGTAATAAATTCCAATTTTAGACTGCCACGGCTGACTCGACGTGGCAGATTGCGTGGTCTTTCTCCATTGCTCTGGAGGCTTTCTGCGTTATTCCTCAACTCATTCTGTTGCGAGAAACCTCAGTCCCAACGGTCATCACCTCTTTCTATCTGGTTGCTCTGGGCTCGTACCGCGCATTATATATCCCGAACTGGATTTATCGCTATTTCACTGAAGGAGTCGTCGATCCAATTGCGGTAACGTTCGGGATCATTCAAACAGCTCTCTACCTCGACTTTGCCTACGTGTATTACAGCCGCCAGCGCATAAAACTACGCGACGGCGTGCTCGTCGACTCGGAGGACTATGAGCGGGGCTGGATCACCAGGTGGTTCCGCCGAAGAGAAGGCGCCTCGCTTCAAAGCGAAGAAGGCGCAGCCGAGGAAGGACGGATTGCACTACCTGCTGATGACGCAGAACCGCGTCCGGCTCCCCCTCAGACTGCCGCTCATGCCAAACCTCCTACGGCAACTTGAACTGTGTGCGGCAAAAATGGCGGTAAGCCATCCCACGAAACATGTAGCCATTGCGCTCATCCAAGGGCTAGATGACAAACTCTCCTTGTATATTTATACACAAACATCTAATGTACAGTGCCTAGAATTGGAATATCCGGATATCTTCCTATCTTTGAGATTTATTTCTTCTGCGTCGTTGGGTACTGGCCTTGGCCTGTATTTTTGAATGACTGAAATTCGCTCAAAGGCGAAGCTCCCGAGTTGCACATTGTGAATCCGAGACAGGCCTGGTTTGCGGGCACTCGCGGCTTCTCAGCGCGGACGGTGTAAACGCCATGTTCCATATATATAATCAAATTGAGGTTTGCTGACTGTGGATGCACGTATTGCCGGACATGCACGCAGTATAAAAGGTGCGATTTTACTGTATTGTTTCTGTGTTTTCCTGCAGTTCATTCAAAAGGCAGTTTGGGAAGATGCCGCCGAACACGTTTTTACTTCCAGACACGCTGCGAAATTGGCCATGGAAGGAACCCATTGTCAATCCAAATTACCGTGACGTCCATACAGAATCCGTGCAGTGGCTGGAAAGTTTTGACAGACTTACGCCGGGCGCTCGAAAAGCTTTGTTTAAAGGCGGATTCGGTGAGAACTTCAATTTTCATTTGGCTGATTGTTCTCTCAGTCAATAATCGTGTAGATCTCTTCTGCGCCTTGGTCTATCCAGAGGCATCACTATGTAAGTTATGCCGTTGGTTCTTTTCTTCCGTGCCAAATGCTTTTCCGTAGATAATTTGAGGAGCGGCTGCGACCTTATGCATACGTTTTTCGCACTGGACGACGAAACTGATGACCTCGACGGGCCGCGGGCCAAGGAGTTGTGTGATATAGCTCTCCATGCTGTTCAGAACCCGGACATGTCACGACCGGAGGGAGAGAGTATTATCGGTGAAATTACTCGCCAGTGAGAGAAATCACAATTTGCGAGACTTAACTCACTGAATAGCTTGTGCAGATTTTGGCAACGGGCCTCGGCGAATGCTCCACAAGCCGCCCAAGAACGTTTCGTGAAGTCTTGGGAATTATATCTGGACTCCGTTGTCCAGCAAGCCCAACGGCGCTCGGCGTCGTACCTCTGTACTTTGGACGAGTATATGACTGCACGCCGCCTAAATATCGGCTGCGATCCGTCTTTCGTTCTTCTGGAACTCTCGCTTGATCTAGATCTCCCTCATGAAGTCATGGAACACCCGGCTATGGTCTCTGTGAACAGCGATATCAGGGACATGACTATTCTTTGGAATGTCAGTGGATTTGAATCACGAAGCCTGTGCTGAAAGCGACGCAGGATCTGATCTCGTACAAGAAGGAGGTGCTCACCGACAGTGCAGAATATAACATTATAACGGTTGTCATGATTGAACGCGAGACCGATCTCACAGGCGCAGTCGAATGGATCTCGAACCGATTCGAGGAACTCGCAACGCATTTTCTGGTCACAAGGAAAGACATTCTGAATTATCTTGATAGCTGTAACGCCTGGGGCGAGGCAATGGATAACCAAGTGAAACGGTATATAGATGGGCTGGGTAATTATCAGCAAATATGAGTCGCAAGTTCGCTCATGTCTGACTGATTGTTGCCTCCAGGCCAATGGATTCGCGGCCACGACGAGTGGACTTTCAGATCGGAGAGATACTTTGGTGGTCATGGTATCGAGGTTCAAGAAATCCGTCGGATAGATATCGCATGCCCATAATGTCGCGCCTTTCAGTAAAATGGTGCATATCCGGCCATCTCGGACATGTTGAATTCACGTAGCAAATTGTTTTATATTCATGACCCGCGTGCTTAATGGATCCCCAGTCCGTCGGATACCATCTCGCATTTCATTCAATTCACGCATATTGGCACATCCGCTAATGCCTCTTGTCGATGCTTGATGTCTTCAGATCTTGGTTGGGTTCTCTGTTTTCCGTTGGTTGGGTGAAGTAGTGTCTCGCGTTCGATTCGAATGAATAAAAGGGAAACATTATAACTATGTGCCGTCGAATATCACACTGTTTACCATGTACCCGATATCCGGGACAGATTTTGTATCTGGGGTTCTATGCCCTTCATGAATGAGAGTCGGTTCGTATTCAAAAGCAAAATTGGGAGAGAACATACCAATGCACTCATCAATTAGACATGCCGTCGTCGGTTTCCTCGTCACCCTCGGACCGTACAGATATATTTGTGGTTCGGAACGCAAACCAATACTGTTCCAACGAGCGCAATGGCCCGTCTTCGTGGTGGATGATGCACAATTTATTCAGCCGACAAGCGGATCTGGAAACGAACGATAAAAGCGATTCAACAGGATCTTCGCCCAGGCATTGCTCGGAAACCCTGAGTGTATGCAGCGCAGGTGTGATGAGGGAAAAAATCATCCGCTCTTCTGTCATATCGAGCTCGGTGCCAAGGGTGAGTGAATTTAGCAGTGGCAAGCGGACTTCAGGAAGTGGAGGGCCACCGGCGCTGGTCACGAGCAGTTTGCAGTGGACGAGATTGGGAGTTTGCTGCAGAATTGTGACAAATTCCATTCCTAGTCCCCATTGAAGCGTCAACGACGTCAGTTGCTTCCAAGGCAATTGCGCAAGTACACAGGCCGTGTCTGATAGAACGGCCGAACGTAGAAGAGGAGCTATTTCCTGCGTTACTGAAACCCCACGGCTCCACATATCTAGCTCTAGGTGGTGTAGCAAAGGCATTGGACCGTCCAATATCGAGAGATCGGCCTGCGATTCCGAGCATATGATTATGAGGTTCTCGAAGCGTGCGCGCTGCGAAATCAGTGCCGCCCTTAGTATCTGCCTCTCGACGTCGTCGCCTATCCGGTCGTGCACAAGGAGCGAAAGAGGATGACAGCCAGACTGGCTCAGCCAGGCTTCGGCGATGTGAAGTCTTCCAGAATCGATATCCGCTACGGTGATTGCCCGCCATAGCTGTGGAGTAGAGAGTGCTATTTCGCGCCACACGGAGCAGATGTGCGTGAGGGTCGTTGGCGAGTCCACTCCGGTGAGCGGAGGACATTGCGGATAGGGAGGGAGAAAGTGGAGGAAGATTTCGGAGATGATTTCGCTGGGGATGGTCAAGACGGGGTATTTGGAAGCATCTAGCCTTGCTTTCACGGCGGCTCGTTTGGATCGTAATTCCGCCAGCTGATGTTCAAGACGCAAGATTTGTGCATCGAGCTCTGCAAATTGTATCCGGTCGACTTCAAGGGTATTTAGCATCCTATCGTTGGATGGACTATAAGTTTCTGAGCTTGACATATGCCCAACATATGCCTCCCAATTTTTGGCTCCGCACCTCGATAACTTGAATTTATTAACTTCAGGCTGATTGAGCACGAAGTCACTTCACTGAGCAGGAGATAAAACCTTGGTTGTTATGGTGATGGCTTGAGTCAAGATTCGGCCTGGATTCGGCTACCTCGGACCGGAGAAAAGTCCTCTTCTCCTGGAACAGTTTACCTTGACCCAGTTTACCTTGGCCTACCTTCAAGGCCTCTTGACTTGTCATCGAAACCTCAAACAGCCGTATCAAATCGAGCACTGTAGGTGGATGAAGGCAAACAATCAGGATTCAGTATCAGAGATTTTCCTTCCGACTCCACGAATAGATTGCAGTCTCTCACCACACACCTTTGTTGTCGTCTCCCCTTCCACTCGTTTCTCGATTGTCAATGGTCATGCTGCCTCGGGATTCCACTCTCTTTTTACTCGTCCTCTACTTAGTCACCTTCGTTTGTGCTCGCGACATCCACGGCCGCTACCCCGGTAGTAGTCCTCATCATGAGCTGGCGGGGCGTATCGGCAGTCGGATTGCTCCCTCTCTCGAAAAACACATCCCGAGAAGGCTCAACCGACGTCGGAGCTGTACGGCGCCCAGCAACTCGTTTACAAGCAGTACCTTGCCGAAAACGACCGAGGGATCGACGAACACTAAACCGATTGCAAAAACCACTAAAACTCAGGCGAAGACGGCCACGAAGGCAGCAACTACATCGGAAGAAGGGCGACCTACAGACACTTCTGCGTCGTCTACAAGTAGTCACGGCGGGCATCTATTCACTCTGATCAACAAGTGCTCGGATGCCGTGAAGCCAGTGGTAGCTAGTACTGCATGCGGCTACAGCCCACGCTGTGCGGACGCCTCCAATGCAGTCCTTCCTTCTCCTGGCTCTCTTGGAGCTGGGAAGACGACCTCGATAGTGATTCCTAACAATGTATATGTCTTCTGTCTATAGGCTTCCCAAGCTGGCTCTGACAAACTTCAGTTTGTTGGTAGGATTTTTGCGCAGGACGGATCGTGCGGCACGAAGGGCGAGTCCTGCACCATGCTTGAATTCAATCTCGGTGAGCCTTCATTCCTTTTTTTGCTGATCGAAACATTCATGAGCGTCGTCACGGTTCTATGCAGACGCGGACAGTTTCTACACGCCAAACTCCTACGACATCAGCAACATTCAAGGCTTTACGCAAAGCATCTCTCTCGGAGCAGATGGCTGTTCTACCGTGACCTGTACAAGTCCGAGCTGCAGCGTGTGTCTTTCTTCCGGCCTCCAAACGACTGCTAATCTTTCTCATTTTCCTCTCTCCTCCAGTGTAACGATGCGTATCCCATCGGAGTGAGTCGTACTCATACACGTCTTTCTCGATGCTAACGTGACTTCAGGACATGACCGGTTGCGGAAACGACCTTCCAGTCAAAGCTTGCGGCAAAGGCAATAAATCGTTCACCGTCGTTTTTTGCCCCTGATCTCAATATTACAACATACACGACTTACTTATGTTTCAAATATGTGGTGCAAGTCACTGCTTTCGCGGCAGTGGTACAAGCCGCCTAGCCGCTTCATTGTGTATTCCGAGTCAGTCTCGATGACTACCTTGATGTAAACAAATTGTACTGGAAACATGTATACGCGAGTGTATTCATTCTACATACATCAAAAGCTGCGCTTATCGTTCAAAACGATGCTGAACTTACTTGTCTTTTGGATATTTGGAGGACCTTCCTATTTTGGCCTTCGGCGTTGTGGTGTTTATTCATGTTGAGATACTGTATCCCCATGTACTCAACAACGATACATCTCGAGAGACTTATGGTACAGCTGCACAGAAACTCACAATCTGAACAATTAGATAATCTCCTAACCGGGGATAATTCCCAAAAATAATCCCCACTGCTCGAAGACTGAAGGGTTCACAACTGTACATCTTGGAATACATTGTCATCGCCTGGTAAACCTATCCACGGTGAAGGTGCATATACTTTGAAAGCTTGATGAGTTGGAGCGATGGAAATATGTAAGCCTTCCGCCATATAGAACTGAGTTTCGGTTGAGGTGAAGCTGGGGATCTGTGCATTGTCCCATGCACTTTGGAACGCGATGCTGAAGCGCCGTAACCGACATGGTACTTCCAACTTCACCCGAGCCATGAGGAATGCATCCAAAGCAGATTTGCTCAGATTCAGGGAATTCCGGACCTGGAGCTCTTGTAGGCGTGGGCAAAGAAGAGTGTCCGTGAGGAGTTCTATAAGCTGAGCGGTGCCATGAGAGTTAGCAGCGGATGCCGGACCCCAGTCCGCCGAAACCCACATCAACCGTAACGTATGGGCGTCAGCTACCAACTTGGTGAGGGAGGGAAAAGCTCGTAATGATTCGAGCAGCCTCTGTGGACCCAGAGATCCCAGGTATATTGTGAGATCCTCGACGAGCGGCAATTTCGTCCCCGCCGAGGCCAGGGCGAAATTCTCGGATTGAGAATCCAAGTTTGCTATCGGGACATGGAAATGACGGAGCTGTGGCATTGACACACAGTGTGTGATGCATGTCAAGTACCAATGCGGCAAAGTGTAGAAGGGTGGGACCACGAATGTCTCCAGGAAAGGCATCAGGATCGACAACGACCCGTATTCGAATGGCGACTCGTCTTTTGCGAGGGTAACATGAATCGATACAAGCTGAGGACACTTTTCCAGTAGAGGGATCATGTTGCGGAGGAAAAGGGAGTGGTCTCCGCTGTGAGCGCCCTGAATCGTAAGGTGAGTAAGCTGGCGCCATGCAACTGGGAGAGTGTGTGCAAGATTCAGGTCAAAGTCCGACTCTGAAAGTAAAGTGACCGCTCGAAGGCGTGGGCCTTTCAAGAGGTTGAATTGAAAAAGATGAGAAGGATCTCCCGTGATCTTAAACGATTCCAGACGCTTCAGCGGCTCGATTGCTGCCAACGCGTCGGCGGTTCCGGAGTTCATGTCCATGAACTCTATGTTTCGCCAGCTTGCGGAGGAGCGTGTAAGAGACTCGAGCAGCGTGTCAGATGTGTGACAAGAATCCGGGGGCAAACCCCAAACCCAGCCGCCTGAAGTGTCGCAAATAGAGAGCGACATGGAAGCAGCTGCTGCACGGTTTAGCCATTGGTCAACGGCGAAGCTGCGCGAGTCTTTGGCCATGATGAAATCCACAGGAATGTGTAGGGATGCCCAAAGTCTCGGCATAGATAACGCAGCTGCCCTCCACGCGCTGCAAACCCGGCATAGTAGCAGCGGAGCTTCACGCAGGCTCATGGCAGCGTTTCTGCTCGTCGGAAGACACGCAAGAAATATGGCTTCAAGGATGTCCATAGGCAGACGTCGAGAGTGAGATATCAAGGCCTTGCGCGGTTCAATGTATGCCCGAATTTTTGCTCGCTGCTCAGAAAGCTCGCGGATGCGCTCGTCGATCCTGGCTAGCTCTTCTGATAACAAGAGAAGGTCGAGTTTAATCTGGTCAATTTCTTCATCTGTCGGGACATAATTCGTGCCAAAGCGATGGACGAATGGCGATTCCATGATAGCGAGAGACGTGAAGAAGGGAATCAAGCTCAGCAGGGCGTAAATTGAGAAGAGAGTTATGTCCAAGCTATGTAACCCTAACCCCAGTTTGAAACCAAGCTTACTCTTCATAAGTACAAGTGAAGTAATGAAAGATCTAAAATAACATACTTGTACAACAGAGGTATTTACAGCACCAGAGATTTAACAGTACACGCCTTAGTCTAGAGAAGAGAGAGAGATAGATTAAACTAAATACCGCGCAACACAGCCCATACTTCGTCCAACGTCCGTTCGTCCAAATTACCACTCCGTTGCAACGCAGACATGAGAGCCTGCTTCTCATCCGATGGGGGAGGCTGAACCACTGCCATCGTACTGCACAGCGCCTTCTCAGCATTCTCGATCCTGACCATGAGCGAATGGAGTATGAGCATGAGATCCGCATCCGTCATCTTGTCGGGCATTGGCGGGAGGAGAACGTTCGGATCGCCATAGACATATATCGACGACGATTCCGCCTCCGTCTCAGGGTACTCTACGGCGACGTCCTGCAGGCTCCCCTTCCGTTCGGGAAGTGGGCGGAACACACTCCCAGCCGTCGCCATCTCCAGTTTGAGGCACAAGATCGCAAGTTCCCGCATCTGAGTCACGCTGAACTGGACACGAGAGCTTGAGTTTCCGCTTGGGTCGACAGCGTTGTCGTCGAGATCCTTCCGTCCGATGAGGTTGGAAGGGAAGATGAGAGTTAGAACTTCAGGAACCTCCAGCCCCTTGAGCCTAACCTCGCCGACGGGAATGATGACGGGATCCAGCCGGCGAATGGCGTCGATGGCTTCCTGAGGCTGAGCATCGGAATACTCAGTCTCGGGTTCGGTTTCGAAGATCTTGGCATTTATCTCGCGGACAACATCAGAGCTGCACATAATGTGCCCACCGGCCGCACTGCCCTCAATTCGCGAAGATCGATTGACGATGGGGCCAAAGTAGTCCATCCGGTTGGTGATTGGGTCAGTCTCGCAGAGCGGAGCACCACAGTGTATACCCATGCGTACCGACAGACCACGAGCGATAAGTCTTCCCATGTCATCGTGAACCGCCTTCCCATCCGTACACTCGAGGATCTCCAACGGCCAAGCGACCTTCAAAAGTTCGACTTGCACGGTCATACACCACCAGACAGCCGCCAGAACGGTAGGGAACGAGCACATGAACGAATCACCTTCAGTCTTGACCTCATAGCCGCCGCAAAGCCGTAGGTAACGTCGGAGAAGGTTGTTGTGCAGCCGCATCGCAGTAGGCATCCCGGGGTTGGCGTCCCAAAGGTGAGTCGACCCTTTGATGTCCGTGAAAACAATGGCGACATGTCCAACAGGCGGTGGGACTTCGTCCTTCAACCGATCGAGCGTGCGGTCGATGATTCCAATACCACGCTTCTTAGGTCGCTTGTCTGGCGCAGGAGCAGAAGCACCTTTGAAGAGGCCGGCTACACCGATGACCATGATCATCGTGCTACCGTCCGCACCATAACTGATAGCGAAATCACGGAGCTTTTGCGCGGCGACCATGGGCTCGGTCCGCTGTGCAATGTCGACGGCGGTTTGGTAGGAGACATAATCCCACAGACCACGATTGGCAATGATCACAAACTCGTCCTGCTCCGACAAATCGTAGGTGAAGATATCCGGGCGAGCGTTAATAATGGGCATCAAGTGGTAGAAGCCGAAGGACCGCGAGATGTCAATCTCGTCGCTGACAAGGCCAGGCGGCGAGATCCACCCCTCGGCAGCACGAATGCGAGCTGTCTCCGCGCGGTCATAGGGATCATGTTTTCTCGACAGAGGAACCGCACTCCCACCCTTGGACACGACCGCTAATGCGTTACCCACGTTCGCAACGTACATCCGCTTGTCCACAACATACACCACAATGCCAGAAGCGCCACTACGAACGACTGAAGGGTCGGTGAGGACCTGATTTGTTCCCGTGCTCGTCTGTGACATTTTGCGCGTCGCACTGAACAGGGTGTCATGAAGATCTTGGTTGAGCTTCAGGAAAGACCGGCGTAGAGCATCGGGGACGCCTTCATGACGCCCGTAATCGAGGGAGTTGATCTGGGAGATGAAGACACGGACGAAGTTCTCCTGCAAATACTTGGCGAGACGGTTCGATGTCGTAGCGGCGGGTAGCTGCTTCGGAGGTTGCGCACGGCCGAACATGGCGAAAACGGCGTTTTTGCTTATGCCGCGAAACTCGTGCACTAGATCGAGCATGTTCAGGTGCTCGTTCTTGCCAAGCGTATCCGCAATACCATACGACATGCCATTGACGACCGAGGATGAGGTGCGTACTCGACGGTCGTCGTTCTCGTCCGGGATATCGCCAGTGTTGGTGCCAGTTGTAGTGATTGTGACATCCATGAGACCCAACACGCGCAGTTGGGACAGCTCGGAGAACCCTGCAAGCGACTCTCTGTTTACGGTCGACATGCTCTGGCGGTGTCCGGGCGTAGAGACATCCGACTTGATGTGCAGCCGCTTGTTGCCGGACAGATTGAGATACCGCAGACTCTTGTTGAAGTTCCTACACGAAAAATGAGCATGCGAGTCCCATCGTTTGATGAATGACAACCCAAACATACCAATTCCAATCGAACTCCCAGTTGTTAATGTTGTACTTGAGCCAATTACTTCCAACATCGAGAACAGTTAGGCTCTTCACTTTGCCAAGTTCCTGAGGTAACGTCTGCAGTCGATTGCCGTTGAGAAAGAGTGTGGATAATCGCGTAAGCTTCGGAAGATCCTCGCTCGGGAAATTCGTCAACCCATTCCCACTCAGATACACCTCCTCCAGCTTGGTCAAATGACGGAAGAAGTTGGACGGCATATCTTGGATGTCGTTGAACGAGAGGTTGAGTACGCGCAGCTCCTTCAGTATCATGAGCGGGTGCAAGACTTCGTCCGTAAACGAATTCTCGCCAAGGTAAAGCAACTCTAGCGAATGCGCAAGAGGCGGGATATCGGTCATGGTGGATGTGGAGGGTTTGCGGTTGGTGGGGAAGGTGGGTGCGCCGGGAATGACAGTGGTATCAGTGAATGAGGGTAATTCCTCATCGGGGATGCTGGGGGGCGGATCGTGCCAAAGCACCAACAAATTCGACGTGACGTTGAGTCGCGACAAAGAGGCGCAATTCCAAAGCGAAATCGGAAGCTCGGTCAGGCTGTTATTGTGGACATCGAGCGTCTCCAGTTTCTGTAACTTTCCAATGCTCTGAGGGAGCTCGCTGAGGAAATTGTCCGCACACGAAAGAGTTTCAAGCCATCTGAGATCGCCAAGCGAGTCTGGGATGGACCGGAATGAGTTGTTGTCCAGCTTCAACCGCCGTAGTGACGTCAGCTGCGAGAGGGTATGATCATCGAGCAACGAGAGTTTGGCGTTCGAGATGTCGAGCGACGTAAGCGCAAACGGATTCCGCCCCACTGGCCCTCGTACAAGAGTCAGCTGCGTGATCTCGTTATGCGATGCATCCAGTGTGGTTAGGCAAGGCCCCATCGACAAAGCAAGATCGTGTAGTGCGTTATGGTCCGCGCTCAGAGTCTCAATCTTCGGCAACATGCAAGCAACTGTGAGGTCCGAGATTTGGTTCCTCCTACAATCAAGCTCGCCCAGGCGCCCCAAATTGCTGAATTCGTCCGGCAACCTCGAAACCTGATTGCCAACGATGACAAGTCGCTCGAGGTTCTGCAAATGCCCAATCTCCTCTGGCAGCTCCGAAATCATATTGAACGATATGTCGAGGTCGCGCAGAGTAGCCAACTCGCTGACGCCAGCGGGAAAGGTGCGAAACTTGTTATTCGAGATATTGAGAGTGAGGAGCCGTCGCAAGCGCGGAAAACTCCATGGCAGTTTCTCAAGGCGATTGTTCTGAACGTGCAGCGTCGTCAACCCGGGGATGTCATCGAGGTAAGCTTCGTCCAGCGTAACAATGCGATTGCAAGACAAATCGAGGCGTGTGAGGGTTGTGCTATGCCGCAGGCTGTGAGGAACCTTCTTCATGGCCATATGAGAGAGTCGCAACTCGCGGAGAGTGGTACATGACTGGATGAAATCAAGCGGAATTTCGATCATGGGATTTCGGGAAAGCCGCAAAGACACTATGGAGTCGGCGTGCTGATGCAATGCCACTGGAATGGTGCGAAGACTGCGGCCAGTAAGGTCGATGTATTCAAAGTTGTCGAATTTATGCTCTTCCTCCTAGAGCAAACGTTCAGCAGCCATTTCCATCAAGCGGGAATCAAAGAAGAGAACGTACGGTGGGGCCGAGATATAAGCTCTTATATACGAACTTGAGCAAAAACGACAACCCTGCACCGCCGAGCAAGTCTTGCCCATCCGTTTCATCGTATCCCGCCTGCTCCAACCGTCGTCGCACGATGTCCGCTGGCCGTTCCGTTTGCGCCAAAATCCGCTCTGTTCAACGCAATGAGCTATTATCTAGCGTTCAGTCTTAGTCAACAAACGCACCTCGTCCCCGTTCCTTCAAATACAGCTGATGCATCTCCCGCTCCTCCCCCGCCGGCAACTTCTGGTCGAGCTTCGGCGTCAGCGCCGCCACAGTGACATTGGTCGATACCGACACGACATGATACGTGTTGTCCGCCTTGTAGATCCGGATCCGAATCTTATGCTGCAGCCCATTCGCCGCTCCCGCGCCGATGCGCTTCGCCGCCGGACGCCTGGCTTGCGCGGGCGCCACAACCGCACCGGTAGGGCATTCCTCCTTCAGCCCGGATTGTGTACTAACACTAGCACCATTGACCCGATGGGACGCCCCAGTGCCGGCCCCGCGCCCATGCGACAAACCCGTGTGGGCGGCGTGTCCAGGCGTTACGCTAGCGCGGTTTCCATGCCGCGTGCCCCCAACGCTTTCGTCCGAACTAGATTCCGCCTCGCCGCCAGGGTCCTTTCCATCCTTCACTGCCACGCTCCAGCTCTCTGGTGCCGTCCACCCCTCCGTCGGCATCGGACCAGCGGTCGGTGGGAGTGCCGCCGCCGGAGGAAGATCTGGGAGAGGCGGTACCGTATTGGGAGACACTTTTCTCGACGGTTTACGCGGCTGATACAATGTTCCGCCCGGCGGGAAAGGGTTATTGAATTTCAAGGGTGAACCGTATTGCGAGTGATCTGAAGGAGACTGTGACATTCCGCTTGACGATGCAAACTCGCTTGGAGAACTTGTATTGTTGCCACCACTAGCGAGGATCGCGATGTCGACGATCCCGTCCATCTCGTCAAAATTGGTGTCCAATTTGATCTCTTGCTCCCCGGGGTCTGGAGGCTCACGACTGGGAAGCGGTGGTACTTCCTCAGGGTGACTCGTTTTCTTCTTCTTATTTTTGAAGCGGGGAGTTTGAGGCGGAGAGGGGACGGGAAGAAAGGAAACGTATGATCCAGGATTCAGCGGCGGAGGACGCAACGAGGGATGTTCGGACTCCTCTGCGGCATTGGAGCCCGCTCGCAAGTTGCGTTTGGACACCTTCTTTCGAAGTGAGCTGAACATCGACGATTTGCTCTTGCGCAGCTCTGGCGAGGGCGAAAACGAACGGTCTCGTGGCTCGTGCATCATCGATGTCGAGGTCGAGGCGATCGCGGATTCGGCGATACTGAGGTTGCTGTGGGACTCAGAGGCCCGACTGCGAGAAAATAGCCCGCCCGAGGAGCTGCCTGGCCGGAGCGAGGAGAACGAGCCCTTTGGAGGAAAGTGGAAGGAACGGCCGTTCTTTGGCGGGGGAGAAGGCTGGCATGCATGTCAGAAACGAAGCACAGAATGAGAGATGACTGACAGGGTCTTGGGGCGAGCTATCGAGCCAGGGTGCGATTTCGACATCCTGCATCGGAGGAATATCCAAGTCGGGGACGTCAAGAGCCTGGCCGTAGTCGTCGATGTAGTCATTGAGCTCGAGGGAGCCTTTCGTGGACACGCTCAGATTGTTAGAAGGACGATGGCCGGTGGAGTAAGAATAACTGGACATGCTTCCGTTGCGCATCGAGGCGAGCGATGTCGAGGGTGAAACGTTGAATGTTCGGGACGGTTTCGGAGGCGGCGTTGGCTGAAAATTAGCGTAAGAAAAACGATAAACGGTATTAACCCAAGAAGGACATATTGAAGAAAATGAAAATGATGAATGTACGAGGAGAAAAATAGACAGTAAACGTCAACTGACCGGCACCTCGTCCAACTCTTCCAACCATGGGGCAATGTCCTTGTCGGGTAGCGGGGCGGGCATCTTGGCAGACGTTGACGCGAGATGCAAAGACGTGGAAGCTAGTTGAACAACGGGTGAAATGCGACCGTGCTGATCTGTCAATCGTGCTGGTGCTTGTGTCGAGACCTGAGTTCTTGACATGAAAAGCTGCCCCAACCCGCGACCACAACCTAGCCGAAGTCTATCTCAAAGGCCGCTTTCTAGAATCAAACAGACGGTTTGTCGGAGAAACGCAGGGGTATACACATCACACACCAGCAGAGAAACCACCGCTATTCAGCGTCGCAATCTCGATACCGACGATCCAAATACAAAGAAATATGGTGTTGGCCAAAAACTGCCAAAGATATTCGAAACGGTCTTGTGGAGTTTCAAGGAAGTTCCGGGGTGTCAATTCCAGCCTTTCCAAAGCACAAGCCAGCCCAGAGAACCCCAGGTAAAGAAAAGAAAGAGCAAACTGGGGGACAAGCGACCAGGTCGAGGTCAAGATGAGGACAGCGTGACTGTCAGTCACCCGAGTCACAATCCGGATATGGTAATGTAATTTTGAAGAAGCTGGCAAGGGAGCAAGTCCAGGAACTGAGGAGGATGTGGGTCAGCGAACGTAGTAAAGCTTGATCCAGGAGATCAACACTGGCAAGTACATAATAAAAATAATTTCGTAGAGAACGATACATCTGTGCTACAGCAGTTAACAAATCCATGTACGCTATAAGTACTTTAAGTAAGTACTACGGCATACAGATATCGACTCATAAATAGTTAGACCCTCGAGCCTTCACCCTTGTACGTTTTAGAAAAGACTCTCCGATTCGTCACCTGGTAGACCTATCCATGGTGAAGGTGCATATACCTCAGAACCTCGAGGAGACGCCGTTCCAGATATAGAAACATGTAACCCTTCCGCCAGATAGAGCTGAGTTTCAGTCGAGCTGAGGCTCGGCATCTCTATATCATCCCATGCACTTTGAAATGCGATGCTGAAGCGACATAATCGATTTGGTACTTCCAGCTTCACCCGGGCCGAAAGAAATGCATTTAAGGCAGACTTGCTCAGACGCAAGGAATTCCTGACCTTGAGGACTTGGAGACGTGGGCAGATAAGGGTATCCGTGAGGATTTCTAAAAGTAGAGGCGTGCCACAGGACTCAGTCGGCGGCCCCCCGTTCGCTGTGTTCCACTGCGTCCACATATGGGCATCAGCTACCAGCGTCGTAAGCCAAGGGAACGCTCGCAATGATTCGAGCAGCCCTTGTGGGGCGAAAGACCCCAGGTATATTGTGAGATCCTCGACGAGCGGCAATTTCGTCCCCGCTGAGGCCAAGGAGAAATGGTCGGATTGAGAGTTTATCTTTGCTATTGGGACATGGAGATGTCGGAGCTGCGGCATCGACACACAATGTGTGATGCATGTGAAGTACCAACGCGGCAAAATGTAGAAGGGTGGGACCACGAATGTCTCCAGGAAAGGCATCAGGATCGACAACGACCCGTATTCGAATGACGACTCGAACTCGTCGTTTGCGAGGGTGACACGAAACGATACAAGCTGAGGACACTTTCCCAGTAGAAGGATCATGTTGCGGAGGGAAAGTGAGTGGTCTCCACTGTGAGTGGTTTGAATCACAAGGTGGGTAAGCTGGTGCCACGCAACTGGGAGAGTCTGCGCAAGATTCAGGTTGAAATCAGACTCCGAATGCAAGGTGAGCGCTTGAAGACGGGGACCATTCAAGAAGTTCAATCGAGAAAGATGAGAAGGATCTCCCGTGAACTTGAACGATTTCAGATGCTGCAATGACTCGATTGCTGCCAACGCATCGGCGGTTCCGGAGACCATGTCCTTAAACTCTATGTTTTGCCAGCTCGCGGAGGAGCGTGTAAGAGACTTGAGCAGCGTGTCGGTTGTTTGAGCAAAATTCGGGGGCGAGGTCCAACCCCAGCCGCCTGAAGTGTCGCAAATAGAGAGCGACATAGAACCGACCGCTGCGCGGTTCAGCCATTGGTCAACGGCAGAGCTGCGTGAGTCTTTGGCAATGATGAAATCCACAGGAATGTGCAGCGATGCCCAGAGTCTCGGCATAGAGAATGCAGCTACCCTCCACGCGCTGCAAATCCGGCAGAGGAGCAGTGGAGCTTCACGCAGGCTCATGGCGGCGTTTCTGCTTGTCGGAAGACACGCAAGAAATATGGCTTCAAGAATATCCATGGGAAGACGGCGAGAATGGGATATCAAGGCCTTGCGAGGTTCAATGTATGCCTGGAGTTTATCCCGCTGCTCAGAGAGCTCGCGGATCCGCTCGTCAATCCGCGCCAGCTCTTCTGACCGCAAGAGAAGGTCGAGTTTAATCTGGCCAATTTCTTCGTCAGTGGGGACGTAGTTCGTGCCAAAGTGATCTGCGAATGGCGCTTCCATGCCAGTGGCCCACCAGTGGCTTCAACAGATGTGAAAGAGTGCAGAGAGCCTAGTAAAGTTCTCTTGAGTCGGCGTAACTTGGGCGTAACTCAGAAGAGAAGTAACCCTAACCCCAACAACAACTCAAGACTCCTCCACACAATAAGTCCTTTAAGTCTGTCCTTGGAACGACTGTCTTCTCATTGACCGGAGTGCAGCCTGGTTTACGAGACTAGGGTCCGATTTTGATTACAGGCAAATATGCGACCTACACAATATCATTCTGCAGAGTACCACAAACGAAAGATACGAAATAAATGCTATGTATATTTGTCGGCGACGTGCAAGACGACAACAACGACAACAACGAAATGGAGTTGGTCAACCTCGTTGGGGAAGGTTGTCGACGGTGTCGGTCGAAAGGAACGGAAAACAGTCGAGGAGACGGTACGTATGTAATCGATCGCCTCCGCGCACCCGTCGTCCGCGGGTACTATGCGTATGGTTGCAGGACACGCCGAGTGCACCGCAGGCGCAGTGCAGCGGTCCACGTCGCAAAGTGTAGCACCTCGGCAGCGATGTACAGACTCGAGTGTCTAACTGTGCCCCGCAGGTGGTGGAGGCGAGTCGATGCTGCACCTGCGCAAATCCAGGTCAGTGCTTTTCGTCCGAGCAGTGTCACGATTCTGTTGTGTGCGACGGTGCTCAGGATGATCGTAGGCGAGAGTACTCGCACTTGCTTGCCATCTGGCAGTGTCTACTTCGTCAGCGGATAGAGGCGACGAATAGGCGTGCTGCATTTGGCATAGAACCTATGGCGAATCGAGAGTGGGAGCATACAGCAGATGCTGAAGTCTTATCGGGTTTGGAATGAGGAGGTAAAAGGCTGCACGGACCTTCGCTTTTATCTGGTAGGTAAGTCTTTCGGAAGCCTGTCAGACTTTCTTGCTCGCGACAGGTTCTTGAGAGCCTAGAGGGCGTCTAGTTAAGCCTAACGTTGGGCAAAAAGCTGGCGCAGCCGTATAGGTCTTCGGTGTTTCGATTTGCTGTAGACGCCTCCGGTGGAAGTAATAATATTGACATAGAAAACTTGAAAGGCGGCGGCGATTCCGTGTGAGGTCTTGCGGCACAAAAGAGTCAGAAAGGGAAAGAAAAGTCTCTGAAGACAGGTGCACCTTTATAGTTCGCATTCACTACACCGTGCTTGGCCTTCCTCCATTTCGTGAGACCAGAAGTGCGCGAATCGACTCTTGCACGAAGTAAATTGTGATTTTTTTTTGCTGCAAGTCTCTTGGGGCGGCCTGACTCTGCAGACAATCGAACATTCGTCAACTTCTATGCATTCTTTGACTCGTGTAGCTGCCGCACTGGTCTCAGTGTAGCGTCAGCCCCAAGTCCGCCTTGCCATCGAGTAGGGCCGCGAGCATAGTGCACGGGGGACAAGCCGCCGGAATTCCGAATAGAGCCGAAAGCTTGCTACCACAGCATAGAATCCGTTGATTCCGTTGTGCTCGCAGCAACGGACGTCGAACACAATTTTACATGGCAAGATAGAACCAAGTACATAGCGCCGGTTTATTTGGCGCATACATACGACCAAATAAACAAACGCTAGCGGCCCAAAAAGGAAAGTTTTTTCCCCCAGACATATCCTCCGTTATCGAGCGCTTAGAAGGACAAGAGTTCCGCAGAGAATGCCAGGGATCCCAATTCATGAGTACGATTGATTTACCAGTGCTCAAACCACATGAATGGCTTAGCAGTCTTTCGAGTTTACTGCAGGAACACAAGGATATCATGCTAATGAAGGAACAGCAAATGACACCAGGAGACTCAGGAGCTCAACTCATAGGACACAGAAACGAAACCACAAGCAAACAAATTCGTCGAACAAATGAAGTTTATTGCAAATATACTACGGAATACAAAAAACGACAAAGGGAAGAGAATTCCATCAGACAAACGCTCGACTCGCTGGCTTTCCTTCGATGCAGCCCTCTCGAGGCACCAAAGCAAAACCAAACGTCCTCGAGACCAGAAATGAATCCAGCCATGTTCTCGGTTATACGAGCGAGCGCGGAAAGTCATCGAGTGGAATTGAAGGATGCGGCATTTGTAAAAATGCGGAACTCGGTCAGTTTCTATAAAAAGATCCTGATGAGTATGTATCTGAGGAAACCATGATTTTGAGCCGTCCCTTATATATTTTCCTGGGGTGGTCCGTGCGTGGGACGTCACGTGCGCTTAGATCTCCGATTGGAATGTTCTCGAAGCGAGTCTCACAGTGAGTGGGGGCGTGCAGGGACGCGTAGGAGGACGAGCGAAGGGCGCAAGAAAGAGCGGGGACATTGTATATTCAAATCCAGATGATGCGATGCAATTCGACGTATGTGTACACAAAAATGGGAAAAAAAAGAGGAAACTACAATTAACAGCTAATCGCTTTCATTCTTCAGTCATTGACTTCAAGACGGAATCGTACGCCTATCCTGGTCGCAATGCGCAATGTACTACAATGCCATCTCCTGAGGAGGGTCAAACCCATCCACAGCAGCGTTCCACGACCACCGCCCCTCAAGGAACCCGTCCGCCGTGTCCTCCAAAACAATCTCGTTTCGCTTCTGGACGTACACCTACGAAGAAGCAAAGAACCTCATCAGCAACTGAGAGAGAGGACGGATAGGGAGGAAGAAAACTGACAGCCTTGTCCGTGACCTTCTGTCGCAAAGTTGGGATGTTCTCGGGCTCTATCGGCGCCTCCAACAACTCCGAGAGGTCCTCGACAGCGCGCTCCAGGTCTCTTTCATACGCGTCAGCACGATGAGGGTAGCAGCTAACAGACAAACGAACCTCTGATTGTCCTCGAACAAGTCCTTCTGGTTGCCCTTCGCGAGGTAGTACGCCATCGCATACGTCCACTTCAAAGTCATCCGGCACTTGTCCAGCTCTTCGACAGCCTTCTTCATGAATTGCACCTGCAGCCGCGGTCGTCAGTCACTGCAAATTATAAAAAAGGATGGAAAGCAACTCATACCTCGATCCATGTAAGCGTCGACGTAATCTGCATCTCCTCCATCTTCTTCTCCGTCTTCGCAAACAGATCAAGTGCGAGCTTGGCGCTCTGCTCGTGGTTGGCCCAGCGATTGTAGTACTGCTCCCTATCAGAATGCGCCTTCGAAGAGAGATACGGTACGTACGTGGAGATATCGCTCAAGACTCGCACGGCTTTTGCTTTGTTGATCGCGCGCATCGATACCGCCCTTCTCGTCGTATCGGTTGCACGAGTACCACGCAGTGCCATGCTCCGTCCATGGGCCCATACACACCCAGCAGAACTCGTGCTTGCACTTCTTGCACGTCATATGGCTACGCACGAATTAGACCTTAGAAAAAGGCAAGGAATAAATAAAAAAACGTACTTGCATCCCCCATTCTTCTCGATCGTACTCATACACTTCGGGCACTCCTTCGTATTACTCTTGATCCAATTCGCAGTCTCGCTATCGTCGCGGCACTTCTTCAACCACAACAACGCAACAGCACACACAACCGGACGATGATCAGTGTCAATAATACACCCAAAGCAGAACTTGTGCTCCTTGCCCGTCGCCTGCTTGACCAGCTCCTGGCTCTGCGTCATCGACCCCGACGACGACCCGATTCCCCTTGCGCCGCACGACACCGTCGGCACGACCGTCGTCAGCGACGACTTCGACGCAGCTGCCGGGCACGAGACCGTGTTCGTGCACGCAGGGTAAGGACAAAACTTGAGATGCGGCGCGCAGCTGACAAAGTGGCGCACCAGCAACCCCTCAAAGCGCTCGCAGGTCTCCTCGTCGACCTGAGCGCGCACGAATGCATCGGGGGCGACGAGCGCGCAGTTCTCCGCCATACACCGACACGAGTGCTCGGCTTCGTCGCGGATCTTGGAGGTGATGTAGGCGGACCAACAGCCGCTGCAGGAGGCGTGGCCGCAGTCGAGGGCGAGGGAGATGAGGTCGGGTGAGTCGTCAAAGCAGATCGAGCACACGAAGGTGTCCTTTGGCGGGGATCTGGGTTTCCGAGAGGGAGGGCGGCGACTCGGCCGCTGGGGTTCTGGTTCGGGGACGGCCGCTCCGGCGACAACGAGCATCTTGTTGGCGTTATCCATGTACTTCTCGATCAGGCTCTCCTTGTTCCACGACATATAGCGGAGCAAGAGGCTGGCGGTGCTTTCGTCCACGCCAAGAATTCCGCAGATGTGCTCGACGTCGTCTGCCATGAGTTTCTCGACTGCCGACTGGGCCAGCGAGGTGTACTCTACCTCCCATGCTTTCCGGGTCGTCTTTGGAACGATCTTAAAGTCGTCCATGTCCATGCCGTCATCGCCATCGGAGTCTAACGGACGAGGGTTAGAAAAGACACAGAGCGTCAAAAGTGCGCTCGCCGTCGTCCTCGATGCCCATATCGTCATCGTCGAAAACGTAGTCGACGTCCTCGTCAGAGTAGTCGTTGTCGGAAGACATCTGGTCAAAGTCGTTGACTCCTATAACCCACAACGAGTCAAACAAACGTCCACGCACAAATGCAGATGGCAGGCGAGATGATTCCGGTTCTGCGTCGACTTTGAATTAGGCGCGCGTGGTACAGGGCTGTCGCTTGGGCTCACACGGATGAGTAATCCCTACTAGCGACTTCGGAGTGGTGCAACTATAAGTCTTCAAGCAAATTGCACCTTAGCAATCGCGTATATCAGACCAGAAGATCCAAATTCCAAGGCCAAAAGGATTCACCGTCTCGGAGCTCCTCGCACGACCAAGATAATTAGAAACAAGCGGACACAAGCCTTCAACAAAGCAAAGTATGAGAGGATTCGCTTAGTAGTATCGCTGAGTACTCACTGTACGCTGCGGGCGGCAAGGACGAGTTGACGGTGGAAGACAAGGTCAAGGTCGCTTGAGAGGCGTGTAATGAGTCACACTGTCACGGTGGGAAAGTCACTTTATGTAAGCTTTGATTTCAAGCTCGGTTAGGGTTAGCGTTCTCGGTGACCAACGAGACGCTTGGACTCATCCTCTCTGCTTTATGTCTTTCGAGTCTCCCTCGTTCATAGAATCGCCGTTCTCTCATTGCTTTGGCACCAATTATGTCCCAACCGACGAAGAAACTGACCAGATTAGAGCTGATCTTACCTCGCATACACAAGAACTAGCACGAATCGATGAGCGTATTCGCGAACTCTCTGAGCAGCGAGAAAGAATTCAGGCCTATATCACTCCTCACAAGGCTCTTATATCCTATCCTCGACGTCTGCCTCTAGACATTCTTGAAGCCATATTTCTCGAATGTCTTCCAACCGCCCGAAATGCTGTGATGAGCGGTCAAGTCTCAAGAAGCTCCCTTGTTGCTTTGTCGGATTTGGAGCGGATGGAGGGCAGCTGCAATCTCGATGCCGAGACTCTGGGCGTCTTTGCACATTCCCGTCGGCTTCATACTTGCCAAAGAATCGCGCAGTTCCGTCGTTGATCAATGGTTAACGCGCGCAGCGGCGTGTCCCTTGTCGCTCTCCATTCGCGAGACGCCGGGAAACTGGAACTCCCACGATCATGAAAATCTAGCGGAAGTCTCCTTGGTGAAGTCTATCGCGAAATCTTCAACGGGGTGGAAAAAGGTGGACTTGGCCGGAATCTCGCGCAAAATGGCCATCACGCTCGCGGAAATTAACCCGATGCATTTGGAGTGGTTCACGTTTGCGGGATCTCTCGACTGCCTTTCCCGTTTCAGCCAGATTCTGGAAAGCCCTTGCTTACGAGTGGTCAACTTGTATTGTGATTCTAAGCTGAATCATTCCCTCGAACTCCCGGTTGCATGGCACCAGCTCACTGATCTCGTCCTTCAGATCCCAGAACCACATTACTCTCAGTCCAGCGACTTGATTTCCCTCAGCAATATGATCCTCCTCGTAGGAAGGTGCCATCGGCTGATATCAATTCGCGTCGCCATTACGGATCGCGAATTACCATTTGATTATGGCGCCTTATCTGCCGTGCTCCCCTTCCTAGAGTCATTTTCTGTCCCTTTCGACGTGGTCCTGCCAACCTAGTACTTGGCATGCATCACCGACTGCATTTCGATGCCAAAGATTCGCCATTTTCACGTCCCGATAGCTGGGCACAACTTCGAGACGGAACTCTTCCCCCTTCCCTCCGTTGCATCAAGATTGCCGCTCATCCAAGATATGACCATTCACCTTGGCACCCTTGATCCACCACGGCTACTCGAAGCTTTGCAAGCTTTCCCCGCTCTCACGAAGCTTGTAGTCTATGCCAACGTGTGGTACGGTCGCTGGGATGATCTCCCTGCGGTGCCCTGTGGCACTACTTGGATTCTCGAATGTCTCGCAGATACCACTGTCTGCCCACGATTACAAGAGCTGGAGGTTGTCAAGGCGGAGAGTTTGAGCAAGCCTATTTTAGATGCATTCCTTGGGGCTCGCGCCGGATTAGAATCCTCATCTCGACTGCGGTGCCTCACTGTCAACTTCGGAAGTTCATGGAATGATACACAGTACCCAGAGCAGTTCCCCACTCCGACCGAAACTGAAAATTATCTCTCGCACGGTTTGACTGTGTTGTTCTACCGAACATCCGGTATGGAACACACCCTCGTTTTCGCCTTACGATGGCGTAGGGTATATATAGTCCGATGCAGCCTTGTTCACGGTCCACGTAGCCACTCCAAGACTACGAGGAGCTGTTACCGGTCTCGATAGCCTTTTGGTTTTCTCTTGGATGCCTGTTAAGGTCTCATTTCTTTGGTAGGCGACTCTAGCATTGTTTTACCAAAATTTCTTGGTGTCAAGTTGTTCGCGTCCGTACTTTGGATCGCGCGAGTGAAATAAGACTGTTCTACACATGCCGCATATATACGCGAGAAGAATACTAAAGCCGCTTCCATGCGCTCATTGCATAGTTTCGGTGCGTCGGCGGGAGGCCAGAACATTCAGCGACAGTCCTCGCATGGGCAAAACGAGAGCCTGGTGTACGTCAAGATACTTATGAGCTGATTGTGGCGTGCTCTCGAAGCATCGACTTTTGTAATTCGGAAATCTGCGACGTTCTGTACTACGCGGGATAGTGAAATGACAAGGATGGACCAGGACTTGTAATATTTCAGCAGGCTCATCCTGGGTCATCGTCACGAGAATCCCCAGTCTGGACGCAATTACTTAGCAAATGGTAAATGATTCGGATATGGCCTCTACGAGGCGGCAGCTTAACCTTTAACTAACTTGGTTTTGCTTTTTTTCTTTCGATAGCTGGATTTTCAATTTGTTTCCCACTCTTCAAAGTTCAGCGGCCAAGCATCATGATCAGCCTCTTGAGGTAACCGCGACTCACCGTGCAGTCACGAGTGGAGAGGCAGGTGCGGATGAGGATCAAGTTGGCGACGCGGCTCGGGACGAGGCTCAAATTATTCTCCAGGAGACGGCACCGGATCCGAATCAGCAGCGCTCTATACGCTCCTGCTAAGTAACCGTTAACGCAGACGATGCTGCCAAGACGTGACTGTACACTGTTGACACATGGTTTATTTGGCGGCGGCATCTGATGTGTTTGTTCCGCTGCCCAAGATCGAAGCGTCCCTGGGTAGCCTAACCTAAAGGTTAAGCAACAAGTCAAAGATGGTCGTTAGGTTAGGGTTAAGTACACTGTACGGTTCAGGCTTTCTTGCACAGAACCACCACCAGCCAGGGCTTTCTTCTGCATTCATGGAATCGCGGGTTACTCATCATTTTGGCACCAACTATGTTCCTACCGACGAAGAAATCGAAGAGATTGGCGCTGATCTTCTCTGCCGGACCGAAGAGCTCACTCGAATTGACGGGCGCATCCGCGAGCTCTCTGAGCAGCGGGACAAACTCCTGGCATACATTGAACCGCGCAAGGCCTTGATATCCCATCCTCGACGCCTGCCTTCAGACATCCTCGAAGCCATATTTCTTGCGTGTCTTCCGACGGGCAGAAACGCTGTGATGAGCGCTCAAGAAGCTCCATTACTCCTTTGCAGAATTTGCAGCGCATGGAGGACAGCTGCGCTCTCTATGCCCAGACTTTGGGCGTCCTTGCATATCCCCATCGCATTCATTTACGCCAAATCAGACACACGCCGTCCCGCCGTTGAGCAATGGTTAACCCGAGCGGCTGCTTCTGCTATGCGTCTGTCTCTTTGCAATATGTCAACGCCGTGGGATGTGTCATCAACTTCGGATGATGAAGTTGCAGCATTGGTTGAGCTCGTCGCAAAATTCTCCCCCAGGTGGCAGAATGTGGAGTTTACCTGGATGACCAGCTCGAACGCAGCAGCTCGAGCGCTCGCAGGAATACATGCGCCGCGCTTGGAGTCGTTCACATTCGCAGGACATCTTAGCGACTTTTCGCATTTTGACCAGGTTCTGAATAGCCCCCGCCTACGGGCGGTCTCCCTGTCTTCATCTAAGCTAGCTCTTGTGCCGACTCTCCCAATTGCGTGGCACCAGTTGACCACTCTCGTCATTCATTCTGCCCAAGAGGGGCGCTCTTCGATATCCCTAGCCGACTTCATCTCCCTCTTTGGGAGATGCCCCCAGCTTGTGTCATTCCAAGTCGCCCTCAGAGTCGAGGACCCTCCGTTCGATTATCGGTCATTATCAGTCACAATGTCTTTTTTAGAAGAGTTCACTGTCGTCCCTTCATACCTCTACTTCCACAATTGGTACCTGGCCTGCATCATGCATTGCGTGTCGATGCCAAAGCTCCGCCGCTTCCACTTCCCCATCCTAGAAAACGTCGGATCTGGATCCGATAACTTCTCCCTTGCCTCCGTCGGAGAAAAATATCCCCTGCTCGAAGATCTTGCGATCCATCTAGCCTCGCTCAATTCCCAAGCGCTGCTAAATGTTTTGCATTCGTTCCCGGCTCTCACGAGACTCGTTGTCAATGCTTGTCCGCTCCTTCGAGGAGACGGCGATGTGTGGAATAGCAACTGGGACTCCCAAAGGAATTCGTGTGGCACAGCCCGGCTTTTAGAAACCCTTCTTGACACCACCGTGTGTCCTCAACTCCGGGAGCTCGAAATTATGGACGCCAAAACTTTGAACAAAAACATTCTGGTTACATTCCTTTCAGCTCGGGTGCAGGTGGAGTCTGCCTCCCAATTTCGCAGCCTCAGCATCTCATTCCAAACTGCATGGGATGAGTCGAAACATTCCACGATCCCGCACTTGTCCCCAGCTGAGAGTGAATACTATTGTTCACTGGGTTTAAGTATCTCCTTTCTTCCGCATACTCCACTCAAGCACCCAGATGCTCCTTCTCCTTGGACGGGTTTGCCACCGTCGTGAAGACTCTGTTCTAGGAAAAGTTGTGTCTTGATTCTGTTGGTGATCGTGATAAGTAGTACAAAAATTCGACAAATTTACAATTTTTCTCGAGACTTATGTACTGCACGTTACCGCGCGTTACCTCTTGCCAGTGGTACAGTCACTGAATATTTTTCTCCACGACAAACAGTCGCGTGTGTCACAACTGGTCACACGATCACATGGGCGTGTTCTGCTTGTTTCTTACTACCACTCAATGCACCGTGGCTTGCACATCCCCGAGGTTGTAGAGCTTATATGTGCAGCGGCTGAACCTTCGACACTTGCTGTACTCAGCAGAACCTGTCAGACATTTCAAACCCCCGCATTGGCCGTTCTTTGGGCTACTCAAAAACAGTTGACGAATTTGCTCAAGTGCTTACCATCGGATGTTTGGGAAGAGGTACAGAACCATCCGGGCCATGTCCATTCACCGATTGTATTCGTATGACGTTTTGGCTTTTTTTTCTTTTTCGATTTACTTAATTCAAGCTATCACAGCGGTTACGGCGACCGATTGCGTCCTCTGACTTATCCAGAGTCTTGTTTTACGCGGAAAAAGTGAAGAATCTCTTCATTGAGCCGCCACACATACTCTCCTGGATGGTCTACGAGGCTCTCAGCCTTGCGCTGCCCGTTCCTCCACTGCTACCCAATCTTCGACATCTGACTTGGCTGCCGCCGGACCATGTATATTCACACATCCGAATGCTCGTTGGCCAAAAGCTGCAGTCGATAACTTTCGATGTTGAGAGGTCTCGTTCCGTTGGCTTGTATCTTCTTCCTTACTTGAATGCGTTCCACCCCGACCTCTCTTCTGTCGATATTGGTCCCGCGGATCTCGTTCAATCCCTCGAATTGAAAGAGTCGGTGTACTCCACTATCCGTGGTATGAACCGCCTGCAAGAACTGAAAATACCCGACTTGGACATTCCCACTACGCTTCATCTTGCCCAACTCCCTCACCTCAGACGTTTGAATGTCGGCACCTTCCATCAGCTATTCGACGATTTGCAGCCCGAGCTTGCGGCCATGGGGCCAGCATTCAGTGCCCTTCGCCAATTCATCGTTTATTCGGAATCTCCCCCATCCGTCATCGGCTTTTTGGATGTCGTATCACCGGATGCACTCAGCGAAATTACAGTCAACTTCGGGTCTGCATCGTCTATGGAATCCGAACAATGGCGGAACCTGAATACTTCAATCGCGCGGAGGTCGTTCCGGACCCTCAAGTGCGTGGAGCTTCGCGAGCGGTTTGCATTTGAGCAGGATATGAATGACAACCCCGCTGCCATGATTTCAAAGGATTCATTCTACCCCCTTCTCATATGCCGCAATCTGACGGACGTCGCCCTCCAAACCGGATATGGAATAGACATCGACAATGATTTTATCAACAAGATCGCGGAGGCTTGGCCACAGCTAGAAACCTTGAGTCTTTCCCCTAAATATCAGTCTTCAGTATACATTCCCCAGGTGACTCTCGCGGGCCTTATCCCCCTTGCGCAAAATTGCCGGTGCTTGACATCCCTCACCCTCGTCTTGAACGCTACCGTCCTCAATATCCACCCTAAAGAAAGACCTGGCAACGGCATCAGCAATGAAGCCCTCGTCAAACTCGACGTCGTCGAGTCGCCTATATCTTCCCCTGCCGCCGTCGCGTCGTTCCTGTCCGCCATTTTCCCCAGATTACAGTAGGTCTTGTCTCGTGAGGACGAGGAACAGAATACGCTGGCTCCGCATTGGGAGGAGGACATCGAGAAGTGGGACATGGTCAGCGACTTGGTCCAATTTTTTGCCTCTACCCGAGCGCAGGAGAACTACAATCCCCCGCCAGTGGTGCAGTGATGGGGATCAATATCGTCGACTCTTGGAAGCCGTTCCAGCCGCTCGAACTCAAAAATGTAAGTACTCCTCCAAACGGGGCGGAGAATTCACGATGCACTCGAAGTGCGTATATTAGTTGCAGGGAATAGTGTCGGCAGCAGGCTTCGGACTGCGCTGGTCTCGTTCGTCAAGGACACTGGGGAAAGAGAGACTGAGCACGGTGGCAACAAAGACACGTCGTCCGTCTCGGACAGTCATAACGTGTCAGAATGCTCTTAGTCTAGTCCCTGGATGCGGTAGCCACCCAAATACATTGCTTCATGCGTTCGCAAAGCTCCAGAGGTCCTCCCGATCTTAGACCAACGTGTTTAGTTCCGCCAAATCGCTGTGAGCCTTCTGTATAAGACCGGGTACACAATCCGGAGTCAGATGTCGCGCTATCACAGAACAGCATATAGGCCAGAATTTTCGGGTGCGACCGATGTACTTGTCGAGGTCAGTATTTGCAGGTCATTAATCCCGAAGTGCTCTTTGCATAGACAAAAACAAGGAATGATACATGGAGAGATGATGCGAAGAAGGAAGAAAGATGTGAGCGTTCACCGTCTCTGCGTCTTTCCACCTTTCCGTTTCCCAGCAAACAGATGCTTGGGCTACACACAAGAAACGTCAGTAGGTACCAGCGTGACATTTTTAGAGCAATACGCACCATTTTTGTTTTGATCGTGCGGTCTCCCTCGCCAGCTCTGGCAAGCATATTCCGCGGCCGCTGGCCAAGATTCCGCAACTTGACAGCCCTGGCTGCTTGCTATTGTGCGCCGCGTGAGTCGGCAAGATCTGATAGTAAAGAGCAGCACTTACACCCTGGTCGCGCATCCCCGCCAACGCCCGATTCCCCCGTGGCTCCCGCTTCGTGACAGCACCTGAATTCGTCTTCATCCGCTTCGCAGGTGTCCCGTCCCCGTCTTCCCCATCGACATCCATCCAACCCTCCGCCTCCGCATCCCCACCAGCCTCATCCATGTCGACGTCCATGTCGTCGCGCTTGCGTTTGCCGGACAAGACAGCGGCGCGCTCGACGATTCGGCTGGGGTCGAGCCCGGCTTTTGTGAGGTCTGCAGTCATCTGCGAGAGCGTCGCGAGTCCCGCCGACCGTGGAAGCCGCGCCTGGTTCTTCTTGCTCTTCTTGAGGCTTTGTGACCGTATCTTGGCTGTGAGATCGAGGCGCGCCTGGACGCGTTCGCGTTCGTCTTCGGATTCCTCCTGGGATGGTTGAGAAAGATGGGACGTGGGAAGAGTATGAACGCACCATGTCCTCCTCGCTGTCGTAGAATCCTTCCGCCTCCAGCCGCTCCTCCTCGCGCTCGAGCGCCTCGAGCTTCTCTGCAATATCAGGGTCGATGAAATCGGCGATATTCTTGCCGTCCATGATCTCAGGCATGATATCCATCTTCCACTCCGGGTTCGCGAGTATGTAGTTCTCTGCAAACAACGTGATTAGTGATAACGCGGTGCAACGCAAAATCCACGCACGCTTGAGATTGATATTGTACACGCCGGCGCCTCCCTCTGCGAGCTCGGTATCCCGCAGCAGCGTGCGCCGCTCAGGATCATCTTTGTCGTATTTCTTCCGCTCCTTGACCACGTCCGGAATGAACGGCGCACGGACAACTTCGTCCCGGGGTTTCGGCTGTGCGACATGGATGCGGTTGATGACGGAGGTGATCTTGCTGCCCTTGACCTTGTTGTCGACGCGGTGAGCTAAGAGCGCATCGCAGGCCTGGGTCTTCAGGTCCATGACGCCTTCATCGGAGTAGCACGACACCTGGACGCATTTGACGTCCTCGCTGTCGATGATCTCTTGGACCAGCGTACGCGATTCGGCGGGGAGGTCATCGAGGCGCATCACATCGATCTTGTTGATGACGAGCAAGGTGGGTTTGCCGTTGAAGAGTGGTTTGATGGAGTGGAAGAGCTTGCACTGCGCCTCGACGGTGTAGCCGCACTGCTCGGACAGATCCATGAAATAGAGCACGCAGCTCTTGAGATGGGCGAGCGCGGTAATACTCTGCATCTCGATGGTGTTCATCTCCTCAAGCGGGTGGTCGAGGATCCCGGGCGTGTCGATAACCTGCCACCGGAGGTATTTGTAGTCGAGATGGCCCACGAACAACGATTTTGTCGTGAATGCGTAGGGTTGGACGTCGACATCGGCGCGGGTGACTTTGTTGATGAAGGATGATTTTCCGACGTTGGGGTATCCGCATATTAATAGTGTGCGGGTGTTGGGGTCGATGGCGGGGAGACGGGAAATATGTTGACGGACTTGCTCTAGGTATGCAAGCGGGTCTTTTTGTCGGCGCATGATAGTAGCCATTCTGAATAACATTGTAAGTTTATTGTGGGACGAGAAAACCTTCGGTAAGATGGGCAGGGAAAGAGATTTTTCATACTGGTAGCTGAATCTCGTCTATTCGGCTTGACTGAAGATCAGCACGGAGCTTTGAGGTTCCAGAGCCTCCGAACTCGTATTTTGCACGAATTCAGTGACATTGGAAGTCTGGTTTTGGCACACGCCGCCAAATCGCGCCCGCCACCGATTCAGCGATGCAGGATTGTCCCGACCACACTCGTTTCCAAAAGAGAAGATCGAATGAGATAAAATTGAACTCACCGACCAAGAGCAGCCTTTTTCAGCTGCTTACAGCGGTATAAGCTGTCCCCAAACTTCAATAACCGCACATAATCCTTCGCTACTTGATCTATCAAGTGCCGAGCCGTCCGTAACTGACCCAGAGCAAGCTTGTAGTGATTTTTGTCGTACAAAACGTTCATAAGGGCGGATAAAAAAGGGTGAATGTCGTCCAGCATCGGGAAATCGCTCAAGATAGCACCAAGTTTTTCCTCAAACGAATCTTGCGTAAATTTGACCTTGCGCATGTAGAAGTTGCGTATCCGACTGATTTTGAAGTTTTTGTGAATGACCTATGGGGTCCTAGCGTCAGATAAGATCTTCACACTACTGAATCGCCTTGCCGTCGGTGTTTTGCGCTGAGTTTTAGACAGCACGATGTCCAGAAAGTCCGCCGCGGTGGGGACCGGCGCAATGGCCTTCAACCCGCTTGTAGACATCTGAAGTTTGCCTCTTGAAAGTGAGAAGAATTGGGCAAGACGGAGCCGAAGCGGGTGGGCAGGCAAGTACTTTTTCTGACGTGGGAAAGAATAGGTGATGCAGTGATCGAAAGCTCAGTCTTTCCTTCAGACTTCTCCGACGATCCTGAACTTTGAAGCTGGCAAGCACTTTGCAAGAGAATAAACATTCAACAGCATGCGCTCATGATCAGGAATAATGAAGACCTCTGCGGGACGTGCTTTGAGTCCAATTACTCCAAGAACAACAAGTCTTTTCATCTCTTTTTCGTTTTGACTCAAGAGTTCTTGCAATATACAGTTCACCATGCAGGAGACCTATAAAGTACTCTCGTGCGTAAAATGAGAAAGAGGTCGAAAGACTTGTTGACGCCGTTCAGGCCCCAGCTGTTCAAAAATCGGATAGAGTTCCCTGATATGAACGATGATACCAGCTCATTGTGCCGGAATGTTGGCTCTAGTCTTTTCAGGAGAACATCTTGGTGTACGCGTCGACAAGCGCACGCGGTAATTACTCAGTACTGGGTATCCTGCAAAAATGCTACAGTGTCAGACAGCAGTTGAACCACGGCCGGAACATACCAATTCGGACTCTTATTTTCACTACCAACTTTACCGAAAATTGGCTCAATATACCAAGCCGTCAACACTCTTTCTCTTTCTCATACTCCGACCCCCGCCTGACGCGGCCCACATGAAGACCTCAGAATTGCGCTGAGGCATGTTCGGGTCGTTGACTACGGTTGTGCAAAGCCTGCCTGCAGCTCTGCTTCTCCTATCCTCCTCTTCTCCAGCAACCCAAGACTCGAATTCTTTATCCCGACTTTTGCGCCCGCCCCTCTCTCCAGCCCTCCGTATCACGATCTCCGGTGCTCACGACATGAAATCCTCGACGTTTCTATTTACTAACGCTGGTGTCCCTCCCCTCGCCGTTTCGGGCGCGTAAACGCGTAGAAAAATCACCCGCAATCAACGGTCCACCGCCGATTTGCTTTCTAAAAGATCCTTTCTTGGATTCTGGAACCCCGCCCCGTCCGCCCGTCGCGGTACATGCACAGGAAACGACATCTAGAAACAGATGATAACTTACATACATACATACAATGCAGCTCCGGCCTGCTGTGCACCTGGAAGCCAGCGGCGCGCCTCCAGCCTTGCGTTGAGGTTCTTACGCGATATGGCTTGATCGTGAGCACAGGCGGAAAGCCTTCTTCGGTGTTCAAGGACAGGCGCCTAGGCGCTGTGGGGGCTCGGTAGACCAGCTTGGTTGTGATAACGGCGTGGTGTTGCGAGTTCGTTTGAGTGAGTAGTACCCTGTGGCCCCTTGAAGATGCATTTACAATCTTTCCAGGATCTTTAGCATACGTTTCTTTCGCTGTCCGGCAGGAGTTTGTATCGTTTGACTTGTATCCCAGCCATCGAGGTCGGCATATCATCTCCAACGGCAGCATTTGGCTCGTTGGATAGTTTGCCCCCTCGCCCCAAGTCAAGTTGGGCAAAGGTACAATGTGCAAGTTATGTAGTAGACGAGATAAATCTACACCTCATCGTTTTTGGCCCGCTTCCTCGTGCTCCGACGGGTTGTCTGAGGCTCAGATGCGGACCTCAGCGTCGCAGAGGAGCTCGCCCGCGTCGCTGAGCGAAGTCGGCGGCCATTCTCTTCACTGTCTTCCTGTTTGATGGCCCCAGACCCGCGACGACGCCCGGGTCGTTTACTCAGACCGACATCTATCCTTCCAGTTTCCTTTCTGTTTCCTTCATCATCATCATCATTGACATCTTCTTCAACTTCGCTCTTCACGACCCGGGATTCTCGACGTCGTTTCCTGCTGCTGCCCGCACCGTCCCCAGTATCACGGCGGCTTTCAACGAGACGAGCAAAGTTTCCCCCCGTGAACAGACCACTGCCGGCAGTCGATATCTGCCTGCGGTTTCCACCAGCCATGGAAAATTCATCGTCGATGTGGAGAGTGCGCTTTTTCGGGTGGCTCGCACCGGCAGCGCCCACTGTGACTTTCGCAGGAAAAGAGATGTTAACGGTTATCCACCACACCAATGTATCAACTCGCGCGTGGAAGCCACAAGCAGTAAGCAGTTCCCGGAGGTTGTCGAGCATGGCGGGAATGTACGGCTTCAATGGGCCCGGAACGGGTGTAGTCGAAAGATGTAGAAACTCGGTGGGGTCCAGAGCCCAGGCTGGTTGTGACATGGGTGTATCGCGCGCGCGTTCGAGCGAGTAGTACCTGTGCTCAATGACTTTTTTTTCTTTCACTGTTCTGGCGATTTGGACCTACGCTTGCTCGATTTCGCGCATGAGTCTGTAGCGTGCTCCTTTCAGCCATTCAACTGCGTCTGGTTCGAGGGCGTCCACATCGGCGTCGTCCCTGATAGCGTCAATGGTGTCGTTGAACAGCTGGCCCACTTGCTTCAGGTCGAAGGTTGCTGGCATGGTGGTGAGAGAAAGTGGATAGGGGCTTTCGAACAGATTGAATCGAAAATTTGATGCTACCAACTCGGCTGCATTCTCGTATGTATGTATGCTATGACCTACTCGCACTGCTGGCGTCCTGGCCAGGTTCGCGAGTCGGCGCACACCCACCCGCAACAGGGGCAGAGTTTGCATTCAGATGTCATAATCACCTCCAAGGCTGCGTGGAACCAACGAAATAGGATTACTCTTCCTCCTGTTTTTTGACTCTCGTGCGGCGAGTATTTCGCGGCTCAGATGCGGACTTGAGAGTCGCGGTCGAGCTTGCACGCGTCGTCGAGCGAAGTCGCCGGCCATTAGTTTCTTCGTTATCGCTTTCCTCCTCTTGCTTGACCAACCGAGAACCACGACGACGCGGGCCTTTACTTCGGCTGTCATCAGCATCTCTATCTCCTTCATCGTCTTCTTCGATTTTCACAGCCCGAGACCCTCGGCGACGTTTTGCGCTGCTGCCAAAATCACTCTTTTCCGAGTTGCCACCGGCAGCAGCATCATTGTTTTCAATCATGAGACGAGCAAAGTTGCCCGC
This sequence comes from Favolaschia claudopus, assembly GCA_037176885.1. NCBI lineage: Eukaryota > Fungi > Basidiomycota > Agaricomycetes > Agaricales > Mycenaceae > Favolaschia > Favolaschia claudopus. The sequence continues at coordinate 94,958 of JAWWNJ010000194.1, forward strand.
AGTGAAAGGCCCGCTGCCAATCCGTTTGCGTTTGCCGCCTTTGCCGCCAGCGCATGAGAATTCATCATCGATGTGGAGAGTACGCTGGCCATGGGCTCCAGCGGCGGCTAGTTGCGCGGGAAAAGAGATCTGGATGGTTATACACAGCGATCCATAAAAACCAAGACCGGTTGCCTGAAAACCGCAAGCGGTAAGCAAACCAGTGAGGTTGTGGGTAATGGCGGTGCGAAACGGGGACAACACAGGAGGGAGGGCTTTGGTATCAAGATAGAGCTTTTGGGTAGGATCCACCGCCCAGGCTGGTTGCGACGTCGGCGTATCACGCGTCCTTTCCAGCGAGTAGTACCTGGGTTCGATGATAAGTATCTCACCAAATTGTGTGAGAGCTCTGGACATACTGTTGCTCGATATCACGCATGAGCTGGTACCGCGCCGCTTTCAACCACTCAATTGCTTGTGGCTCCAGAGCGTCAAGGTCGGGCGTATCATCTCTGATTGCTGCAATAGTATCGTTGAACAGCTTGCCCACTTGCTTCAAATCAAAAGTGGCAGCCATGATGGTGGGGGAAAGGGGTTAGACAGGGGCTCTATGTTTACGTCCTGTTTGGCTCAATTTGATGGCCTGGCGCGCCTGGCGCCCATGTCTTCCTTCCTGCCACCACCCACCCGCCTTTATGCGCGCCCCCGCCTCGTCCGAGTCGCCTACGACGTCCCTCGTTTCTCTCTCTCAAGCATGAATCTATTCTCCCACCCCCTCACTACCGCTTGCCACTGCGTAAGAAGTTGCACCGACGCGACCACCACTGTGGGCAGTTAAGAGGGCTGCCAAGTGAGCGATGGGGTACGATTTTGTGGGCCACTACGGTGAGTAGTACCTCTCAGAACTCGCCCGCCGTCTTTCCCGCTCCACCTACCAAGTCCGGCGCGTCGGTGGCTCGGTCCACGAGGTTGGGGAGAGGGTACGCTTCTCGCCAGACGCGGCATTCTTTCCTGTGCGTGCCATGTACCTACTACGACATCTTTCTCTCTCGACGTCCATTGCATGCGCCCCCCCGTTCACCTGTACCTCCAGTCGTGTCTCCAATGTTCAATGAAGTTCTAATAAATATTTTACTCCCTGTATACAGTATAGTTACTTGGAATTATTCCGCTTATTTCCACCTTGACTCTCGCGACGCGACCTTAACTTCCTGTTGTATGGCTTGGGAAACAGTCAGGGTACTCGGAGGACGGTGGCTACTCAAGAACTGGGACCTTTCTCAAAACTGGTTTCTCTGGGTTGACCCGACCTTGCGTAACGCGGACGATGTCGGGTTTCAATTTGATTCCAAGTTCAAAGCCACCTCTACAAAGGTGCAGAAATAAATATCTGGTGCGGCAAGATCTAGCTACCAAAATGGCGAATATGAAATATGTATGAAGTATGGATGGTTACAAGTAACACAAGACGCTCTGTCCAACCTTTTCAAAACGATAAACGACTAGTACCCTCGACAGAATCGGTTTACTCCGTAGGTCCGTCAAAGATAATAGTCGGTAACTCCCGGTGCCCTTCGCTCCCATACCATATGACACCGACACTCGTACCACTGTCGAACCTCCTCCGAATCCCCATCACCCAACTCAACAAACTGGAAGCTCGGCGCTTGTCCCGGGGCTTTTGGGTTGTAGAACGTCACATACGAGTGCTGGATGCACGTCAGCTGCCCAGTCTCACACAACCGCATAAACACGCACCAGTCCAATAGCAAGATGTATGCCCGGCACATCGGGGGTATACTCCACCCGCTCCTTCCGTCCCTCAATCATATTCACCATATTCTGCACCGCGACGGCAGCCTGTGCGAATCCCGGTGCTGCAGCCTTGTTCCCTCCCGTCGCTGCGACGTCTCCAACAGCGAAGACACGCGGGAACGCAGGGTCTGCGATTTGGAGCGTTGGCTGCACTCGAATTTCCCCCGAGCGGGGTTCCACGGACGTAGGCGACAAGGATAGAAGAGGCCCGCTCAGTGGGACGGCCCCCATGCAACAGATCTAGCGCGGGTCAGTTGGAAGCTTGCTTTCCATGCAAGTGTGCCTACAGCTAGGTCTGCTGGTATCCGTCGACCGTCTGCGAGCTCGACGAAGTACGATGGCCCAGAAATCGGGAACCCGTTTGGTGGGATCTTGGCGCGCTGCCCAAGAACGAAGTTTATGCCTATAGCCGCCCCGCGTTCTTGAACAATAGCATGCAGCTTCGGATGGAAGCGATTCAGCAGCTCCGTCTTGGAGTGCACGATCGTCACGTTCTTCGACGGATAAAACTGCTTCGCGTCGAATGCCAGTTCTGGCCTTACTGCGTGAGTTCCTGCGTATACTTTTATTCAGACACCACTGACGAATTCCGAAAGCGCCGCCTCCGACGACGACGATATCTTTCGCCTGTTTCGCTCGGCTTTGCAATAAATTGAAGCCATGCACGTTCTGCGCCTTCGTCGTCAGCTGTAGAGGCGGCCTCCCAGTCCCCGTCGCCATAACCAAGTATTCATACGGAATCTCTTCGCCGCTCGCGAGGACGACCTTGTCGGGCAGCACACTCGTCACCACCCCCTGCACGATTGACGTCGAATGCGGCGGCGTCTCATGGTACGCGTTAGTAAACGGTATGAACGCCTTGTGCTCGAATCCCGGCACGGTGCTGATTCGCGGGAAAGCAAAAATGTGCTGCCATGTATCCAACGTCAGCTGTCGGATACTCGAGGGGACAACCGGGGACATCTTACCTGCATATGCGAGTTCTTCTCTATCATAATAACATGGTGCGTCTTGTGTACTCGCGGTGCGAGGTCGTCAATGACATATGTTGCTGCACAGAGCCGGGCCTTTTGAGTAAACGAGAAATATCGGTTTTTGGACAGAACAAACCGCAGTAGCTCCCTCCTACGACGATAATATTTTTCAGAACGGCCATGTATCGTTGTGGCAAGAGGGAGAGTGGGGTCGTCGTCCGACTGCCGCACTGGAAAATCTATCGTCGTTGATCTTATCTGATTGTGCCTCAAGATGATTCGCTTGCCAAGATATGATAAGTAACTCATATCCCCGAATATGATATGTGGCGGGACAGCCATTTTGCGTGAGCAACGATGAGCGCAGTGGACGCAGCTTCAACTAAAGGGGTAGAGCCTGAACTTGATACTCTTTTGTTGATTGTTTTGTTCGTATATCTCTGACAGTGCCTTTCGCCCAGCGCACCACACCCCAAACCACTTCGCGCTAGTTCTCCAGGAAAATCGATAATCCATTGGTTGCCTAGTACAAAATAACTACCTACAGAGAAAGAAGCGTATTCACAAGAATGAAAGGAATAATAAAAGGGTAGAACAAAAGATGCATCCAGGAGTCATATCAATCGTCAGTACATACTAATCGAGCGTCCTAACGACGTCTCGTTTCGCCTTTCCGTGCTTACGACGGAGAATGCGAGTGTCTAAAACATAGAGTAGGGGGCGAGGGAAAACGAAAGCACAAATCAAAGCATACGGCAACGAGGGGCGACGGCGATTTAGTCCCAATCAATGGACATCCCACCAGGGCCGGTCGCAAGCCCAATACCACGGTCCGCCTCGCGCTTGAGCCACTTCATAGCCCGCTTGTCATCCTTGATGAGGGGGGTCAGCAGCTGGAAGCAGCGCTGGTTGTGGTCCTAGAGCAGCACTGTCAGGACCTCACGCCTCCAACGAACACACCACAAACCTTGAGCCACTGTTTCTCTTCCTTAGTGAGCATGGACTCTTTAACCATGCGTGTCTGGATCGGCACACATGTGAGGCGTTCGAAACCGAGCCAAATCGGCCCATTGAACTCGTTTCGCGTCTAAACAGACAGCAAATGAATGTCAGTCACAAGTAAACTAAACGCACGGGTTCATACAGACCTTCACGCTGACGACAGCCAGCGCTGACTCAATGCGCATTCCCCACCGACCGGGATTGTCTGGGAGACCGATGCAGGTAAGTGGCAGAACGGTGCAAGGTGATAGAGGTTGGAGACGCACAGAAGCCTGGCTCGTTGGTGACAACATGCCCGGGCATGAGAGGCACGGAACTTGAGAAGCCATAAGAGCCTTCATGCACAGTCAAGAAGGACCCGAAGCCATGCCCGGTTCCGTGCTATATTAGAACAAGGTTTAGACTCTTGCTGGTGGAAAGTGGCAAGGCGAAAACATACCCCATAGTTAAGGCCATCTCGCCAGAGCGCCTTCCGTGCCAGGACATCAAGTTGGTGACCGGAGGTTCCTTCAGGGAACACAGCACTGTCGATCGCAATCTAAAATGAAGCTATAAACACAATATGAAAAGCTCGCGAAGATAAAAGAAACGTACATGGCCCTGCAAGACACGGGTGAAGGCATCACACTGTTCAGGCGTTGGTCGACCGAAATGCACTGTCCGGGTGGTGTCGCAGGTGCCGTCTCGGTACTGCCCACCGGAGTCGCTACAGGCATACGTTAGAAAGATAGTGAGAGAGAGTTATAAAAGGAGTGGGCGTACTTGATGTATGGCGTGTCACGATCTATCATCCGTGCAGTGGATCTCCGCGGGGAGTAATGAGGAAGCGCAGCGTTGGGGCCACTCGCAGAGATGTTTTCATACGCGAGACCCATGAAGTGTTTGTTCTTGCGGCGGAATTCTGTGAGCCGCTGGGCGGCTTCATACTCCGTAATGTCGTAGCCCTCATTGAGCTTCGCGTCGAGCCATGCGAGGAAGCGAACCTATCGTAGCAATCAGCAAGGGTGGAGATTCGTTAGAAAAGCAATACATACGTAGGAAACACCATCCCTTAGGTAAGCTCGTCGCAACCCTTCCAATTCCGTTGCATTCTTGAACGCCATCATCTCCTCGACGATGGGTGGGGCGACGGTGTACCGGAAATGCGTGAGCATAAGTGAGATGGCAAATGAGGTTTGTGGAGTGATGAGGATCTGGAGGGAAACGTTCAGCTATACGCGAAGACACAACCACAAGGGGGAAACAATTACCTTCCCCACACCCCATTCTCTTCGCCGCAGGTACTGCCACAGATCGGAGTATTCCCTCCGTTCGATGTTGAGGGAATGGAGGTACCCCATAATGTCATCCGGGCATTTGGCAGCATCAACAAATAACACCGCAGAGTCCAGGGATACGAGAAGGTAGGCCTGGAACAGAGGGTTGTATGGGATATCGGTGCCGCGAAGATTTAAAATGTACGCTGAGGAAATTACAAGGTGATCAGAGAATGAAGCATTAGCCGGACTAAGTATAACTACGCACCGATCGAGGCCAGGTCCGTAATGAGAGTCGCGACGTGCATTTGAGCCTCTGTGGGCGGAGTTTTCGAGTACGCGGGAACAGACGGCGGTTGCTTGCTGATCCATTGCCGCAGCCTTCGAAGTTTCGAAGACGCTTCTTGGCCTATTTGCGCATTAGCTGTATTCGGCGTGAAATAGTAAGCCCGTACCAGTAAATTCAATCGGTTGCCGGAAGAGAGGTTCTTTCGACTTGGACACCTTGTCTTTCCACGCGAGATCCACCAGGTTCTGAGGAGGATAGATCATCTTGGAATCGAGCGGCGTAAGTTTGTTGGTGAGCAAGGTCGCCTTTTCGTGAGATATCATCCGAGCATCGATGCCGATTCTGCAATTTTTGGCTCTCGACTAAAATGATGGTCAATCAGAGTGAAGATATCGAATATGAATAGACACGCACTACAAGCCATTCGATCCAGTCTTTCGGTCCACCAATCCCTCCCGCCTCTACGAGCGTCCAGTTCGGATCCAGTTGCTCCTGAGCTTGCAGCCAGTAGCGCGAGTCTGTGATGAGATATGCTGAATTGATGGAGATTACGGCGACGCCTGCTGTTCCGGTAAATCTGGAAGAAATCGTCAGAGAGTTCAGAGTGGGATGTAGCGCGCGACTGACCCGGAGATGTATTCCCGCCGCCGGTCGGACGGTGCAACGTATTCCGATTGATGTGCATCCTCGCTGGGAACGACACTGTGTGATTGGTCAACTCCCAAACTGAAAAAAAAGACTACAGAAAAGACGCACTAGTAGTCCAAAGTATCCTTCATCATCAACTCCCGAAGAGCGTCTAGCCTTGGCCCCGTGTCCGGCCGCTCAAGACTGGGTTCGACATCGTTGATTTTGCGTTCGTACGCCGATCCGACGAGAGTGCTGTTCGAGTCGTTCCGAACCAAAGGAGTCTGATTCCGAGTGGTGGTTCCAGCAGTCGCCTGGCGGCCGGTGCTGCCTCGGCTAGTTCGAGTCTGCGACGATCCTTTCGAATCGTTACTGATCTTGGTTTGTTGGGTACCCCGCGACTCCTTCGACTCCTTCGACCGCCTAGAGTCCCTCCTCTCCGTCGTTTCCCTTGTTTCCCGTGATGCCTGAGTCTCGCGAGTCGCTCGACTAGCATTTGTCGATTGGGTATTGGTGCGAATGGGCGGGACAGGTGCGTCGTACAAAGGGAACCCACCACGCGATCCACCGTTCGATGGCAGTTTCTCGGAGATGGGTTTCTCTGGCAACTCTTTCTGCGACATCCCCCGACTGAGATCACCTTCCTCAACCTCCTTCCTCTTCCCCAACCCCCAACCATAACCCCAACCACCCTTAGCAGGAGCGGGCGGAGCGGGCTGCTTCGTCCCGGTCATCGTGTTCGTCCGGACCAGCCTTGGACCCTTTTTGCCCATCTCCCATTCCGGTGTTTGAGCGTTCCGCACGTCGTCCCCGTAGTCTTCCGTATCCGTCTTGAAGGTAAGATTGTCGGGGAAGGAAGCCAAGGTCGAGGAAGACGAGTTGGACGCATAGCGCACCAACTTTTCGGGCCGGCGGGAATCAATCGAACCGCCCCTCAACCGCGAATCGTAAGACGGTCTCGACATGTCGGACTCGGTCAGGGATATGCGTCTTCGTGGTTTGTTTGAACTGAAAGGGAAGCACATTGGTGGCGGGGGAGGCGGGGGCGGAGGTGGAGGCGGCGACATGGTGGTACGAAGTCAAAAGCGAAGCGCAGCGACAACGTCGAGCGACGGCTGATGACTGGGGAGGACACGAGGCGGCGACGGGAAGAGCTGGGTGGAAGTTTTTAATCGGCGTTTTTGACACGTGTAAATTTCGTCCTAATGGGGTTATCCTCTCTCAATCTCCCCAGACCGAGATGATCATTTCGCTTCGCGTAGCCTGACTTTGGCGCGGGGAAACACGCTCCCCAGAGCAAGATAGAGTCGCACAACGTCACTACAACGTCGCAGAAGGTCTCCCGCAAATATGAGGATTTCTGCGTACTTTGGTTTTTATCGTCCAGATGCGGAGACCTCGGTGTATCCGGAACGAAGGGGCACCAAGACACTCTCGAAGAGCCCAGCGCTATCACGGGTCACTCATCGACGAGTGGTTCCGCCCGAATGAGTCTAGCGTAGGGCAGGTAAGGTACGCAAGATTAGAGTTTGAATATGCAAATGCGGCCGCTTTTTGCCGCTTTGACTTGACTGGCCTGGCAATGACCAGCCACACGTATGCAAAAGCAAGAAAGCAGGCCGAACTGAGCATGCGATGAGCGCGAAGTCATTCAAGACGTGCCTCGAGCTCCTCCCTGCAGTTTATCGCATGCTTATTGAATGTAGAGAAGCCTGGGCGCTGCAGGCCTTAAATTCCAGAATATTCAGCAAAGGTTCGGGGTGCCATCTCGGTATAGATAGTAGAGACTGACTCAGAAGACCGGAGGCCGGTGGGGAAACCCAGTGGACTCGGCCAATCCGAAGGACGAGAGAACTTGAAAGTAAAGATAGCGACGACATAACGTCCGACGAAGGACATGCGTGAACAGAGTGGTGGAGCTAGTCTGCAGTCCAGATATGTTTTCCAGAACCTTGAGATGGGTAGAAAATCGCGGAGAAGAGAAATTTGAGCGCCATTGGGCAAGTATGTATCCTCCTATGAATTTCTTTCGGTGAGGCAATATTCGATGGAACTCCCCTTGTCGCCAGTGAATTCCCATGAAGGCACGCCATTTAGCCCTGAGTCCATGGTTCACCCGGGGAAGACTCCGTCCAGTGAGATAATAGCCGGGTGCGGGGAAAATGGGGGACTTCCTGGAATGTGTGTATATTCTTGCCCACCTCGACGGCGTTCAATTCTGACATTCCTTGTATAGCGGAAAGAGAGCTGCGAGGTTTGAGGGGATTATGGCAAGACCTTGTGCGACATTGGTGCTCTCTCTGCAAAAATCCACATATGTTGATCGATTCCTATTCTTCGGACCGAAGTCAAAGTCGAGAATAAAAAAATCAAGGGCAGTCCAGTCGAAATTTATGATCCCCGTCTCAACGATTGTGAGACTCATTGGTCTCCCAGTCTTCTGAAGAGAAAAGGCCACAACATTCAGTTGTTGATGTCACTCATAACTCTCTTGGAAGATCTGACCGACGCTAACGGACCAAAAAGGAGCCATTGCTAGCAGCTAACTCAATTGTTCTGAGAAATTGCCATGGTGCGATCTATCCAGAGGAGAGGGGGGAAGTTCAGAATGCGTCCAACGAGACATGGAGGTAAAGGACAGATCAAGAGGAGCTCTAGACGCCGTTGTAGGCGCTTCAGGGCGTCACGTCACGGTCCAAGCGCTTGTTACGTCACGGACGCACATGTGATTACGACGCGTCGCTTCCCCGATCGTTCCGAGTCGCGCAGAGCGCGCACAGCGAACTACTCACTAGCGCCGCTTGTAACTGATCTCCTGACCTTTTATATTCACTGCCAGGAAGTTGCCAGCACTACATATTTATTAGCTTGTGGATCAGAAGGGATGGTATAAGATGGTATAGGGAATTATCTAGCCGAGCGACTCTTTCTGATCGAATACTACGGCCGCCCGAGTTGGACGAGGCGATACATAGAGGATGAGCACTAGTAAGCGTAGGTTCAAAAAATCTTCAATTCTGGGTGATTTAAGTCGCGTGAGGCAAGAAGGGAACAGTCACGGTGGGCGGGTATACTAGTCTATCTACAGTAAAACCAAGAATTCGAAGGGGTATACGACGGGATGCACATATATATATATATCTAGAAGGTCATAGTAAGCCGGTTCGCGCTATATGCTTCCGCATTATCATGTCTCCAACTGAGCGGGAGCTAAATCAGACACGGCGCCTGGTGAAAGGAGTAGGGATACCAACCGCTAGCAATAATGATCTGTGTAGCTTGGACATCCTGAAAGGTGCGCATTAGAATCCCGGGGAGCCAAATCAACATACAGATACTCACCAGCATTGTAGTGAAATGCTGCCACACAAAACGAGATTAGCTGAAGTTGCAGTGACTGGAGAGGGAAACGTACGACAAAAAGTTTTCGTTGAAAAGCGTCCTTCTTCTTATGTGCAGCCAGAAAATGAGTTCGAAAGTACTCCGTCGCGCCCGAATAATTGTTTGGTCGATTTCCGTAGCTCATGATGCTAAGTTGAAACCGTTATCGGGCAGGGGAATTGGTGGAATGGAATTGACGCACTATTGCCGTATCTGAACCCCGGCTTCGAGTTTCTTCCTCAACAAATCAGTCTTTCGGCGAGTTAATTAAGCTTGAGCATACGGTACGAGCCTCTGTAACATGGTACACACCTTGTTGAACAGCAGAATTAGCTGCGCGTCTTTCAAAAGTTTATTTGAACAAATCGACGTCAATAGTTCCAGAGAGTCGTGTATTCGGTTCGTTAGAGGGTCTTCTTCAAGATACTGCACCAGACAAAATTAGTACTAGCCGGTTGACTTCGGATAATTCGGATTCAACCTGATCGAAGGCAGAAATAGGGGCGAGGAATATAAGAGTGTTGACTAGGTTGAATGTTAGTCGCTAGATAGACGAGAGAAGTGCGGATACCTCACCATCGTCGAAGTAAGAACACCATGCTGGGCGCTATGAATACAGATGAGCTTCAATTCGGGTAGAACTTGAACGAGAAGAAAGCGTGTTGCGCTTACCTGGCTTCGCTGTCCGTCGTTGAATTTCCGATAAGTAAGCGGGATGCAGGACACCACTCACTGTTCCGCCGACGTCGTATATTCTCCACAGGTAACTCCCGCTGACGGTGTTGACTTTCATTGAATGTTCGATGACACCTACGGTCTGCAATCTAACATGCAAGACGTCCTCTGCTAGTGGTGAGAAAGCCATCTTCAAAATATTGAAAGTTGAATCGTGCATACCGATACTCGGAATATAGTCCATCTGCGCAATACGTCGAACTTCATCTAGGAAGCTGTTCTCGTGAATTGAAAGCGTTCGAAAAAAGAAGATAAATTGGACTTACAAACAACCCGATTCTTCTAGTCTCAGTTTGCGAGCACGCAACAAGTGCTTCACAGATCTGTGCTTCCAGAGCGCGTCTATGCAATCAACGGTCATTTCCAACACCTGCGCAGCGCGATTCGCCGCCACCGTCGTACTGGTTGAGTACCGAAGGTCCGTCACCGGCCGACTGCCCGACCTCGTGAACATTCCTCTCCGAGGAGGAAACAGCGTACTCCGCCTATGACCCACAAAGGATACCCCATCGCTCAATTCGGATAGGAGCGAGTCCTCGAGCGAAATGAGGGGAAGTAAGTTCCGGCGAAGCCCCACTATTTCGTTCTGGGACGATACATCTGTCGGTCCCGAGCCTTCGGGAGGTAGTGGATACTCGTCCAGCGATAAGTAAAATTCATAGTCAAATTCCTCCAGGATTGTGCGAACGGCTTTGGTCAGGTTGGCGTATACGACTATTCGCCACGAAGGTCGTTCGAGCTCAAGGGTATGCGAGGCGTGATAGAGTTGAAATTGTTTTTGCAAGGTTGATTTTCCTGCGGAGAATTCGAACACGAAGGTTTGCAGTATGGACTACCTACCTGATTCTGCTTGACCTAAAAGCATTACTGAAATCAAATCGCATGCATTCCACAAACAACATAGAAAACCCACGAACCTTTCACTTCCTTGCGACCCTCGGCCTGCCTTTGCAGCGCGTCTTTCTGAGGCCGATATCAGGCGCATACGGACATGCCCACTAGGATACTTGCCTTGATATCGTCGTCAATGAGATCACTGACACGCTGAGCAGCGACATATGCCTGCGTGTCCCCAGGCCGCGACCCTGAGAGAATACTAGACGCTGAACATTTCCGAGATATGACGGAACCGGCATTTGTTCTTGTGCGTCCGGGAAACGTGGAGGGAACTCTTGCCAGCTCCGTCATGAGGGGGGACAAGTAAAACAAAAGTTGGGCAGAATGCCAGACCGTTGTCGGCAGCGTTTTATATGCTAGTCAGCGAAAATGCATCAAGGCGCTGCGTCACTGAATATATAGCACCAAAGCTGCCGTACTGAGGAAAGAAGGGTCTCAAATGATGAAGCTGACCATTACGTCTGGCGGAAGAGGAAAACAAGGCACAAAGCTCGCGAAGCCTGCGATAAAAATATTGGCGCGGGCGCGCCCCGAGATAGCAGATATCCACGTGTTCCTTCGAGTCGACTTGGCTTTACATCTCGCAATCCATTTCTGGTGAAGTCTCGACCTCGAACGCGTTATGGCGTGCTCTATCCGAGCCTGCTCGTTCATTTCGTGCCACCTAATCCTGAGGAGCTGACCCAACAGCAAGGTAGGTGGGAATACGAGGTGAGAACTTGTGATCCACATTTCATTTGGTTCCATGTGCATGTATTGTGAATGTGGGATTCGGAGTGTCCGACTTCTAGGCCGGTCGGAACTGAGTCGAGCGACGGGCCTGCTATTGGTTGCTGCCGGACTCTTTTCCTGCCGAGTTTCAGTTTCGCTCAAAGAGGTATCCAACAACCCAAACAGAGAAAGCAGAGGGATGGCGCACATTATACAGCGCACACTAGACCCTGAATCGAATGTTGGAATTGCGCTGGTAGGCTTTAATGATTAACGAGAATCATTCCGAACGCTGCCCTGTGACAAGAAGGATTATGTTTCGTCACTTATTTAATAGACGTTCATCCTGAGGTCGGCATTTTGCGCTGCGTCTTCATTGCGTCTTTATGAAGTTGACCTGCAAAAGTTCACAGAATCGACTTTGTTGATACCTTGAATTTTCGCGGAACCAGCGGGGCCCGGGGACCGCCTTGTATGCATCCGGCTCAGGGATTGCCCCGGTCTTTACGCAGACGCTGCCAACGAGTCGTTGTTAGAGTCTTAGATCACAAAATGCCATTGAAGTCGTCACGGTCCATCCTTCTCCTCCAACTTGAAATAGTCAGATATGGCGGGAGTCGACGAGTCGTCTTAATTAATTGCAGCTCTATTGTATCTGTCAGAGAGAGCTGAGATTCCGTCTGAGAAGGATTTTTGCAAGTTGTTGTGGGAGGCTTGGAAGAAAGTGATAAGCGTGAAGTGAACACGTGCTGCAGCCTGCCAGGGAAAGCGTGGCTTGAATTTTAGAAGAAAAATCCTTCATTTATGTAGTAGCTACTATGTAAACAGGCACAATCCGTATACAAGATGCCTTTGATGCTCTTCTAACCTTCAGTAAGATAACCGCCAGGGATCGGCGGGCTTGTATACCACCCCACCTTGACATGCAAATCCGTACATTGCTCGAGGTAGATACGCAGATCGATACGATCGCGGCACCTTTCGACCAACAAAGGAAGCACCGGGGACGCGGAATGTCCCTTCACCCGCAGACGGAAGTACGCGATATGAAGGGGTCCTGAATACCGTCCATTCCGATCTGGAGTGGGGCCAGGAAATCTTGAGACGACAAGACGATAAAGGAGAAGATCGTCGACGTGATCACCGCGCAAGTCCCTTAGCGATAGCATTCGAAGCTTGGGGAACAATCCCCGGGACGCAGGCGTATCGTGGTCCGAAGAGGGGAGCGTTAAGTGTGTAAGGATGTTGTCGGTGATGTCGACCTGGAGGAAGAGTTCGAGAATCGAGGACATGTGCGGCAGCAACAGGAAACCCAGATGACGAGAATCGTCCCTGATGGGAGTGATGTCCCTCAGGCTAAAGCGCTGCAAAGTGCAAGCAGAGCGCACAAGCAGCCGTTCGAGGTCCTGAGCATCATTATCAGCGCGCGGAGTAGCCGAATATCGAAGGACTAGGCCCTCTAGCTTAGGGAGCACAATACATTCAAATATTGCAACAAGGTCGACCCTATCCGCGTGTATGGTGAGCGAAGTGAGCTCCGGGACGCAAATGTGATGACGGGGCGGCTTGAACGGTGTATTATCATGGTCCTGGGTGACTCGCAGCTCCGCGATGCGAAGCGAAGAGCATGCCTTGAGGACGGCCAGGTAGCTATCTCTAGGACACCCCATATGCGAATCCAAGCGAGTGAGGCGCCCCCAGCGGATGAATTCCTGCGAGAGAGATTTGTGCACGACGATAGACTTGACAGACGGATATGAGTACATCATGCGCTCCAAGAGCTGCTTGCTTTTGATATCCCATCCGCCCGTGGTCATATGGATGTGCTCAAGAAGTGGGGCCCCAGACTTGGCAAATTCGAGGAGACTGAGAAGAGTCTCCTGGGTTTGGTGGAAGAACAAGAAGGTGACACGCTTCCAGCGTTCCAAATGGTTGCCGAGACACATCAAAATCGTCTCTGTAATGTCATACTCGTGAGCATCCATAAACGATGGCGGCGGCTGCCCCTGGGGCGCGGGTGGAGTTTGGCGCAGATAAATGGTCAGGGGGCATTGCTGTGAGTACCGGGCCCATACTTCGGTCATGATTAGATGGACCTCGCGAGGCCGGTCAATCCAGATAGTCGACCATAGAGAGGGCGTAGAAATGGCAACATCTCGCCATCGAGCGCTGACATGGCATAGTGTCAATGGTTCGGCTGAGATACGCGACCGCGCATCCAAGGGCCCGAACCCATGCAAACACAAAGTGTAGAGGAATATTTCGGAGAGAAGCTCCCGACTAAGTCGAGATATTGCAGGCGAGCGACGAGGAAAAGACAAATTCCAAAGTTCGTTGCCCAGCCGAGTAATTTCGCGACCCGCATTCCGGATTTCGTTCCCGACGGTCTTGAGACAGTGTTAGAACAGTTTTCGTTCGAAGACCACTGCGTACCTCGTATATCTCGCCCATTCAGCTTGTTGTCGAAAAAGATGCTGGAAATTCGTGTTTCTGCAACGCAAGTCAGCAGACTGAGGGGTGGAGAGCACGATGAGAGCACACCAAGCGTCTGAGGAATCACAGAGAAAAGAAGCAGAGAGAAACCTCGACAGGTCGTGGGCGGACGCAAGCGCTAGTAATCGTTCCGAAATTCGTGACCCGTTGATTTTTCCATGAACTACAAGAAGCCCCATCTACGGCACAAATACCATTTTCGCGGCGTTGTGGAATACAAGGTGAAGGGAGTGGACAAGGAGGATTTGATGGGGAGATTACGCGCCCATGTGACCAGCAATATTGACGTGTGGTACTTCTCCGCTTGCGACACCGACTTGACGGTCGCAGACTCTGGTACCAGCCAGACCAGGGCTGGGGCGCTCGGCGCTAACTGCTAGATTTCCAGGCCAGGGTAGTGAATCTGAGGCTGAGGCTGACGCGTTGACAACGAAATCGGCCTGGAAAGGTAGATCGCGCTATTCGAAGATATACCGAGGTGATGACGAGGAGAACGAGTTCAAGTACTGACTCTGAGGCAGATATTTGATATTCGGAAACTGGACCAGAGGTTCCTTGCGCTGTGTTATGTCTCAAAAGTTTCGAAATACATGTTTTATCATACAGTTACAGTACCGCGCCTCTGATCAGTGGAAGACGGCGAAAAACCAAGACTCCTGGCAGTATTGTGCAGCATGGCCCGCAACATGGGAAGTCATAGCACAGAAAGAGAAAACCAAAACGTGTATGTACATGTCCGTCGCCAACAATATGAAACTACAATTCTCGCAATATACAGTATTCAGGGCAGTAAGCCTGTCCAGGGCCAAGAATATCGCCTCCTCTTCCGAGAGACCGTGACAGGAAAGAAGGAAATGTGCAAACTTTGCGATGCATAGAACTGAGTTTCGCCTAGAGAGAGATACGGGATCTCGCTATCGTTCAACTGGACATTCTCGAATACGAGGCTGAGACGTCGTAATCGACGTGTAGAGTCCATCTGCAGCCGGGACGCAAGAAATGCGTCGAGAGTGGGTTTGCTCAACTCTATGATGCCAGTGACCTCAAGTTCCTGTAATCGAGGGCACACGATGTTATCTGTGAGGAGTTCCAGGAGCGGAGCCGTGCCACATGGCTTCACATGGGTGTCCCAACCGTCGTCTCCGAGTCGTCGTGATGCACGAATCTGAATATTAGTAAGAGCAGGGAAAGCTCGAAAGGTTTCAAGTAGCGCTTGAGCATGGAGCGTGTACAGATGTATCGCAAGATCCTGGACGAAGGGATGTTTCGCTCCGATAGAGGCCAGGGCGAAACTATCCTGTTCAGAGCACGGCGTTTCTACAGTGAAATGGAGACGGCGGAGTTTTGGCATCGACACGGAGGCTACGATGTACGCTAGATGCGAGTACGACGACTCCGCGCCGCATAAGGTGGCGGTGAACGACTCTAGGAAGGGGAGTGCAACCGATGACTCATGATCAAACAGAGGTTCCTCGCTGTTGAGGGTAACATATAAGGACACGAGCTGCGGGCACCTTCCCAGCAGAGGGATCATATTGCTGAGGGACAATGCACGACCACCATAGAGTGTTTGCGTTTGAGAGGACTGAACCTTAAGATGGGTAAGCTGATGCCATGCAACTGGAAAATTGGGCACAGGATTCAGGTCGGAATCCGAACACAGGGAAACTGCTCGTAGGTGTTGGCCGTTCAAGAGGTTTGAGTTGAAGAGGGAAAGGATAGAGAGATCTCCCGTGAATGTGAAGGAGCGCAAATATGGGGGCTCAATGTCCGCGAGCGCTTCGGCCGTTTTGGCGTCTATGTTTAACACTATTTTCTGCCACTGCGGGAAGGATCGTACGAGAATTTTGAGAAGGGCTTCCATCATGACATTGTAATCTGAATGCGGCGGTGCAGCCCATCCCCAGACACGCGCAAGGTAAACCGAGATCGACAGAGAAGAGGCGGCTGCGCGAATTAGCCATTGCTCAACCGCAGCAATGCGCGTCTCCGATTTGGCGATGATGGAATCGGCAGGGATGTGGAGAGAAGCCCAGAGTCTCGGCATAGACAGTGCAGCTGTCCTCCAAGCGCTGCAAATCCTGCAGACTAGCAAGGGAGCTTCTTGCGCGCTCATCACAGCGTTTCTGGTGCTAGGAAGACATTCAAGAAATATATCTTCAAGGATGTCCATGGGAAGACGTCGAGGATGGGATATCAAAGCTTTGCGAGGTTCAATATATGCCCAAAGTTTATCTCGCTGCTCAGAAAGCTCGCGGATACGTTCGTCGATCCGTGCTAACTCTGCGGTGCGCGAGAGAAGGTCGGATTTGATCTGGTCAATCTCTTCATCGGTGGGTACGTAGTTGGTGCCCAAGCGATGAGAAAATGGTGGTTCCATGTTCAGGGACGTTGACTGTGTAGGGAAAGCCCAAGCACGAAGGACCTCGGAGTCGGTCACCGGTAGAAACCAAGTCACTAACCCTAACCTTAGCTTGAGGAAAAGCAACGTTCACATCAGAATTTAAACAAGTCGGGGAGATAACAACTGAGCTACAGTAGCGCCGTGGTGCTCTGTAGCTTGTAGTAGCAGTTATAACTTTATGTAAATTGGCAGAGTTTGATTTCGAGATATGAACTTGTACAGAACAGCCCGAGGCATCATTCAAGGTCATGAGAAAATCCGATATATAGTACAGCATGAAATGTGTCATTTTACAAACTAGCAAACGCAGTTCATGAGCTCAAATCGACCCTCCTCAACAGGCAACGCGAAGTCCGGTTCGTGGCTCACCAGACGCAACCGCAGCTCCGTAGAACGAAGGCGCGGCAGGGATGGTTCCGGTGGCGCTATCCGCGACAGCAACATGCGGAGAAGTGCATCATCGGAAATATGGTCACCCCGACAGTCGACGAGGGCCAAGGCAGTCAAATTGGGCAACGCGGCCGAGTCGGCGCTCAATGTAAGAAAGCCGACAATCTCGTCTGTCATGTCGACCTTGAGCTCGAGATCCTTCACCGATGTAAGGAGGGGCGTTTGCAGGAACGCAATAGGCCGATGGTCGTCTGCGCGCGTGCGAGCACTTTCGTACAATGAAAACGCTTCCAAGACACAAGACGAGCGGTCCAAGAGCGCGTGAAGTGACTGGTGGTCAGACGTCGCTCGCGGAACATGACAGTACTCGAGCGCGAGGGTCCGCAGAGCCGGGAGGGCGAGGCGATCCAGTAGAGGAGCGAGGTCGATGTGAGAAGCTTTTATGGATAGATTGGCGAGAGAAGGGAGAGTGAGGTATTTTTCGGCATGCGTGAAGGGCATGATAGGCCAATCCGGTTGGGCTGAGCAGATGAATCTCGCGCTCGTAAGCGCAGGGGACAATGCGAAGAGACTCAAGCAAGTCTCGAGCGTGCACTCGAACTGTGCCTCGAGGGAGGTCAACATCTCCCAAGCCACATGGTTTGGGTTGCACGACGCCGATAGGTGGACGCTGCGGACAGAGGGACGGGAATAGAGGGCGTGCTGGAGGAATTCGGCTCCTACGCAGTCCCAGGAGTCGACATTCAGAGCAATATGCTCGAGGGCTACAGCCGTCTCTGCTGGCATACAGAGAAGCGACTGTTGGGTGTCCATCTTGAAGTCGAGGTCGAGGGCACGCCATCGAGCTAGATGCGGGATAAGGAGCGTGAAGATTTCGTCCGTCGCCTGGTGTTCCGTAAAAGTCGGGTAAGCGAGACAGGATTTGGGATCGGTTTGTCGAAGGTGGATAGAGAGGGGGAAAGAGCGAGAGCGCTCAAGCCAAAGCTTGAGCATGCCAACATGGGCAGCGCGAGGACGATCAATCCACAAAGTGGACCATATCATGGGGATAGAGAGAGAGACTGCGCGCCAATGGCTGCAGATCTGTGAGATGACAACAGGCTCCACCGGTAGACGAGAGAGCTCGTCGGTCATTGGGCCCCAATTACTGAGACTGCATAAGAATATCTCGCCAAGAAGCTCGACTGGTAGTTTTTGTATAGGTGCGGTCGATGGGTCGTAACTTGAGGCATCGAAAGTGGGGAGGTTTTCGTAAAGGAATTGGTAGGAACAATTACGCTTCCAGAGCTTGCTTGGAATAGGCATTATATCGTGACTCTGTGAATTCAACGAGCATGAGCAGCGAAGAGACCCCCGTTAGCATGCGACGTACAACGTGAGGCAATTAGAGCGCAGTTTGAAGCGCAGCTGTAGAGATGGCGTAGAGCGTAACGCAAAAATGGGTTTAGCAAAGTTCTGACTGATAACCTCCAAGGATACCAGACCCAGTAGAAAAGCAGAGCCGTCAAGCAAAGAGGACGTCAGGCATTCAGCGCTATATATGCCGGGCTTCACGTCGGCGGGAAAAAAATACAAGGCATGAAAAACAAGGGATTCCTCTCTGAGAACAAGACCATTCACGTATCGAAAACTTTAGCCGCCTTGATGTCTTCCTGACGAGCGAGTTACAAGCCTCCATTTCGCAGGCGGCTATTTTGAACAGGTCAAAGTACAAGCGATACTTATTCGTTGGGAGAGCAAGGAAAACCGGTGATGAAAATTGGGGACAAGGCCAGTTGTGACGTGATACGAATGTGACTGAGGCCTGATGGTTCGGCGGCCCGGGGGCCGGGGGATTACTAACCATGGACAGCAACAACCATCCAACGATGGCCAAGAAGCCCCCCACCGACCTCAAAACTGTGCTCGAATCCGAAATCAAGTCAAACTCAACCTTGGTCTACTGAACCCAACTAATTTCTTTCCAGGGAATGGCACTTTCGTACGCCTCCAAAAAATTGAACATCACCACAATCTCCGGGCTAAGTTATCGAACAGACATATACTTCCACCAAGGTAACGCAGAGGAACACCATGCAGCGATGGAACTCCGCGATGCCGTCCTCCGCCTCCGCCGCGACGGCGCCTTCATCGCCGTTCCTTTGTTTCGAGTGAACACTGACCCTATCGGACCACATCCAGTCGGTATGTCACTGTTTTCTCTGGCGAAACTATGACCGAAGGATGTTTGCGTAGGATCGTATGAGATATGGGCACCTTCTGAAACGTTTTCGTCGGTGTTTTCGTATCTTTGTATGAATCGGGGCTCGTTGAGGTACGTCTTCTTCGATAAGTCTGCAAACCGCTAGAGCGCTATTCGAGAGAGGCCCTACATGACCTATTTGACGCACGCACCGTTACCGGTAGCAGGCAGACTCGAGCTACTGCCCACCAATCTAAGCTTGTGACGTTCTCAAGCGGCGTTCGGCGGATTTGCAGTCTGCTTCCAGTAGAACAAAGACATGCTAACCAAACCCCCAGTATCCTCGTTCATCCTCTCACGCGCGACCAGGTGAGCCTTATCAGCCTGCGCCTGCTCGCAGTAATTCACCACGCACCTTTCTTACAGCGAGAGTAAGCTCGCTATACATGCGACCCTTGCAGCCTTTGACTGGGCCCCTAGAGACCACGAACACCGAAACGCATGGATCGGCCCTGCTTATCCTCTTGATCTCACCAAACTCCCCGTGCGAAGCGACGACATCCCCATCCAATACCCCAGCCTTAGTGCGTTATCCGATTCACCCCCAAAAAATGAGCTCAAAATCGTCACACACAGAGGTTGGATACTCGTCCAAGGTGCCCTTCATGAACCTGGAGGACCGCGCCGCGCTTGGAGCCAACGTCGAAAAGATGCTGCTCAAAGAGCCCGACGCAGCTCGTGCGCCGATTCCTTGATTTTTGCATCGTGTACATCTCTGTGTATATTCACTCTGACTCTTGTATCAAGTGTTTTTCGTGCGCCATCATCAACCAAGTTTCGTTTTGGACCCAAGATTTTCGATAAAAAGACAATTACAAGATACATACAATCATTGACTTCTATTAATCAAACCGTCTGCCCTCTCGAATCAAACCCAAAGTTAAGAATCGCCGGGCCCGCCACCGTCGTGCTATCATCAACCCGCTTCCCATCCTTCGTCACCCCGCAATACACCACTCCAATCAAATCGCGAGGAACCTCGACTCTATTTGACCCGCTCTCGATGGGCACGAAAACTGGCGCTCCAACGCCAGAGATGAAGGCCGCAAACAACTGCGGTGGCGAGGCAGGTGCGGTAAAGGTGAGTGTCGTGCTGCTACCGGGACGCGCGCCGTCGGCGACGGTAAGGGACGGGAAGGCGGTGAGGGTCGGTAGGGAGCGGGCGTTGCCGGCGGGGCATGATTTGATGAAGCCGCTGGCGAGGGTGTAGACTTGGTTCGGGGTAAGAGGCGTGTCGAACGCGGTGTTCCATGGGTTCCTTCTGTTGACGGCGGCGTCTAGCCAGGCTACATAAGATGCGAAGTGAGGAAGGCGTTCGTAAGAAGAATGGTCAAGCTCGTACCCGTGTGGCGCGCCTCCACAGCAAGAATGCTCGCCGCGACGGTGAGGTAGCTCTGGGTCAAGGATGAGAACGACTGTGAAATTACTTGACGGACAGCTCACTTTGTTGTCTATTAGCTGCGCGCCGCCCGTGTACGCCGCCGTCCCGACTCCTTCGAGTATGATGCTGTAGTCGACAAACGAATGGACGTCGGTGAGAGGGCTAATATCGATTCCGTCAGCCAGGCGATATTGCACGAAGATGAGATTCACTGACAAGTTGTATTCACAGGGCGCGACAGCTTCGGCGCCGGCGGTGGTCAAAGCGGTCGAAAGGAAGCTGACATGGGTGGCCTCGTGGTCGCTGATTTGCTGGAATCGGCCGCGCACCCAGTCGGGGAAGCCAGCATTCTTGAAGTCGGAAGCGGAGAACTTGGCGAGGCCTTGCTGGTAGAACGTCGACTCCAAGTGCTCTGCGATGTGTTCGACGCGTAAGTCTACTGCTTCGTCGCGAATTGGACTGGAATCTTACCGAGCGTCAGCGCGTAGTTCAGAACTTGTGGATCTGCAACGGGCAAGGTGAGATGAGACAAAACAAACACGGCGAGATGCATTGGACGCACCGGAGACACCTCGCCTAGTCGGAGCGGCATTGGTGAATTTGGAGAAGCAGAGGGTGGTGAGGAACGCGACGGCGACAGAGTATATCATACTGAATAGAAATGAGGGCGGGGTGGGTGAGGCAACGAGTGTGGTGGTGGTACGGAAGAGAAAGAGAGACTGGAGTACTGCAAAAATTGCACCCCTTTATATACCCGCCTTTGTTTATTTGGCAACGTCGGCTACGTTCAAGTTTGCTTTCCCTCACCTGCGCGTCATACCGTCACATGACCGCGTTCTCAGCTTGTGCCTCTTACCCCCACCATGCACCGTGCCTTGCGCATCCCAGAGGTTGTAGAGCTTATATGTGCAGCGACTGAATTCCCGGCCCTTGCTGCACTGGCCAGGACCTGTCAAAGCTTTCAACTTCCTGCGCTAGCCGTTCTTTGGGCGACCCAAAAACAGTTAACAAACTTGTTGAAATGTCTACCGTCCAATGCCCTGGAGGAAACTCAGGAGACGGTCGGTGCTACGACTAATACTGTCATTGTGCGTTGTGCTGCTGGCTTCTTTTTTTCTTTCATTCAATTTGATGCAGCGTTTTCGGCGACCAATTACCTCCTCCGATTTGTCCAGACTCGTCTTGCACGCGGAAAAGGTGAAAAACCTCTATATCGAGAAGCCGCACTCGGTTCATTGGACCGTCTATGTGGCGTTGAGCTTTGCGCTGCCCGCGTTTCCATTATTTCCCAATCTTCGCCACTTGACTTGGAAACCCCCCGAGGAGGCGTACTCGCACATCCGAATGTTCGTCGATCAGAAGTTGCGCTCGGTAACTCTCGACCCGGAGCTTCCTCAGCTCTTTGGCTTCCATCTTCTCCCATACTTGAGGGATTTCCACCCCGATCTGCTTTGCGTCGAAATAGGTCCCATCTATTTCGTTCAAGACCCCTCTTGGAAGGAGGCGATGTATTCTGCTATCCGTGGTATGAATCGCCTCCAGGACTTGAAACTACCCAGCTTGGATGGTCCTACCATGCTTCATCTTGCCCAGCTTCCCCATCTGAGCCATCTAGAAGTGAGCAGCTTCCCTCAGCTACCAGACGACATTCAGGCCCAGCTCGCAGCAGCTGGACCCGCTTTTACCTCCCTCCACAAATTCACCACCTTCTCTGATTCCCCGGCGTCCATTAGCACCTTTCTGTCAATGGACGCAGTGGCAGACGCCCTCACCGAGCTCATTCTCGGGTTCGCATCCGACAGTTACGCCAAGCCCGAAGAATGGCAAACTCTGAGCACCGTCATCGCCCGGAAGTCTTCTCAGACTCTCCAAGGTCTGGCCTTCACTGAGCGGTTCGTATATGAGGACGACGCCCCCGACGACCCCAGCCGTATGATCACAAAGGAGTCTTTCCACCCCCTCCTCGCATGCCCAAACTTGACGGCGGTCATCCTGCAAATCGGATACGGCATCACCATCGACGACGACTTCATCCGCAAAATATCAGAAGCGTGGCCACGCCTCCAAATACTCAACATCGCCCCTAAATTCCACTGCGCACAATACGTCCCTCGGACGACTCTCCCCGGCCTCATCCCCCTGGCGCAGCACTGTCGCTCCCTCACCTCCCTCACTATCGCCTTGGACGCCACCGCCCTCGACCCCCACGCAAAGGGGAAGCCCGGCAACGGCATCCGCAGCGAGTCGCTCTGCGAGCTCAACGTCGCCGAGTCGCCCATATCCTCCCCCGCCCCCGTGGCGTCCTTCCTTTCCGCGATTTTCCCCAAGCTGGAGCGCGTGGTGTCGCGCGGCGATGAGGAGCGGAACGAGATGATTCCGAATTGGGAGGAGTATGTGGAGAGGTGGGACTTGGTGGGCGGCTTGGTTCAGGTCATTGCCGCTGCGCGGGCGCAGGAGCATTGTATACATAACCTTGGATCTGCGATGGACACGGGGTGACACTTATTGCTGCTCCGGACCGACGGTGACGACTTGGACTGTACGATTGATCATTGATTCGACTTTTCTTTATGTCTCACGTAATGTAGCGAATTCAGTACTGCGCGAAATATGTGTAAGTTATCGTAGTGTACTGATACAATCCATCTCCTCATGTCTATTTTCTCAAGTAAGTACAAGGCTGCTGGCCGTATTTCAGTATACTAGATTTCAGTTCAATCAACGTCACGTGGGCGTGAACCTTTCTGCTCGTCTGCCGGGTGCCCCGCCTCTATCCACACAGATCCAGCGCTGCTTCAGTCCGTCCCGTTCTGGCCTTACTTGCTACCATCCAGTTCTTTCTCCATGGAACAGTCGTCGTTTGCGGATCGCTTTGGAACCAACTATGTCCCTACCGACGACGAGATTGACCAGATTAAATCTGACCTTGTCTCGCGCACCGCAGAGTTAGCACGGATCGACGAGCGTATCCGCGAGCTCTCTGAGCAGCGGGACAAAATTTTTGCATACATTGAACCTCGCAAAGCCTTGATATCTCATCCTCGACGTCTTCCCATGGACATTCTTGAAGCCATATTTCTTGAATGTCTTCCTAGCTCCAGAAACGCTGTGATGAGCGCGCAGGAAGCTCCCTTGCTAGTCTGCAGGATTTGCAGCGCTTGGAGGACAGCTGCTCTGTCTATGCCGAGACTCTGGGCGTCTCTCCATATCCCTACCGATTTCATTATCGCCAAATCGGAGACGCGCACTGCTGCGGTTGAGCAATGGCTAAGCCGCGCGGCGGCCTCTTCTCTGTCGCTCTCGGTTTGCGTTGGGGGTGTCTGGGAATGGGCTGCACCACCGGATTCAGATCGCAAGACGGAAGCTCTGGTCGCAGTTCTGGCAAGAATAGTGTTTGCTGACATGACCCGCGAAACAGCCCAAGCGCTCGCGGAAATTGAACCCCCGCATCTGCGCTCCTTCACATTCACGGGAGATCTCTCTATCCTTTCCCACTTCAAGTTTCTAAATTCCCGACACCTCCGAGCTATCTCAGTGTCTTCAGATTCCGACCTGGATCTTGTGCCCAATCTTCCAATCGCATGGCATCAGCTTACCCATCTTGTGTTAGCTCAAACGGGGTACAATGGTAATTCAATGTCCATCAGCAAAATGATCTCTCTGCTAGGAAGCTGCCCACAGCTCGTATCATTATATGTCGCACTCGGAAACGCAGAACCACTGGCTGGTAGTATGTCGTCGGTCGCACTACCCTTCCTAGAGTCTTTTACCGTCCCCTTCCGCCGCGTGATCTGGTCACAGTCGCACTTGATGTACATTGCCGACTGTGTCTCAATGCCAAAGCTCCGCCGTTTCTACTTCCCAATATTGATACAAAATGTCGGGTCTGAACTGGA
The DNA here is from genome assembly GCA_037176885.1 of Favolaschia claudopus. Taxonomy (NCBI): domain Eukaryota; kingdom Fungi; phylum Basidiomycota; class Agaricomycetes; order Agaricales; family Mycenaceae; genus Favolaschia; species Favolaschia claudopus. Next base: position 119,430 of record JAWWNJ010000194.1, read on the forward strand.
TAGCTTCTCCCTTGTATCTATCGCTCCGAAATATCCGTTGGTTCAGGATCTCGCGATACACCTGGAATCGCTTCATACTCAAGCGCTGCTTGAAACTTTCCGAGCTTTCACTGCCCTGACTCAACTTGTAGTCGACGCTCGGGTGTCGGTACCATACGATGCGCAGGGCTTCTGGGCGTCGTGTGGCACAGCTCGGTTTCTGGAACTCCTCACAGATAAAGATGTATGCCCCCGATTACAAGCGTTAGAGATTTTTGGTATTTTGAATTTGAGCAAATTCATCTTGGACGCATTTCTTTCGGTTCGGGTGCATGCCACATGTCGGTTACAGCGTCTCAGTCTTGCATTTGACGAAATCCGTATGGACCCAATCATTCCACGTCTATCTCCATCCGAGACTCGATCCTATGCATTAGTAGGTTTACACATTTCTATTTCCCCCCCTCCTCAGCCCGAAATCTCGTATGCCTCTTCACCTTGGACGGGTCTACCACCTGAGGCCTGAGGACTCGATATTCTCAGAATATTGCCAGTATCTTGTCGGTGACGGACTCCTGTTACACTTTTTTGAGTACACTACCCATACTGTACAAATACTTTTTCTTCTTCATAAAGAAACTCGTATGCATTCACAGCTCAGCAGGGGGCCAAGTTGGTAAGTGATGCTCCTGCGCTCGCGCTGAGACAAAGACTTGAATGGTGTCGTTCACCGAGTGCCACTTCTCGACATCATCCTGCCAATCCTCCACTGCCATATTGCGTATGGCGCCATCGCGCGACGTGATGGTGCGCAGATTAGGAAAGATCGCAGAAAGAAACGACGCTACCGCGGTGGGCGAGGATATGGGTGACTCGACGACGTCGAGCTCAACAAGCGATTCGCTGTAGATGCCAGCGCCAGGTTTCTCTTTGGCGTGCGCATCAAGCACGGTAGCGTCGAAGACGATGGTGAGAGATGTGAGGTAGCGGCAGCGTTGTGCAAGAGGTACAAGGCCCGCCATGGTGACCGAGGGAATGTATTCCACGGACTGGCCCATCGGTGAGAGATTGAGTTGTCGCAGCTGTGGCCAGGCCACAGCAATCTTCTCAACGAAGTCGTTGTCGATGAGTATCCCGTGCATAGTCTGAATCACGACGTCCTCCAAATGGCTGCACGCAAGAAGCGGGTGGAAAGCATTCTTTGGAATCATGCGGTCAAAGCTATCGGGGATATCGTGCTCGAAGGAATTGTGCTCGTCAATGATCAACTTTTTCAAGCTTTTGGAGAATCTCTGAGATATCAGTGTATCGAAGGTCTGCCAGGAATGGGTTTGGATGGAAGGCTCGGAGTCGAATGAGAGCGTGAGTTCAGTGAAGACATCTGAACCAATCATCTCAATGAAGCTGCAGATAGACGAAAACGATCTGGAGACGGTAGTGAACTGACGAAGAGCGGGGAAAGCCGGCTCTGTGGCCGCGACTTTGGTTTTATAGTCGTTAGGAAGCTCGGGGAAAATGCCGACCTCTAAACTGTGGAAATGGGGAAGTGTTGCAAGGTACGAGATCGTGGGGCCGTCCAACGTGCCTACATTCAAATCCTGGAGATGCTTCATGCTGCGGATTGTTGAATACATAGACTCTGTGATTGTTGTCGTGGATTGGGTACCAAAGACGACAGGATTGATGTGCAGGGAAGTGAGTTCCGGATGAAAAGCTGTCAGGTAAGGAAGGATATGCCCGGGAACGAGCTCAGGTCCACCTTGAAGGTCGAAGACTAATGAACGCAGTTTGTGGCCAACAAGCATTCGGATATGCGGAGCTGCATGTTCGGTAGGCTGCCAAGTTAGATGGCGAAGATTGGGAAGCAATGGATATACAGGGAGCGCAAGGCTCAGAGCGGCATAGATACTCCAGGAGAACGATACTTGGTGCTCAATGAACAGGGTTTTCACTTTTTCTGCGTAAAACAGCAGTCTTGTTAAATCAGAAGCGGCAATTGGTCGTCGGAAACGCTGAGGCAGACTGAGCCAAAGAAAGGACAAAAGACTGGAAGCTCAACGCACTAAACCAACGATATAGCTGTTGGGAGGAGATTGGTATGTTTCCCAGGCATCCGAAGGTAAGCATTTCAGCAAATTCGTCAGCTCGGATTGAGTTTCCCAAAGAAAAGCCAAGGCTGGGGGCTGGAAGGTCTGACAGGTCCTGGCAAGGGCAGCTAGCGTCGAGGATGCAGCCGCTGCGCATATGAGCTCTACAACTTCTGGAATGCGTAAACCGCGGTGCATGGTCGTAGTTAGAAACAGAGAAGGATCGCTGCCGTTTTAGGAAGTTTCCTATTTAGTCTAAGACAAGACACATCTGAGACAAGTTTACAAGATACAGCTGTACCATGATACAAGCCAGACAATATACATGTGCGTGGAAGTATGGGAAGGAGGGCCGAGGAGGCGTGGTGTAAAATTGTGAAATCAGGAGCAGAATTCTGTTTGAGTATGGTCATCCTCGCCATCGAGTCGTCCTCGAGGTGTGTTGCGCCCCCTTTCCGGCGAGCTACGAGCGCCTCTCGAGGTACCAAAATGCGGTCGCCATTGATCTTTCCACAGAATCGCACCGCTGGAACGTTCGTACTGTTCTGCAGTGTCGACGACGAAGGACCTGCCGGTTTCGAGAATAGGTACATCCTGATCCTGTATGCGAGCAAGGTGTTTCAAGGAACCGCAGATGAAGAGATGTGCTGGCACGAGACGCAAAGGGTGTGAGCAGTACTTGGATCATAGATTCCGCAGAAGGTGAAGCGAAGCAATCGAGCGAGATGGATGAAGGAAGTTTCCCGAACGTCCCGACAATGCTCTAATAACCAGCCTCCAAACAAGCCTCGAATGCTGCGCATGTTTGGGCTCTCGTTCAATGCACGGCGATGAGGGAGACATCTGCTCGACCCCCACAATATGCAAACGGATCCGAAGACGTGGAGTAGATTGGGACAGCCTTGTTCTCCACAGGCTTCATATACGCGCGTTGTACGCCCGAGAAAAATAGGTCCCTCCCATGGCGCTCATTGCATAGTTTCGGTGTATCAGGAGGCAAGCCATAGATATTTCCGCCAGAATCTTCAGTGAAGCCGCCGCATAGGTGAAACGAGAACCTCGTGGGCGTCAACATATGAGCTGTTTGGAGCGCCCTCTTCAACCAGTTTATCGATAGACTTCTGTAGCTCTAAAATCCGTGCATTGATGCTTTGTACTCGAGTATGCAAGAGAGGCTCGACACTGGCTCGACAAGGGGATTAACGAGCTCCGAGTTCGTCCCCAGGACAGTGATTGGTTCCAAGTCTTAAGACAGATGCAGTACGTTGAGCAGTCTATTGGGCCAGACAGAGCAGTCACTGTTTCGTTTGTAGCAATTAATCCGTAGATGGAGCGGATGACTCGGAGGAGAGAGGCAGCATCTTGGGTTAGGGTTACCGCTCTTGCACCCGAATCATGATCGTCCGGGTAACCGGGCCGCAGCAATCTCGTCCTCTGCGCTCATACACCCTCCGAGTCGCAAAGTCTTCTGCCCCAGACCTGAGGCCAAAGTTCTAATGCCAACTCGGCGCATTTGGATGGACTCCGATGGAGGGTAAAACTCAAGAATCGTCGCAGTGGCAACAACCGATCACAAAATCTCTCGAACTCCGAGTCATTGCTCTCAGGCTGATTCGGCTCTGGCACTCTGCTCTTAGTGTCTCTCAAGAATAATGGCATCACCGTTTGCAAGACACCTCCGTACCAACTACTGCCCCACGGACGCTGAACTGCTCCAAATCAAGAATCTACTCGCTGAACCCCGCCGCCAACTACTATCTCTGGACAGAGAAATCGCCAACTGCGGCAAGCAATTCAGAACCTCGAGCAGAAACGCCGAGATTTGAGCAAGTATGTCGACGAGCACAGCTCCCTCATCTCCCCCATGCGGCGTCTTCCACAGGACATCCTTTGCGAGATCTTCCTCGCATGCCTGCATACACATAGAAACTGCGCAATGAGCGCGTCCGAGGCTCCGGTGCTTCTAGGGCGCGTATGCAGCGCGTGGCGGACCATCTCGCTTACCACCCCGCGTCTCTGGGCCCGCTTGCACATCGTGGAACCAGGAGAATACGACAAGGATATCGTACCGCAGCGTCTGGAGATAGTGAAGATGTGTCCCGAAACTGCCCGCTCTCAGTCTCTCTCTACTGCAAACACCCGTATGTACCCCCGCCGCCGCAGCCTTACAATGTATTCCTCAAGGAGCTCGTTCTGCATGCGAGGAGGTGGGACTATGTCAGCGTCACGACCTCTCGCGGGGCATTCCAAGCAGTGGAGCACTTGAAGGCCACCGATGTTCCCATGCTAAAGGGAATGGCTGCCTTTCTGCACGGCGAGCAGCGGCCAGATGTCCCTAGGTGGACACAATTCGGGATTCTCAGGGCTCCCCTCATCTCGAGCTTCTCGACCTCGGCGCGCGATTTCAATTTCCTTTTGCCACCGCCACTTCACTGGCACCTACTGACGGAGCTGACCGTCAGCGGGCCAGGGACGCCTCTAGACAGTGCAAGTGCGTTGGAAACCATATCTCGGTGCCCTCGGCTTCAAACGTGCTGTCTGACGATTCGTCCCTCGTCTTCATTGCTGCCTCCGCCGGTGACGCTTCCCAGTCTTCATTCCCTGGAGCTGCACTTCAACGACATGTCTTCCCCTTTCCTCGATCGACTGCACGCTCCCGAGCTGCGGAAATTTGTTTTCCGTGGTCGCGACGAAGCCCTGCCTGCATTCTTGAGATCGTGCAGCATTCTAGAAAGCTTCGAGCTAGATCACAGCGACTTCCAGAAGTCGTCCTTATCGGACGCTTTCCGTGCCCTACCTTCAACCCTGCGACATCTCACCCTCTTGGAATGCAAGAGTCCAGAAATGAGCCTAAGCTCGAGGGCGCACCCGATTCCGCTTGACGATTACGCCTTCGCGGCACTCGTTCCCATACTCGAGTCTTCCACCGAATACTCTTGCCCTTCCTTGGAGACCCTCACAATCACCTCGCCTCACGACGTCCCGGATTGGGCGCTTAGGGAGTTCATCGTGAGGCGTTGTACGACTGCTGCACCATCGCTCAAACGGGTGCGGGTCATTTTTCAGAGACCAATGGAGGTGGATTTGAAGACTGAATTTAAGCTGTTCGTGGATGCGGGTCTTGACATGGACCTTGTTTACCCGCTACCCCGCAGGCATCCATCGCGGCGCTCACCTTGGGACGGGCTCGTCAATGCGCCGCAACGGCTTTCTTGGACAACTTTGGATTCACCACACTGGTAGCTACATATATGAACTTCCCTTGCTGTCTACTACTAAGTAGTATTATCTCTGCTGTATCCAGTGCATTGCCCAAATTTTACGCGCGGAACTGAATTGCATACAGATAGTCGAAACATACACATATATTTGAAACAACTGAATAGCGGTCCTAACAGCAAAGAAATCTAGAAAACCAACAGAGGCTCAATTTCGTATGGCTAATCGTACCAGTGGCTCGGAGCAGCATGATACACAGGCACCAAAGAATGCCGCGGCGCGTCAGCCACCCCCAACCAAGGCGAAAACGATGCCTGAGATTTGATTGTATACACTGTCTCGATGTCAAGACCTGCATCCAGAAAAGGCTTCAAGCCAGTCTTGATGTCGAGGTCCATGGGTCGACTGAAAAGGACCCGGACTTGTTTGAGCGACGATGCGCCAACCTCGTCAGTCATTGCCATGCGCGTCTCGACAAACTGTTGGAGAGCCCGGTCTGAGATTGTATGAGTGGCCATCAGCGTGAATTCTTCCAGCAACGGGCAGCAAGAGCGGCGCCCGAGCGCAGCCAGTGCGTCGTCGTCAAATGGGACCCTCGGCACATTGAGTGCCGTATTCTCTGGTGGCGGAGCGTGACCGCGAAAGGCGAGGCTTCGCAGTGCTGGAGAGAGAACGCGGAGACTTTCCAACAGAGAGGACTTGGTAGGATAACTTCCGACATCCAACCTTTCCAAGTGCGGGCACAAACTGAGGAACGACGGGAGTGATTCGACAGGGCCACGGAGAACAAACTTGCGAAGTTCGGGGGCACGGAGGTGGCTGAGCAAATGAGAATGAGGCCCGACATCCAGCTCCAAAGAGTGTAGGTGAGGAAGCTCCACGGGTGGGTATCCTGACGGCACCGGATCCGCCGTCTCTTTGACTGTCAGCTTGAATCTCTGAAGCTGAGGGCAGCGAATCAATACTTCCAATGCCTCTTCGCTATCAACACGCGACTCCCAGATGGAGCCAACGATGTCCAGATTCGTCAACAGATGCCAGCGAAGCGGGATAGAAGGACTGAAACAACTCGCTGATGTCAAAAACTTGGAGATGCGGGGCCCAGCGAACATCCCAAATTGCGTCCATTCAGTCACATCATGAGGTGGAAAAGGCGGCGGCAGGCGAACCGTGATGCTCTCCAGAATGGGAACGTCTGCAGCCGACAGATGCGCGAGTGCCTCGAAAGCATCGCTGGTTGTCGAAAAGCTGACATGCTGCCACCTCTTTGCATGAAAACTAAGCTCCTTCAGAAACAAATCGATTGGAAGAGGCTGAGCCTGCGTCGGCATCGGTTCTTCTGGGAAAAGGTGCGTATAGGATGTGTACACGGAGATGGATAGTGGGCATTGCCCTGAGCGCCCCAACCACAATTTCATCGTCTCGAAACGCTGGGTTGTAGTGTCGTTGGAAGCGCCTGATCCACCTGGTTGTACAACGTGCAGACTGGCCCAGAGACGCGGCGTAGCTAGCGAAAGGGCTCTCCACGAACTGCATATGCGTCCGAGAAGAACCGGAGCTTCTGAAGTGGTCATCACGCAGTTTCTGTGCGTTGGCAGGCAGGCAAAGAAGATCTCAGCAAGTACATCCTGCGGAATGCGTCGGATGGGAGAAATGAGGGCCTTGTGCTCCTCAATGTAGCCGCTTAGAGTTTGGCGTTTCTCCGTAAGCTTTTCTATCGATTTCTGCAGCTGGCTGATTTCCTCGTCTAGGACGAGCAGCAGACGGGTGGGTTCAGCTAGGAGACTCCTGATTTCGAGCACTTCATCGTCCAGAGGGCAATAGTTTGTCCCTAGGTGTTGAACGAACGGAGAGACCAAGGGAAAACGATAACGCGGTCACATGTCGTAACTTCCCTGGTGGCGCGACCCGACTGATCTCTTTGAAAGGGAATTCTGCTAACGGATATTAGGGGAAATCAAAATTCATTTGCCAGGGAGTCGATTATCGACCCGATTCTGGAGTCGATTCTGGAGTCGATTCTGACACCAAATTTTCGAAAGAAACATTTATTCATTGGAGTCGATTCTCCTCGAGTTCCTCCTCCAGAGTCGAAACAGTCGATTCAACTCGATTCTGAGTCGATTCTGGGACAAGAATCGACTAGAATCGAGCCGAGAATCGAAATCAGAATCGACATCATAATCGACTCCAGAATCGACTCCCAAATTTGAATTTTGACTTCCCCTATTGGACTGAAGAGTATCTTCAAGAGCAAGAGATATAGTTGCATTACTCGCTGGAGTGCGAGGAAGACTCGGAGAAAGGCTGAAATTGCAAGTATACAGATAAAACACCCAGTCGAGAGTGACAGTAAGTAGTTGGGTAAAGCGACTGCGGATGGGTAGGCAGGTATGTAGATCAAAGAGGATACTGCACTACCAGTGAACAGGATGACCATCCTAAAAAATCCATGGCTCCCATGAATCAGCCAACCCAAACCAAGGGGAAAGGTGTGTACGCCGCAAAATTGAGTACATCATCTCCACCTCGAGTCCTGCATCCATGAACGACTTCAAATTGGGTATGATATCCAGCTTCATGAGTCTGTTGAACTGGGATCGAACCCGTTTAAGTGACGGTGCACTAAGGTCAGTCGTTGACGTGCGCCTGACGACGAACCGCTCGATTGCCCAATCCGAGATTCCATGAAGGCACGCGACTGTGAGTGACTCTAACGAGGGGCAGCAGCATCGGGAAGTAGAGGAGTGAAATGCGGGAGTGAGCATTTCCATGAATCCACCGTCAAGAAAGCGGGCAACCGAGGAACCAAAGCAGTCACGTATGATGAGATGTCGCATCGTCGTAGAAACGGCGCGGAGAACCTCCAGTCGGCTCGTCTTTGAATAGTGAGGGCCTTCTATATCTAAGCTTTCTAGCGATATAGACGAGCTCGAGAACTGGGGCAACGAGTCTTGAGTATTTCCGCGAATGACGAACTTGCTCAGATTGGGGACGTAGAGCTTCTTGAGGAAAGAAGAGCGCCCGCTACCTATGGAGAGCTCTAATGCGTCAAGATGAAGAAGCTCCACGGGTGCGTCCCGACTAAGAGTATTAGTCTAGTCGAGTCGCCCACGTCGCGCACCGACAAGCTACAGCTCCGAAGCTGAGGACACGACGACAACGTGCAAAGCTGGCTCCCAGGGGTCTGTTTTGACTTCCAGATCCGTCAACAAATCCCATCGAAGGGGCCCGCCACGCGACGTTGCGTGCGGGAACGTCTGGCGCGCAGCTGTCGGGGGTGAGGAGCGTGTTTGTACCCCCCGCTAATGCAGGGGTATTCCGAGGAAGCAGGGGCGGGGGGCTATCGAAATCGTGCGAGAGACCCGAGAGTCACGACTGCCTTTGACAGCGGCGCCGAAGGGGTTTGAAGTCTTCGGGTCGTACGGAAACTCGATAAAAAATCGGCAGCTTCTGTCCTCCGAGTACATCTTCGCGTCATGACCTCAGTCATGGATGCAGAAACTGACAAGTTTTTGTGTGGAATGTCCCCCGCGCGCGGTACACGATTTGCGGACCGTGGGGAGTGCTTCAGCCCAGGCTCGGAAATTCGGGTGAGCGAGGTAATGCAACATTATTCATGCCAAGGCTGTGCGCTTGGCGGACAGTGTGGTCATTTTAGGTTTCAAGGCGTTGGGCGGAGGGCGCTCAACGTCGGAATCAAACGCCAGAGTCGAGGTGAAAGTGAGGACGCGTGAAGATGCCAGTGTGGACGCGCGAAAAATGCCAGTGTTTGCCAGTGGACGTTTTTGAGGCAGACGTCTGGCGGGTCAGATTTCCGAGCTCACGGCCAGACGCAGCCTCCGGGAACTAAACTGACACCACGCTCAGGATAGACGTCCTGTACATGAACAGAACCCTAAAAATGACAACGGCAAACCGCCCGGCAAGATAAAAGTTTAGCGTTCACAGGGAGACTTGACTGATGCACGATGGAGGGGGAGATCTCTGAAGTAGCAGCCAACAGACAGATAGATGTGTAGAAAGATTGGGGTCTGAGATATCTTGAAGTTGAGCTCGACGTTTCACAGGTAACCGAGAGATATCGCCAAAGCTACCAACCAACCGAGGGCCAGACCATTTTGTCATTTTTCACAGTCACCAAGGGGCTCGTTAAGAAGAGTTTTTTTTTGCAGAAGGTTCAGATATCTCTCCGAGTATTCCATTGCATGTAGCTTGCAATTGCAGTGGCACCTCCGACGGCAGTTGTGGTGGTGAAATAAAAGGCACGTCAAAGTGGAAAACGTGATTTCCGAATTTGGAAACTCCAATCTTGTCCTTCTCCTCCTCCTCCTCCTCCCCAATGCCTGTAACAGCCCTCATAAGGGCCGCAGAGTCGCCATCGTCATCCGCAAAGTCCGACGGGTCCTTCCATGCTGGTTCCAATCTCAAAGTGCGTCAAGAACGATGTTACCAGGCACCTATGACAACATTCATCTCGTCTCTTAGGTTGTCGGCATTATCCTCGCCATAACTAGTGGGCTCCTCATCGGCTCTAGTTTTGTATTCAAGAAGAAGGGTCTACTACGTGCGCAAGCGGGGCACACGGCAGGAGAAGGTGTGGCCTACCTCAAATCCGTGAGTCCGGTATATCGCACCACTTTGCGGAAGAGACTGACGGGACTCGGGGTAGCCACTATGGTGGTTAGGCATGATCAGTGCGTTTAGGCATTGAATGTTCTGCAGTATCAAGCTGACGAACGGGCAGTGATGATTCTTGGTGAACTATGTAATTTTGCAGGTAAGTTTCGGCTTTCAAGGGTCTCTGCGTTTGGGTTATTTCGGTCTGAACTTCGAGCTGATATGCCTTGGATGTATTCCGGAGACTGGCTGCCCCGCCTCTGGAGAACTGAGCCCCCTCTTCGAAGATGGTGTTCGGACAGACGTCATTGGGGTCATGTCCGCTGGTGGCCGGCGATGCAAGCGAAGCTAGCGTAATTGCCAATTTGGCGTTCACGTCTGCATACGCTCCACGTCCGCTCGCACACAAAACCCTTGTTTCGCTTTGAGGTTCATGGGGGATCGTAAATGTCAAGGCCCCTCCCACCTTTCGGGGTGGGTGTCTTGGCATTCAAGTCAAGCCAGAGCCCGAGCTGGCTTCAAGATGTATTCCGCCACTTGTTGGTCGCTCTCGTCTTTTGGTCGGCAGAGCCTCTCCCTTGGATTGGATTGGGGTGCGGGCAGACATCATCCGTCGGGGTGATATCCGTTGTTCGTTGGCGGTGCAAGAAACTAGCGTCATTCCCATTGGGATATCCAGTTGATGTCTCTGGCGAACGTCCTCGTCGTCGAAGGCGGTGTGTGAACAGACCACTTTAGGGCGATTGTTGTTGGTGGTCAGCGGTGCCGAGCGAAAGTGGCGTAATTGTCGCTCCTCGATTCCTGTCTGGGTTTCTATCTAGCGGAAAACACATTTCCTTTGTGTACCTGCGGATTCCCTCGCATTTCAACCCTTTGCATTTCCACATTCCTTCTTTCCCGCGTCGCTCGTGTGCCTTCTTCATATGCTCCGAGTATTTTTCTTTCCCATCTGGCCCTTTATCTCTTTCATATCGCTTAAACTCTGATCTCAGCCTATGCTTTTGTCGAGGCGATTGTTGTAACACCTCTCGGCGCCCTCTCCGTCGTCGTCTGCGCCATCCTATCCTCCATCTTCCTCAAAGAAACACTCACATTCTTCGGCTGGCTCGGCTGCACGCTATCCATCCTCGGCTCAGTCATCATCGCCCTCAACGGTCCCTCCGAAGAGGCCGTCGGCCAGATCGAAGATTTCCAGAAACTCTTCCTCTCCGTCGGGTTCCTCGTGTACGCTGGCATCCTCATCATCGCCGCGCTTGTTATTATCTTCTACGCTGCACCGCGCTGGGGCAAGAAGAGCATGCTGTGGTATATTTTTGTGTGCAGTATGATTGGGGGGATCAGCGTTAGTGTTACCACCGGCTTGGGGTCTGCCATTGTTACGACGGCGGCTGGCGATAATCAGTTCAAGCACTGGTTCATTTACTTTCTAATCGGCTTTGTTGCCATTACCCTCATCACGGAAGTGTACTATCTAAATGTTGCGCTCGCGCTCTTCAACACTGGTGCGTTCATTCCGTGTTGATGATTTACCTGGTACTGATTTAGTTCGTAGCTATGGGTATGCATTCCTCTAAGTACCGTGGAAATACAGACTGACTCTTTTCTCAGTTACGCCCACATACTATGTCATTTGTGAGTACTTTCGGAGGCTAAATCGTTTTTTTTCGACTAAGATATCGCCCTAGTCACGTTTTTCTCTATTGTAACGACTATAGTCCTCTTCAAAGGGCTTTCTGCGCCAGTCGCATCCATCATCACGCTCATCATGGGCTTCCTCGTCATCTGTGTCGGTATCACAATCCTCCAGATGTCCAAAGTCGATCCGACGGAACTCTCGAAACTTGATCGGAGGAGTACGATTCTCCTTCAAGCTGCTCGGAGTCAGACGGAAACTATGGAAGAGAAGGTAGTCTCGTTGTTTTGATTTTCTGTCTCGTTCTGAGTACGGGTTTACAGAGCGTCCTCGGAGTGGAAGACCCAGGCATGGACGCTCTCCGTGGCAGCTTCGGCACCGTCGGAAGTATCATCCGCGCACGAAGCGCCCGGCGCATGTCGCAAGCGTCCATGTCGAGCCGTCCACCCGGCGCGGCGGCGCCCTACGACCGTACTCGCGCCAACTCCACCAATCCGCGTCTCGGCGGCGGCGGTGGGAACGTAGAACGGCATCAGCTCTACGACGCTCCCATGCCCGACCTCGATGCGCGGAGTAACCGCAGTGACTCTGTGGCGGGCATTGCAAAACGCACGACCATCAAGTTCGATGCGGAGGATGTCGTGCACAAATACCACCCCACGGGCCCTGGGACGCCGCGCCGCGACGATGCGGCGATCCACACGCACCGACCGGCGCTTTCGCCGGGTCTACCGTCGTCGAATTCGCTGCCGGACACGGACGGCTACCCGCCCCGGATTCGCACCGAGTCGGAGCCTCTGGGCCCCAGCCCCGCGCGTAATGGGAGTCGGGACCAGCTGCTCGCGGACCTGGACGATGCACCGCCGATACCACTCACTTTACAGAACTCCTCTACCATGCGCCAGCAAACGTTATCGCTACCCGAAGCCTTCAGCAACGAACACGCCGTGCGAAGTGCGCCGCCGACAATGTCGCCAGTCGGACGGTTCCCCGGGATGCCCCCCGCGCCGAAGCGGGCTGACTCGCGGGACATCTTCAATGAGCAGGAGCAGCAGGTAAGGGGGAGCCCGACGCAGAGGCAGAGCGGAACGCTGCTGAGTTTCCCCAGCGTGACTGATTCTGCGCGCTCGGCCAACTGGGAAGACGGCGCGCCGCCACCGCCGATGCGGGATCTCGACACAATTTCGACGTCGTCGCAGCATAGTGGGAGTGGGAGGGGACGGTCGGCGAGGCGGTATCCGAAGACGAATGGGGAGGATGATAGGGAGGAGAGTGTGAGTCTTTGGCAGAGGGATGGGGATGGGCGGGAGAGTCCGGAGGCGATGTCGGCGACGACTGAGGCTGAGTCGCCGCCGTCGTCGTCGATGGGTGGCATTAGATTGGTGCAGCCGCGGTTCTGAGGACTGCGCATTAAGCTATTGTATTCGGTGCACCTGGGACTCTTACACTCTACATTTTTATCTCACGATGATTTCTATACCACGTATCCCTCCTTCCCCTGCTTCCACGTACACATACATTATTCAGCTCTGTTATAGGTTATTGTGCAGCGAACATAGTGTACTCCATGTTACGGACTTGATTTGGGAAACTTCGTAAGGCCGAGTAACCTGCGCGTTTTGGCAGTCTTTTTGCTCGTACGGCATAAATCTCGAGAAAGACCGTGAATTGGTCGAATGCACTGCACTACTTATATACACGAATACCAACGGAATCAAGACACAGTTCCTATAATGCAGTCTTCACGGCGGCAACCCCAGCCAAGGAGAGCTGAAACGAGTATATTGGGGCTTTTGTAGAGTACGCGGAAAAAAGGAGATGGTCAAACCCAGTGATCCATAGTGTTCACTCTCGGTTGGGGAGAGGTACGGGATCATCGGTTCGCTCCATGCAGTTTGGAATGAGATGCTGAGGCTGTGTAACTGGCAGGCAGATTTCACCTGCACCCGAGCTGAAAGAAATGTAACTAGGATGTGTTTGTCCAAATTTCTGGCCTCCATGATCTCGAGCTCCTGTAGACGAGGACACACGGTGGTGTCGAGAAGGGTTTCTATGAGCCGGGCTGTGCCACACAGATTCCTTTGGGAGTCCCAGATGGTGCCCCATGCATCGTTCTCTTCTGGAATGATGTGACAAGCATTGATTACGAGTCTTGTGAGAGCCGGGAAAGAATGCAAAACATTTAGCGGCGCCGGGGAATTGGGCGGGCCTGAATGCATCGCAAGATCTTCAATGAGAGGATATTTTTCTCCGACGGAGGCAAGAGAAAATTTATCAGATTCAGATCCGACGGTCTCTACTAGGGGGAAGTGGATGCGGCGGAGCTTTGGCATCGAAACACAGTGTATGATGCAGGCCAGGCACCAGTTTTGAAAAAGCAAGTGTGGAGGGACGACAAAAAATTCTTCCAAAAAAGACATTGTGACTGACAATGACTGATAATCAAACGGAAAGTCGTTCAATGTGGGTGTAACTTGGAATGACACGAGCTGGGGGCACTTCTGGAGGAGGGAGATGATATCGCCAAGGGATATCGAAGAGGAGGGGCCGTCTCGGGGACACTGAACGACGAGAGTGGTCAGCTGGTGCCACGCAATTGGGAGAGTCGGCACAAGAGTAAGCTCAGATGAAGACAGGGAGACCGCTCGTAAGCGGGGGCTATTGAGAAGTTGGTCGAAGTGCGAAAGATGGGTGAGTTCTCCTGCTGTTGTAAACGACTCCAAGCGCGGTGTATGTATTCCTGCAAGCACTCGAGCTGTTACGTCGGTTATCCAGGTGCACTCCAGATTCTGCCACCCTGAGGAAAATTTTGTAACAGACTCGAATAATGCTGCAACTTGATCTGTCGAAGGCATTGGCTCTTGCCATGGTGTCAACATATCACAAAGAGACAGATGCAGAGCAGAAGCAGCTGCTCGGGTCAGCCATTGCTCGACGGCAGGACGGCGTATGTTTGGTTTGGCAACAATGAACTCCGTGGGGATATGCAAGGACGCCCAAAGTCTGGGCATAGAGAGCGCAGCTGTCCGCCATGCGCTGCAAATTCTGCAAAGGATTAAGGGAGCTTCTTGCGCGCTCATCACAGCGTTTCTACCCGTCGGAAGACACGCAAGAAATATCGCCTCGAGAAGGTCTAGATGCAGACGGCGAGGGTGAGATATCAAGGCCTTGCGCGGTTCAATGTATGCCTGGATTTTATCTCGCTGCTGGTAGAGCTCCCGAATTTGTTCGTCAATTCGGGCTAGCTCTTCGGTCCGCCAGAGAAGATCAGCTTTAATCTCTTCAATTTCTTCGTCGGTAGGAACATAGTTGGTGCCAAAGCGATGAGTAAAGCGCGATTCCATGACTGCCAGTGTGGAAGGAAGCCCCGTGGTGGTTCCGCGTAAGAGCCTCCAGGCGGTAACCCTAACCCAAGCTAACTTGCCTTAATTGTCCACCTGCTAACGCTAACAGAGCAACTGCGAGCTCGATATACTGCTGCTGAGTGTATTCAACATTTGCCTCGAGGCCCTCGAGCCTCGAATTCAAACTACCATTCTCGGGACGAAAATTTCAGCAAGTCACTAGCAAGCCCCTCCTGATCATTTGACTGACGCATCGTAATATTTGCACAGAAATTTCTACTCTGGTTCCTTGCGCTCATGCATCGCGCTTTACACATCCTCGACGTTGTAGAGCTTATATGTGCGGCCGCTGAACCCCCGACGCTGGCTGCACTTGCCAGAACATGCCGAGCCCTCCAATCCCCCGCCTTGACTGTCCTTTGGGAAACTGAAAGCGAGTTGACGAATTTGCTGAGCTGCTTACCGATGGACGTCTGGGAAACACATCCGAGCCTACCTTACCACCACAGTTTTGTGCGTTGCGCGACCGATTTGTCGTCAGCCTTGACTTAGACTTGTACAGAGCTTCCGCCGACCAATTGTGCCCTCAGACTTGCCCAGACTCTTGTTTTACGCGGCTCGAGTGAAGAATCTCTATGTTCAGAGGCCGAACTCAATCTCCTGGAGTATTTATGCGGCTCTGAGTCTTGCGCTTCCCGAGTATCCATTGCTTCCCAATCTTCGGCATCTGAGTTGGCGGCCAACCGAAGATGCTTGTTCTCATATCCGAATGCTTGTTGGACAGAAGCTGCGTTCTATAATCCTCGACCTAGATGGAACAGAGCTCCTTCGCAGACAAATTCTTCCTTACTTGGCCGCATTTCATCGGGACCTAACCCACATCCACATCTATCCTATGTTTACCAACTCGTCAGCAACACTGGAGTCCGTGTATTCGACCATCCGCAGCATGAAATATCTCCGGGATTTGTATGTAGCTACCGTGGACAGCTCTACCTTGCTGCACCTTGCACAGCTCCCCCATCTCAGTCGTCTACGGTTAAACGTATTCCCCCAACTCCACGATGACTTCTTCATCCGGATCGCAACCATAGGGCCAGTCTTTTGCGCTCTTCGTCAGCTCACCACCTACTCCGAATCGATTTTGTCTTTCTGCCGTTTGATGGAAATGATTGATTCAGACGTTCTCGCTGAACTCGAGCTTGGTTTTAACTCAACTGTCAAACCTCAGGACTGGCAGGTCTTGAGCACAACAATTGCCCAGAGGTTCTTTAAGACCATCAATCAGCTGGATATTCAAGAGCGATATTCCCCCGAGGATGAGATCCCCGATAGAGTGGACCTCATGATTCCAAAGGAGGCTTTTCAGCCCCTTCTTGCGTGCGGCCATTTAAAAGGCGTCGACATACAGACCCTACACGGGATACTCATCGACAATACTCATCGACAATGACTTCGTCAAGAAAGTAGCTGAGGCTTGGCCACGACTTCGAAACTTGGCTCTTGCCCCGATGGCCCAGCCCGCACAATATAAACCCTCGGTCACTCTAGCCGGACTCGTACCCCTCGCGGAACACTGTCGCTATCTGGAACGCCTCATCATCATCGTAGATGCTACTGGGCTTGATCCACACGCAAAGGAGAAGCCGGGCGGCGGTATCAGCAGTGAATCGCTGCTTGAGCTGTATGTCGTTGAGTCGCCCATATCTTCGCCTGCTGCCGTGGCGTCCTTCCTTTCTGCGGTCTTCCCCGAATTGTACGCTGTTGCATCTCGCGAAAAGGAGGAACGAAACATGTTGGTCCAAAACTGGGAGGAGGATATGGAGAAGTGGGAGAGGGTGAGGGACCTGGTTCATATCTTTGCTTCTGCCCGAGCGCAAGAGCATTATGTACCACGCTCTCCGCCGCCCTAAATATGACGGAAAGCAAATATGCCTAGCGAATGCCGAGGTTTCAATCGCGTCGTGTCATGCCTCCTTGCCCTCTTTCTTTGAGTGCTTGTCCTCACTGCCAATGTCTCATTGATCTCCTGTGTAGGGGCCCCCGCATTGACAAATTATGACTGTCTGAGTCGGTCGACGTGTCTTTGTTGCCCATTCTCTCTGTCCGATGTCGGTGTCTTCAACGAGCAGAGTATGAAGACTGGTGCCGACACTATCACTTGTATACAGGGCGGTATTGCTCCGATAGGCTAGATATTTGTTCTTAACATTCGAAGACAGCGCGGGTCCATGTACATAGATAGGCTGGCAACGGCCTTCAAAAATATTCGCAGCTTGAGCCCATCGTAAATATTTCTCCGCCCCGCTTGGAGAATACATACATTTTTGAGTTCGAGTGAGTGGAACGGCTTTAAGAGTCGACGAGAACATTGTTTTCCATCACTGCACCACTGGCGGGGGATTGTGTGTGACGTGCAGTACATATGCGTGGACTGCATAAATCTCGAGAAAAACGTGAATTTATGGTAACGATTAGCGTTCTGCTCTGTTTTCGACCAACGATTACCGTTCTGCTCTCTGATCCGCTGATTTCATCTGATGAAGGTAACGTTCCGCACCCAAGGACCCCAAGAACTCCGCTCAACATTGTGAACAGCCGAGATGAGCATCATAGCACTGATAGCAGTCGCGAACGACGCATTCCAAGTCTTGCTTTATCGTCGACCTTCTCACTCACCACAAGCGCTTTCTCCGCTCCGCTTTCATTGCTCTTTGCTGTTAGTTACCGCGTCGATTGCCCGCCGGCCTCATTATATAAACTTCCTTTTTTGGAACTCACGTGCTCCAAGTATTGACACGTCTCCGGCTAATGGATCAACGCGTTCCTGTATGTTTCGACGCGTCTTGGGTTGGTCTTGGGCCCCCATTACGCGTCAAATACCTCTAATACATCAGTTTATATAACCCGTTAAACCTCACCTACTACCTGCCACTTTACTGAGTGCCGACCCGTTCATTCGTGACTAAGGCTCCATTCGGCTGTCGTCACTTCACGTCACTTCGTGGCACTTGATGTTACCAAATGATCGACACTTCATTCCGTTACTTCTGAAAGTGTTCGGAGAATCGCCGAAATGTCCGAAAGTAAGTCCGAAACAATCAGATTAAGACTATCGACGAGATCGATGAGCTCGTATGCCTTTCTCTTGAGTTCTACACCTGCAACACACCTACGGCGCCCTTCTCGTGTGCTAATGACACGTCTTCCCACCACTCCGAGCTCAAAACATCGCAAGCAACGCCGCATTGCAGTGGCCAAAGTTGTTCTTGCAGCGGTACTCGGCGCTGTTGAGGCTGTAAAACCGCGCCTCTGTCCCGAGCCATATCACACATCAGTCCGCACTGGGCGGATGTGGATGGATGAGCTCCTCGCTGGGCATCGAAGGCGCATGCGCCGCAATATGGGGATGCACAAACCTGTCTTCCGGAAGCTTGTGCGTACGTTACGGGCAAAGACTGGGATAGGGGACTCAAAACATGTTGGTCTGACGGAGGCTGTTGGATTGTTTCTTCACATGATTGTCACCAATAATACAACCGAAGAAGAGGACGAAATCTTTCAACGGAGTCCTGACACTGTTCACCGGTAAAGTCAATTCAATCTATCTGTTTTATTGTTTCATTGATAAATTCCAGTCATTTTCATCGAGTGCTCGAGGCTGTTGTCTCGCGGCCAATGCAGAATGCATATCTACGAATGCCCACCCAGAATACACCCACATCAACACGTATTACGGAGAATCCAAAGTTCTCTCCTTTTTTTGACGATGCAGACGGTGCATTGGATGGTACTCAGGTCGGCAGTTCACCCCCGGATGACATTCGCAAAGGCCGTTTTCGCAATCGAAAGGGATTTCTTTCTACCAACGTCCAGGCCGCAGTCGACTTCGAGCAGCAGTATATCTATATCCTCGCAGGATGGGAAGGAAGCGCCTCAGATAGTTCCATCTTCAATGTGGCTCGTCGATCTGACCTTGTGATCCGTACCGGTAAATATTTTCTGGCCGACGCAGGCTATCCCTCGTGTGATGCCCTCCTTGTACCTTATCGTGGTAAACGCTATCATTTGCGGGAGTGGGGCGAAGCTAATCAGCGGTTTGCTTTACTTTATACCAACGAAAACAATCACTGACTTGTTATCAGTCCCCAAGATCATGAAGAGCTCTTTAACCTTCGTCATTCGGAACTCCGCAACATCATCGAAAGAGCTTTTGGTTCAACCAAGAAGAAGTTCAAGATGTTTCGACAACCATCCAACTTTGCAGTTCGGGTTCAAGCTCGCATTATTATGGCATGTGCTATCATTCATAATTTTATTCGAATCCATGATCCCGATGACGACGACTGCGACTCGGACTCAGATTCCGAGTCGGATGAGGAGGAAGGCGAGGAAGTGAATAGGGAGGTAGATCCCGCACAGCTGTCAATGGGGATCTCACCGGAGGAAACTCAACGAGCAGAGGTGAGACGGGATAACATTGCAAGGGCCATGTGGGTTAGCTATCGAGCAGAATTACGCCGACGAGGATTACTGTAAACATATTTCTGACAGCTAACTACATATTTTGGATTCGAGCGATAGCTGTGTCCAACCATTTACGCCGTGCTGCCTTTCGCTCCACCGGAAATTTCAAATACTGGTCAGCAAATTTGGAGTCCCCAAATACCTCCACAGCAGCAGCAAACTGATCGTCATTGAGAGTCGCCCCTTCCTCCGCAAGCATGATATTCCATGCCTTGTCACGACGAGAAGGTGAGTCGGAAGACTTTGATGATTGGGACTCATCTTGAAAAGCAGCGGCCAAAGTTTCGACTGAAGCGGCGAGCCCTGCAAGGACAGTCGTGCTAGAGACACGTCCGTGACGAGTGCGTTTTGCACTGGCCTTCTGAGAGCTGACCACCGAATTTTGAACCGGCTTCTTGCGCGGAGTGCTATTCTACATTCAAGGTCAGTACATTCCCGGAGCACAGAAACAAATCACATACGGATATATTCCCCAGCGCAGGGCGCTCATCCTCGTCCTCATCACCATCTTCCTCCTCCTCCTCATCCTCCTCATCACTCTTGCCCAAAGAACCAAACTCGCCGCCGGAAGCGGCCTCAGCCGCTGAGTTTCCACCCGTGAGACCATTTGAGAAGGCATCCTCGCCAGTGGCCATCACGTCGTCGCAGAGGACTGCCATGTCATCAAAGTGAACAAAGGGGCGGTCTCTGAAGGGTTTGTGTTTGGGATGTTTCTAGAATACGATGTCAAGTGCGGCAAGAATGAAAAAATAAGGAAATTGCGTACTTCAAGATAGGCGGCCCAAACTTCATCGGTTGCCTCGAGGATTTTAGTTGTAGGGTTGAGGCCGAAGCCGGAGAGGGTGAGCATCTCCTTCATGATCTTGTACTGACCCTTGAGCTGTCGGGGGAATTTTGAGCAATGAAAAAATATACGGAAGTCAATCACGCACCCGAGTCCAGCAAGACTTCACTTGCTTTGCAGTGCGCTGCACACCAGATGCCTTCAAGGCCGTGACAACCTTGTTATAGCTCTCCGAGGTCCAGCCAGACTCAGCCTGACGTCCCTGCTTCTTTTCTTCGAGGAAAGTCGCAACTAAAGTCACGAGCATTGCAGGTGTCCATTTGTCGCGTTTTTGACTAGTTTTCGGGTTTTCAGCACCATTCTCAGTGTCGGGGGACGTGTCTTGGGCCTGTCCGGCTCTGGGCATGGTTGTTTGGGGACAAGAATGTGGGAGAAAGAGGCAGAAACGACGCGACAAGCTCTGTGATGGGAGGGAACCAAACACTTGAGGTAACGCGTAAACAGTGATTTACGAAAGAACGTGGCAACCGAATATATTTAACAGCTTCTTAAGCACAGCAAATGACCGTTACTTTATTTTGGCGTGGAGCACCTCGGAAATGTCCCGAAGTACCGACAGCCGAATGGAGCCTAAGTACGTATTACACAGTTTCTCTCTTGAATCGAGCTCCAACCTTGCCCAGATGCTTGAGCACTGACAAGGGACCTGGGGGCAGGCTGGGGCCTGCCCACTATCCCTCCAACTGCATCCTGCCGTAGTTCAGCCCCTGAAGGTTCCACAGCAGCGCGCTCAGGGTAATGTGCTGCTCTTGTAAACACTCTGACCATATCTCTGACGGAGTCCAATATTGCTGCCTCAGAACCTCCAGCAGCTGAGATGTTGGAAGCGAAAAGGCAGAGACAGAACAATATGCTGAGGTTGAGGATAACAACTCATTGAGGAGGAGTTGGACCGGTACGAGGCCGAGGGAATATTCAACGGGAAACCCAAACTCAAACATTGTGACCTCTTTTAGTTCTGGCAGGTGTGTTGACGTGTTCTCTTCACTGCTTATTTAGCATTGGGAATGTGTATTTCCGATGATTGATCTCCATTGCCCTCATATCCTGCCTGTCCAAGCCTCTGCTGTCCCTTGCGAGCGAGTATTCTTGTCAAGCGAGTAAACAAAGGACCTGTTCTACTCCAATAATATAAGTATGACATCCACTTTCTTATAAATGTCTCAAATCCTCAAGTTAATTTATCACAGAAGCAAAACGGTCGTATTGACTCGATCAAAGCCTGGGTTGCGACATGAGAGGAGCTCTCAGTAATCGATGTCAATTGTACGGTGCAGTAGGAACTGCTTGCAACAGGTAATGTGCAGCGAATGGTCAGGCTTCTGAACTCATCGCTGGGACAATACTTGGTTCTTCCGAGCAACGAGGAATCAGACTCATGTGTTGAGAACCCCCCTTCGCCTCCCCCAGTCTGACATTACGGCACGCTTTCCCACCACGTGTCAGGCCTTACGTTTGTCAGTCTGACCGCGTCTTAGACGCGTTTTTCAAGTTCAGATCGGCGTGTCGCTTGGACCGAAGGTTCAATGCGCTTGAGAAGCATATTACTACTATAATTTGCTCCACACTTCACACCGAAACACATTTCTGTCCAAAAAAGGAAATTTTCGTACTTTCGTCGAATGTTTAGACATTTGAGGAGACTGAGTTATTCCAAATGGTGCCCTGGGGTATTTCTTGAGGTCAGGACGATTGACTTGGATGGTTATAATGAATGTTCATTTTGCTTCTCAAGAAGAGCTCGATAAACTGACACTTCAAACAGTGTCAGTGGTAGTTTTGATGATGTGCTGCTCTGTAGAATTATTGAGAAGCAGAAAAAGTACCAGACACATCCTAATCAGGTCAGGAAACAAGGGACTCGCCGGGGAAAAAGTACGACGTACCAGAAAAAGAAAAATTAAACAGCTTGAGGGTGTGAAAACATAAAAGTGTACCACCGGGTTCGAACCCGTGCCTTTTTGATACCACCCGAATCAAGGTGAACATACCACATACCAGTCGACGAGAGTGACCACAGCAAAGCTTCCCAACCAGCAGAATACATCCATCGATGAGTCTCCGGCCATTACTACATTTGGTAAATATTTCCCTATTTGGCAATGTCAGACTGGGGGAGGCGTGGGCGAGTCTGTGTTGATAACTTCTTTTTGCACATATCTCAAATACATACACCCTGTTGTATGGTCTGATACAATTCTTTTATGTAGTTACTTGTTGGCCCTTACTTACCTGACGTGTATCAAGGCTCAGCGCGATGAAGAAAGCAGCGGAAGGTGCACTGTGAGAACTCTATCGGAGAGGTATAAATTTTTTTCTCTGAAAATGCCCTCGGTATGGCGGTCAATCTGTCGTTTTAATCAAATGCGTATAAAAACTCCATTTTGAGTCAAAGTAGAAGAAAAGTGCAAGAAGCTTCAAAACTGAACTTTACTTTCCGAGTGTAAAAACTTTCTCTCGTGTAGAATAGAAAGTTTTTGGGTGTAGGTGTAAAATGTTTGTGTCGGTCCGAAGACCGGTGGCTGTGTAATTGATGCGAGGTGATGGCCGAGACATCGAGATATTCAACCTGTTGAAACCAACGAAGACCGGGCAGCGTAGATTACTACTATAGTTCTCCAAAGGTAGGAGTACATAGAATAGCTCTGTTATCGGCTGCTTTGTAGAAAGAGGTGATGGTTAGCTCAAAGCAGCAGGCAAGCACGCAGAACATAGTTCAAATCAAGACTTCAGAGCGTCATTCTAGCCCAGCTTAGCTAAAAATGTGGGCCTCTCATGAGTACTCACAATTAGTATGAGCCAGCAGGCAACAACTGAAAATATGTCAACAAGGGGTGTAGAGCAAAGCTTTGTTGAAGTCCCCATGCCGAAGGATGGATCAATTCATCATCAGATGCACAGCCACCCTTGGGCGGCCCGCCGCAAACTTTTCACATTTGAGTGCAAAAAGTTTTTACCCTCATGCTCCTTGGTTTTGCACTTTGACTAAAAGAAACATAGACCACAGATTTCCTAGTCTTTTTCTTCACTTTGTACATTTCAAGCACCAAATCTCACCAAATACACATTTTCCACCGATTTGATTAAAACGACACATTGACCGCCATACCTCGGGGCTACTTGAGTAAACATTGTGAAGCCTCTAGCTGGCTCAAAATTTGATGCATCAGCACCTTCAACTTCCTTCACCTCAGGTCCTCAGCTGGCAGCTAGACTCGAACTGTAATTGCCTTTTTTGGTCAATGTCATCGCAACATCAAAAGTTGATCAAGAGCGGCAAGCCATAATTTACGCGTCTAATATTTACATCGCTGCCGATACTCGCGAGAAGCTAAGCATAATCAGTCATACACTATACCTCCCGTTTCCTCTTCCTGAAACCACGAACTCCCCCACCTGGTAGGCACAGTAGAGCCGTCACTCCACTGATGCACACTGTTACCGTGACCTTGGGAGGTCCTTGGGGTCCTCGAATAGCTTGACGTTACTGAAATCAGACGGCATCCTCGGATCAGTGACTGAAGGCAGCTTGGCAGAGCAGAACGCTAATCGTTGCCATATGAATTTGTCGAATGCACTACTTATACACGAATAATTAGTACAGCAGACCACCCGTTCCTCTTTGAGACCATACGGTTAATATATCCTCCTCCTCCTCCTCCAACGGAATCAAGATACAATTCCTATAATGCAGTCTTCACGCCGGCAAACCCAGCCAAGGAGAACTGAAACGAGCATATTGGGGCTGTTGTAAAATACGCGGAAAAAAGGAGATGGTCAAACCCAGTGATCCATAGTGTTCACTCTCAGTTGGGGAGAGGTACGGGATCATCGTTTCGCCCCGTGCAATTTGGAACGAGATGAAGAGGCTGCGTAACTGGCAGGCAGATTTCACCTGCACCCGAGCTGAAAGAAATGTAACTAGGATGTGTTTGTCCAGATTTCTGGCCTCCGTAATCTCAAGCTCTTGTAGACGAGGACACACGGTGGTGTCAAGAAGGGTTTCTAAAAGCCGCGCTGTGCCACACAAATTCCTTTGGGACTCCCAGATGCTGTCCCATGCATCAGTCTCTTCTGGAATGATGTGACAAGCATTGACTACGAGTCTTGTGAGAGCCGGGAAAGACTGCAAAACATTTAGCGGCGCTGGGGAATCTGAATGCATCGCAAGATCTTCAATGAGAGGATAGTTTTCTCCGACGGAGGCAAGGGAGAATTTATCAGATTCAGATCCGACGTTTTCTACTAGGGGGAAGTGGATGCGGCGGAGCTTTGGCATTGAAACGCAGCCTATGATACAGGCCAGGTACCAATTCGGAAGAAGCAAGTGTGGAGGGACGACAGAGAATTCTTCTAAAAACGACATTGTGACCGACAATGACCGATAATCGAACGGAGGGTCGTTAAATGTGGGGGTAACTTGGAATGACACCAGCTGGGGGCATTTCTGTAGCAGGGAGATGATATCGCCTAGGGTTATCGAAGAGGAGGGGCCGTCTCGGGGACACTGAACGACGAGAGTGGTCAGCTGATGCCACGCAATTGGGAGAGTCGGCACACGAGCTAGCTCCGATGAAGACAGGGAGACCGCTCGTAAGCGGGGGCTATTGAGAAGTTGGTTCAAGTGCCAAAGATGGGTGAGTTCTCCTGCTGTGAATGTAAACGACTCCAGACGCGGTGTATGTATTCCTGCAAGCGCTTGAGCTGTTACGTCGGTCATCCAGGTGCACTGCACGTTCTGCCACCCTGAAGAGAACCCTGCAACAGACTTGACTAATGTTGCAACTTCATCCCTCGAAGGCATTTGCTCATGCCATGGTGTCAACATATCACAAAGAGACAGATGCAGAGCAGAAGCAGCTGCTCGGGTCAGCCATTGCTCGACGGCAGGACGGCGTACGTTTGGTTTGGCAACAATGAACTCGGTGGGGATATGCAAGGACGCCCAAAGTCTGGGCATAGAGACCGCAACTATCCGCCATGCGCTGCAAATTCTGCAAAGGAGTAAGGGAGCTTCTTGCGCGCTCATCACAGCGTTTCTACCCGTCGGAAGGCACGCAAGAAATATCGCCTCGAGTAGGTCTAGAGGCAGACGTCGGGGATGAGATATCAAGGCCTTGCGCGGTTCAATGTATGCCTGGAGTTTATCTCGCTGCTCGTAGAGCTCGCGAATTTGTTCATCAATTCGTGCCAGCTCTTGGGTCCGCCAGAGAAGATCAGCTTTAATCTCTTCAATTTCTTCGTCGGTAGGAACATAATTGGTGCCAAAGCGATGACTAAACCGCGATTCCATGACTGTGGAAGGAAGCACCGTGCTGGTTCCGCGTAAGAGCCTCTAAGCGGTAACCCTAACCCCAAGCTAACTTGCCTTGCTCCTTGTCCACAGTTGGTCCACAGAGCAATCGCGAAAAATCACAGCACCTGCTGGGTGATCTGGCTCGATATACTGCGGCTGAGTGTATTTAACATTCGCCTCGAGGCCCTCGAGACTCGAATTTAAACTACCATTCTCGGGACGAAAATTTCAGCAAGTCACTAGCAAATCCCTCCTGACTATTTGAACTCTTATTTGAACCATCTGAATCCGGCATACAATTTTTCCTGGTGGAATGTCTAGATGGTATTCACAATTCTCTCGGAAACGACAAGTCAATGGAGTATTTGAATCTAAAATCTCTGTCTATGCCTTTCCAAATTTTCGCAGCAGCCTTTTGCTGCGTTTAGCCAGCTCAACGAAACCAGCTGGCAAGTCAGAAGATTCGGACAGAGTAGAGATCGAGTAGGGAATATTTGAAGTAAGCTGGGCTGTCTCGGCTTTATCGTCGTCTGGAAGATTTTTCCACGGGGAAGCCCCCGGCAGCTCATAATCATCCGATTCGTAGTCGAGTTCGACTCGTAGCCCAGCATCCAGGAGCAGCTGGATCTGCCTGTGGATATCCACTTGCTTGGGCCGCACAAAATACACGTCTACGAGTCGGAGGGTGGGAGAGCTGACGCTCATCATGGCTACGATGAATTCGAGCAGAGCCTGGTCCGAAATGGAATTGCTGTCAGTGATGTGGAGCTCTTGCAAGCTGGGACAGGTAGAGGGAGTGAGTTTTGCAAGGATATCGTCATCCATGGTAAACTCGGCCTCACGCAGTCCTTGTCCACCGGAAACTTTGATTCGTTGGACGGTCAAAGGTAGGGCATTCAATATTTCTATGAAAGTTTGTTTGTTGAACACATCAGAGTTCATCTCGAGACTTTGGAGGCAAGGGGAGGTGGCTAATAAGGGATCTGAGCCATTGGTTCTCAAACCAAGCCCGAGAACGACTAGATGCAGTAGACCAGGCAAGGAGAGACGGCTGAACAATCCGTCCACTGCGTACAGCGAATGGGGCCCTTGGCTGTCCAGTGTGAGCGAACGCAGATGGGGAAGCTCAAGGATCGTCCCAGTGAGAGGGCGGGGGATGCGATTGCTGATGGTCAGCTCGCATGCTTCGAGGCGGAGGCACAAGGAAAGAACTGTCACAGCTGTTTCGTTAGTCACGGAACGCCCATTACTCCTGATGGAAAGGGAGCGCAATTGGGACCATCGTACGGGTAACGAAGGGATGTTTCCGTGCCTACCACTCAAAGAAAAATGAGCGATACGTGGGCCGCTCAGGAATTGAAGGGCTGGCCACTGCGCAGAATCGGGGGAGGAGGGAGCCCGTTGGATATGCAGCCGCGTGAGCATCGGAACGTCCTGCTCGGATATACTCGAGAGGCACTCCAGAGCTGCCAGGGACGCCCGTACCGAGATAGTCTGCCAACGATATGCGAATGGAATGAAAACCTGTAAGATGGCAGTGACGTCCGTAGCATGGCGATCGTCATCATGACCAGTTAGCGATATAGAGAGCGGACTCTGGCCCGACCGCTCGAGCCAATCCTTGGCAGCTTCTGCCCATTGAGCGTACTTCTGTTTGCGGACAAATTGTGTCGACGCGGTATTCAGCTCTGGTTCCACAATGTGGAGGCGGCACCAAAGACGAGGTATTGAATGCGACAGTGTCCTCCACAAGCTACACACGCGACCCAGCAGCATGGGGGATTCTGTGGCACTCATAACGCAATTACGCTCTTTCGGAAGACAAGCCACAAATATTTCAGAGAGGATCTCGGGGGGAATTCGTTGGATTGGGGCTATGAGAGCGCGATGATTCAGAATATATGATCTGAGAGTCGCTTTTTCGCTGTGTCGTGCGTCAATAGCTTTGTACAATTCCGCGATTTCGGTATCTATTTCCTGCATGCGGGACAAGGGTTGAACCAGGAGAGACCGAATTTGGGGAACTTCGTCATCGCGAGCACGATAATTAGTACCCAGTTTCGACTGAAAAGGTGAGTACATTGAGATTTTCTATCTCGTTTGAGAGGATGTGGTTGACGGTGCAGCGATTCGAGTGGCAAGGTGGTGGTCAACAAAGGAGGGGAAACAGGTTGGGTTAGGGTTAGTGACTTCCTTCCGGCGTCTACCTTCGCGTTGGCTGCTCATTAGTACTCTGCTATCCTGCCTCCCGCTGGGCATGTACTCCTCCTTCGCAGACCACTTCGGCACCAACTACGTTCCAACCGATGAAGAAATTACTCAGATTCAACTCGACCTCGTCTCGTACACAGACCAGTTAGATCAACTGGATGGGTGCTATTCGCGAGCTATCCGAAAAGCGAGAGAAACTCCAGGCTTTCATTAACGCTCAAAAGGCGTTAATATCATGCCCTCGCCGTCTTCATACGGATCTCCTGGAAAATATATTCTTGGCTTGTCTTCCAGCGGGTGGAATCTCTGTGATACGTCGAAACTCTGTGATGAGTGCCCATGTAGCTCCGTTGCTCCTCTGCCGGATCTGTAGCTCATGGAGGAAAGCTACAATGTCTATGCCGAGGCTCTGGGCGTCTCTCCATATCCCCGTCGATTTTATTCTGGCCAGAGATACGCGCGCGTCAGCTGTGGACAACTGGTTAAAGCGCGCCGCAGCCTGTCCACTGTCGCTCTCCGTCTGGGATAACATGAAACGCTGGCAGTGGGGCGAGACGCTTCACTCGGAGGATGATATGCTGGCATTGGCCAAGTCCTTGAGGACACATTCACTGTGGTGGCACGATGTTGTATTCACCGATCCGTCACCCCACATGGCACAAACTCTCAGAGAAATTGATCAAGCACCTAATTTGGCGTCCTTCACACTCCATGGATCGACTTTTCTCGCCACGGAGCCTAAACTGCTGAATAGTCCAAGCCTACGGACTGTCAACCTGTTTTCGCATGATGACCTTAACATTGTGCTCGAGATCCCGCTAGTAGCATGGCAGCAGCTCACGCAACTTGATCTTCAATCTGGTTCAGGTATCAGCGGTACCAGCGGTTCTCTTTCCCCAGAAGTCTGAACCTACTGGGAGGGAGAATTCTCTCTGAGAAACCGCGTAGAATTACCCGCTAATCAACTGATCCCGCGCATGCCCGAAACTTTCCGTCATCAAGGCCGAGACGAGGCGGTGCCGGAGATATCCGTCTACCGTCTTGTCAACCTACTGGTTCGCGTCTGTACGTTCAATTGGCTCAGTTCTTCTTTCGGACTACTACCGCCCACTTCCCAGAATGGTATTTCTCAATGTTCAAGAGTCTGTTCGAGTTTGTCTACCTTTCCTTGGTTGGGACACAGCCGCGCTCATACCTGATACATTCTCTGAATCGGCTAAGAGTGGTTTACGTGGTGTGTACGTTGTCGGCGCGCAGTCGCGCCCCCCACACCGCCGGCGGCGCAGGGTGGCCACCCTTTGGATACCTGTTCTTTATGCCAAATTCAATTTCAACCAACGATCTCGAGCTTCTTGAATGCATCGGAAACAATTTGAGGTTCCTTTTACCGCCAACCCTGGTAATTATTCTTCGACCAGAAAAATATCTGTGGCTCTCTGTACAGCCTAACGGGCCTTGAAGACATGTCGGTTAACTTGAAACTTGGATATTCTACCTCGCTAGTACAGCCTCTCCATCGATGTTCCGCCTTGGCTTGAATTTCCTGGTATAAAAAGGCTCGAGAGACTCGTAAAAAATCAGTTCCCTTCCCTTTCTACTTTCCTCTCTCTCTCTCTCTCTCGACTTACAGTCGTCCTTCACTCTTTAAATCTCTCTTTCTCTTGCCGGCACCATGGCAGAACCTGGTGATCTCAATATCCCCCGCCCAGAGACTCGTTTTTCTCGCTGCACCAAGTGCGGGAGCACATCCTTTCGACCCAATGGCCCGTTTCAGTGCCAGGGTAAGGGAAGCGACCCGTTCAATTACAAACGCTGGTTTGATATCGTATGTATCATGCAATTATTTGCGGAGCCTTCTCAAATCTTCACTTCAGTGCGAAGACTGCAACAAATTTCTGTGGTACAACCCTCCCACCGCCCTCCATCTCATTCCCGAAGACGTTCAAGTTCGCTGCACTATCAAAAAATCAGCGAAGGAGGATGGTGACGGTGACAATTCCCTCTTCTGTCCAGTTGACGGGTGTAGGACGGCAGCGAAGAACGAGCCTCGCAAGGCAAACAAAGGATGTTTGCGGCCTATCCCGCATTGCTCTGGATGCTGTAAAGCAGCGGGTGGGTGCGCACTCACAGCGCACCGTGTCTCGTCGTCTGTTGGAGGTACGATTGAAATCTTTCTTACCATGATAACACTGACTGCGATGTTTCCAAGATTCATCTGCTAAAACTCCTTCGCCGTCAATCAACACGCCTCCTGTTGCTGAGGCTGTTCGCAGGGAGTACGCTCGGCCTTTCGACCCGAACTATGCAAAGCCCTACATTGCAAGCCACGGGCACTTAATCACAGAGAGCATCAAGGCAGCGGCGGACGAAAAGGCTAAAGACTTATCTTACGTTGTGATTTGGTCAAAGGCAAGCCTAAGTTCCACTTTACAATTTGTACAAATACAGATTCTAATTTCAATGAAGAATGCCGACTCTGGCCCGTATGCGCCGGCGCGATTCAAATTCATCAACGAGAGATCCGGCCATTTCATCCCAAATTTTGCACCTCCTATAGTCGCTGCTTCAGCCGCCTCGACTCTACCTAATTTCATTTCTGTGCTGGACTTCACCGCAGCCCAACCGACATGGGTTGGACAGGATTTGCAGTGTGCCATTGCGGTCTCGAAGACCTCTCGAGTACTTCTTCGAACTTGCGATATCACTGTCGACAGCGATTGCCTCGAGCTTGAGTCGGAAATCACCTCGAGCTGGCAGGGTTTTATAAAAAACACGGTAATAAGACGTACGACTTCGTTTAAAAAATAGACGGTGGTTTAGAGGCGACCTTTTTAAAAGGCTAGAGGAGGCACTTGCTGAGAGTAAACGGCGTGGACACCGTGAGGGAGAGGGCTGATCGCTGTCTTCACAGCGATCAAGGGCTGCTGATCGTCGTTGACGATGAGAACGTGTATGTTGTTGCTGAAGTCCTCCCGCCATCATTGTTGCCGTTTGTTGTATACTCAAGGTGCAGCCCGATTAGGCAAAAAATACTACGACCCGATTAGGTCATTCTCCTCATACATTTCACTTAGAGTATATGCAATAACACACTACATCGCGGTTACCTGAATCGGAAACAAGGAGAACTATCTAAGTAAGAAGACTAGGCGTCCAGCAGAAGAGACTGTTC
Organism: Favolaschia claudopus; assembly: GCA_037176885.1. Classification (NCBI taxonomy): domain Eukaryota; kingdom Fungi; phylum Basidiomycota; class Agaricomycetes; order Agaricales; family Mycenaceae; genus Favolaschia; species Favolaschia claudopus. The sequence goes on from JAWWNJ010000194.1 coordinate 150,362, forward strand.
TACTAAGCCAGTGGAGATAATCGCCGGATCTCTGGAGGTGGAAGGTACGGGCTGAAAAGACTCCTCGTCAACCGTGTCCTCCTCTTCTTCCTCGTCGCTATCCACACCCATGGACTCGGCTGCTCGTTCCTTCGTCTCAGCAACTCCCTGTCGACCCATCGAAATCCACTTTGCGACGTCCTTCCAATCGGCCTCGAAGCGTTGCTTCATGGCCACTTGGATGCATGCCTGCCGTTCTGCGTATGCTGACAGCCCCTCCTTGAGCCCTCGATCCCCCACAACGTTCTCCCTGTCATGTAACGATCGCCACCAACCCGCCTTCCAGTCGAGGAAGACCAGGATCCGTCTCATCTCCTCTTCCAGTAAATCGACCTCTTCTCTCCATCGATGTGCGCGCGCGCGTGCCTTCGCCCATTCCACCCGAAGACTCTCATTCGTAGCCTTCGCAGCTGCCTCTGCGCTCGTCGCCGCCGCCGCCGCCAACGTCGTCATGCCCGTACGCCATATCCACGACATCTCCCTCGGTTCCTCAGACTGCCCCTCCTTCTGCGCCCGTTTCTTGCTTTTCTTCCTCTCCGGATCGCTGAACAGTGCCCGGGGCATCCCACGAATATCACCGTCATGGAGCTCTTTAAGCACAAACACCCATCGTGTCTCGGAAAGACCTGGAGCCAGGCTAGTCAATGCCCGTCGCGCTGCACGGTATTCCTCAGCCTCCCGTCGAATGCGCTCATCCAAGACTTCGATGGCGCTTTTGGAGCGCGTTGTCGACCCCACACCGAAAACATTCTTGTCCTTGAACTTGTAGTGGTGTGTGCGGACGAGGAGCAGGCGACGAATCTCCTCCAAGGCCTCGTGCGCGCGTGCCTCCCGCATGTCGAACTCGTACCGCGTGTGTGTGCCCTTCGGCGAGACCCCCGGAGTCCGAGCCTGCTTCGACGGTAGCCACAGCTCCACCTTCTCCGTTGCTAACCCACTAGTCGGCTGGGATTTTGCGGCCTCGGCGCGCGCACAATCCTCCGCCTCACGCAGACGAGTGACTTCCGGCTGGAAGTCGCTTTGAATCTTGATCCAGCTAGCAATCTTCCGCGCAAGCTTGTTGCGGCGCTCCAGCAAAGTCGTCTTCTGCCCGTCCGAGGCATGGGCCTTCAACGCCGCACTGTCTGACCCCAAATCCCGCTGCTGCGACTCCAATCGCAGCCCCATCTCAATCATCTCTGATGCATGGAGGTCCCCCCGCACGTCGTCAGCCATGTCGCCAGCCCGCGCTCCCTCCGTCTCCTTCGCAATCCTGCCTCGTACTGCGTCAAGGCTCGCGTGTTTCTCCTTCACGTCGAACGGGTTCGGCTTCGTCGCATCAGCCTCCCACAGCTCCATTCCCTTCGTCCACTCCTTCACGACGTCCACGGGTAGCGAAGCCTCCATCTCCACCAATGCCTCCCCCTTCTCCATCATCTCCGCGACTGCCTTCTGAATCCGCCCCAACATCACCCGACCCAGCGCGATAATCTTCTTGTGATTCCAATCGCCAAAGTGGTCGTCGAGGGTGTCGCGTCGTGCCCCAGGCCCCATCTCCTTCGTGCTCGTCGCCAGGGGATTGGCATTCGCCCATCCGCGTTCCGGTGCCTCTCCGTCCGTCTGGCCGACATATGGTGTGAGATTGAAGGAGTACCGTATGTTACAGTCCTCGATATGGGCTGGGAGATGGAATTTGGGGACAAGGAACATCCAGCGACGATATCCTGTCCCCGCGCGGGCGTGCAATTCCGGTTTGTACTTGAGCAGACGCGGCCAGACGTTAATACTCCATTGACAAACGATGTCGTAGGAGAGAACCACGAGCATCAGCTCGTCGTAGTTCGCAAGACTCATCCAGACCATCCAGTCCATGTTAATGTAGCTGTAAGGTAATCAATTTAATAAGAAGAACAGAGATGAAAACGACGACGAACCGTTCACCCTTTTGAAGGTCACCAACCCCATTGGGGCGCTTCATATTGTGGCGAGCGCAGTCGACAGTGCCAATCCCCGACGAGGCGGTACCGCGGGACTCGCGATCGGGTTGGTTGACGGCGTCGTGCGAGACGCATGTGCTTTTCTGGTGAAAAGTTAGACAGCATCTTCATCTAGCATTTGAGTCTTACCGGCTGCTCAAGGTCCCAGTGTTGCGTAACATGCTCCATGTATTCTGTGACCTCACTGTAATATGCCGACCCCGCATTCAAACCTGGATCCACCTCTTCTGACGACACGCGCTTGCGTTCCATCCGAAAGTTCGCGTCGACGGCGTAGAAACCGGCGTACAGAAACTGCTCGTTGCGCGGGGCAGCTCTCCATTCACCGCGAGAAGGGAGGTTCTTGCCCGGCTGTGGGCACGCCGGACACAACAACGCGCACGCGCCGGCTTCAATACTCCGCACGCCGTCGACCATATGGCCTCTGCCGAAGCGTTTGAGCAACTGAAGCCGACGCCACTCGCGCGTCATACGGACGAATTCTCTGTAGCGATTCTAAGCGAGATATTAGAATATTTAACAAGAAAAATCTATCGAATTACTCACCCTAGGCTGAAAATTACCTGTGTTGTTCGTTAATCGCGCCAGAGCGTTGTAGAATTCGTAAGGGGAGCATTTTGATTCAAATGAATGCATATGAAAGTTGCGGAGGACACGGAAGGTGGCTGCGGAAGACGGACGAAGTGTAGTGGCGGGGTACATCCGTGCACGGAGCAGCTGGACTGCGGGTAGTTGGGCCTTGGAGCACCTACAAAAGTCGATTGCGACCTCGTGAATCCCGTTGATGTCGACCACACAAAAACTCTTCTGTTTGTCGGTGTCACTTGCGAGTGTTCCGGGACAAGACTCCCCGCGCCTGTGACCGAGCTGGACGCGAAGACCAAGAGCTTTCAAAGTTGTCGATACAAAATGTGTGCCGTTCCAAGTCTATTTCTATTAAGAAGACGTTATTTACAAAGAGATAGAAAAACGCACCTCTACAGTATGGAAAGGATTGTCAGAGTGGAGACCCACAATGCACGAGGTGCAGAAAAGGGCATCCGTGAAGCAATCTTCACACCGATGCTCTTCTGCAGCCACGGCCTGACACCCCGCACATCTCGACTGCGTGATGTAGTCCCCGCGTCCCTCACATCGTAGCAGCTCGTCAAGGAAGAGCTCTTGATCATCCCGCGCCCACATATTCAGAGGACGATCCTTTGCCAGATCCTCATAAGCCAAACAAGCCAAAGTCGTAACAGAAAGGCAATAACGTACCGACTCGCGCAACTCACGAGGTCCAGAGTCCACCGGATGCCCCTCGTCAAACGAAAAAAAGCTCTCCTCATTGGGAAGCTCGTTCGTCGGAAATTCCGAGCTGAGGTCAAAGTCGGGGGCGATGTCTGGCACGAGATAGTCTGGCGTTGGAGATTGTTGGCGTCGGCGTTTGGTAGGTGACCCTTCAATATCGACGTAGGTGCTAGAACGCAAGGTGCGAGTTCCTACGCGTACGGTGCTCTCCAACCGCATCGGTTGCGTCTTGGGCGCCAGCTCCTCATCCTCGCTATCCGAGTTTGGTACACGGTTCACTGACACGGAGAACCGAGGCTTGGACATGGCCGCCGATGTATACAGCAGCGGGACGAGGGGGTTGAGTCAGAGCCGGCGCCAAGGGTGGCAGAGAGAAGTTTGTGCAGCAGAGGTCGAGGGAGAGGATGCAGGAAGAGAGGTGATGGCATCAACAAATAAACATCCCGATTTGTAAATTTCCTCTTTCTCGTCACGCACCCATGGCCGCCGCCATATCCAACGAAATCCGGCGTCGTGTAGCGCAGTTCAGCTCTACCTCCACTCTCCTTACGCTCACTCTCGTTAACCACAATTTCTACGCGTCGGCGGAGATTTTTCTCTATCAATATATTTCTCTTGGTTTTCCTCAAGCACTTTTATTCTTTCGCTCTCTTCATGCTCGACCGGTCCTCGGCTCTTATGTAGGACAATTTTATTTACATTCTTCTCCTCTGTCTCTCATTCTTATCCAGGTACGATCCCTACATTTATATCCATCCAGATCCCGACACGAAGGCACCATTTTTCGGTCTGCTCTTGGTAGCATGAGCAATCTTCAATTCCTCTACATCATGGGACCCGTCGACTTCGAATGTATTCTTTCATCCTTGCATGCTACCCTCGGCTCTTTCCGCTACGGTCTTCCCGTCGACGGCTTCGTCCGTCAATTCCTTGCCCAGCAACCGACACTCTTTGCGATTTCTCTCTACCATCCTCTGGGGTTGGAGGGCCGTGTTCCACGCAATTATTTGCCCAACCTTCGTAAGGTTGAGGCACACGAGGAGGATGTCTACCCTCTCATCGACGGCGCCTCCGTTCATTCGATTAAATTTCGATATCACGACCCCGGAGCCAATGAGCAAAGCATCGCGCGCCCTATATTTTTTGTGCATTGCGTGGTGCCAATCACGGAGTTCGATTGCCTAGCTTGTCAGCTTCTTGACTTTGGCAGGCTTGACGAGCTCCTTCCTGCGTTGCAGGCGCTCATCGTTCGGCCGGATATTATGTGGGGGGTCGATGAGCCAACGGTGTGTAACAGTTCCATCCTTCACTTGCCATTTTTGACATTCACCTCAGCCAGAATATCCGCAACTTGTCACAAGCCTCGTCCGAAAGCTTAGGCGTCTGGCCGACCTTCGCCTTTTCGTTGTAGCCACCACCTATCGCACCCGCGAAGCCGAACCAATCAAGCTTGCGCTGAATCGCTATATTACTCATTTCAGCCACTTCGTATTTCACACACATAACCGGTGCATCAGCTGGGACGACATTCATGCTTCCCCACCAGTCTCTATCATCAACACTTTGCACAACTGCCCAGCTCATTGCCTCCCTGATCGCTTGTCCTAGCTGTAATAATTCCGCTCATGTCGATAATCGAATGTAGTAAAGTAAGATATATCTTCTACTCCAAAATGTATCTCGATATCTACACTATGAATTCTATCAAACCAGCCAATGCCTCCGTTTTGCTACGACAATCTGACTTTCTTTTCTGAAATCCCAATGAAAACGATGAGATTGACAGAAGCTGTCAATCTGAATTGACAGCTTCTGTCAATCTCCATCAATTCTGACTGTGTGAACCGTCTTGGCACCGGGAGGTCAGGTACGTCTACAGTTTCATCTCGTTTTCCGTTCACTTTGGAATGAATCTACCAGTAGCTTTCAATCGTCCCCCGCCTGGCATTGTCTTTTGTGTATATCCACTCTCCAGACCGAGCTCACCAGGTGACCGATGGGTTCTAAGCGATCGATCTCCATTCTCGTTTCATCCTCCCCTGACTCGGTGCACATGGAGAGTGGACCCAATCAAGATCTTGATGCTCGCCGCTTGCAATTGTCGTTCGTTTCGCCGGTACCAAAACTCAACATATAGCTAGCATGTCATTCATTTCTGCTCTTCAAGTCAGACACTGCTATCGTGCACACCAGACTCTCCCCACTGCTCGAATCCATACGCCACAAAGAGAAACGAAAATCTTCATTGCCATCAGACCGCTCGGATATTCCATCAGCCGCTATCTTAATTTCCGTCCTTCCCATTCCGGTCGTCGATCTCCTCGTTGTCGATACGCCACAGCTTGGTTTGACACTGGTGCTTCAATTTCCGCAGCTTCTCAGCCTTCCGGCGACTTGCGGAGACCCCACCGGCAGATCTCAGATGGCGGTGGTGCAAGTACTGAACCTGCAACTTGTACTCGCTGAAGATACAAATGTTGAGCATACGAAAATCCACTCTCAAATTAAAAAAGCACTCACCTAACGATAGCGGCTTTACGATTTGCCTTGTCGATCTTCTCCTAGTTTGAGTAAGTAAGAGTTTGATGATCATTTATTGTGACGCACCTCCTTTTGCTCATTCAATGCCAAGAACGAGTCGGTCAAATCCATGCGCGCGAATCCCGCCACCATCTCGAAACCGGTGTTGCTGAGAGTATTCGACTCCGCCCATGCCCTTTCAACAGACTCCGCATTGAACATCCTATTAGTAACCGACCCTCTCAGTCTCAAGTAGGGACTTGCAACTAAATTATACTTACGTGGTAGGGCGTTGAACAACCACAATTGGCATGCACATGAAGGTAGAGAGAAAGAATGTAGTTTCTATTTCACCTGTGGTTCGTAATTTATATACGCCGGTTTATGTATTTCGTCATCAACCCCGCATCCGCACCCGCAAGTCATTGGCTTCCCCGACGTACCAATTCGAGCCGTCAGAATCTCTCTGAAGATAAACCTGCTCGCTATTGAAAAACATTATCAGTTGAATGCAGACCAAAAACAGCGCAACGTACCCGATTTGCACATGAGAATAACCAACGGCAGCAGGCCCGACTTCCCTGCACTCCGTCGCCCTCTTCTCGGCGCCAACGTTGATAATCGCCGCATGAACTGGCTGCATAATAAACCAGGCGTGGGGAGAAGGTGCGTACGCTTCTTTCCGCAAACGAATCTCCTCCGCCTCGACCTCCATCTCCAGCTTGCCGACACTTGAAGCCGCAATGACTAGGGCATTGGCGATACGTGTGCTTATTCTGCGTCGCGGGATGAAGTCGAATTTCGTCACCTCAGAATCGGACTCTGAGTCCTCCGAGTCCGAGTCCGCGTCGGGAGGAGGAAAGCGCCAGAGATCTGACGGATCACCCAGGCCTGCCTTAAAGGAATCCACCATCGCTTCCGCCAAGGCCGTAGTATATGCGTCGTCGACATAACTGAGAATGTAAATGGTCAATACAAATACGGAGTCGAAAGTGATTGCACGTACGGGCTGCCTCTCTTCCTCCGCGTCTTGAGTGAGTTGGGAATGCGGGGAAGAACAAAGGGAAGGCGGTCCGCTGACATTGAAGCTCTGGCGCCGGCGAATACGACAGGGTCCATAGCAATGCGAATCGGGGCTGCTGAATGCACGTTCCTCCCCAAGCCCCGTGCTATGGCAGCATCGACAAAAGGAAATCTATTCAGTATCAGTCAACAAGAATTTAGCAGGAGCAGGTACAAATACCGTTCTCCCAAATACGAGGAAGTTGTTGAGGTGACTTGAGACAGGGTCGGTGAAGGGACCTGAGTTTGCTCGGAGAGATTCGCGGCTTCCTCAGCTGAAGACGATGTGAATAATATAAATCAGCATAGCAAGTACATACGCACCCTTTTTGCTGTGTTTTTCCTGAATCGCCTTGATTTCCGCTACAGAAATATGTGAAATACGAGGAGAAGGTAGATTGATGAAAACTGACCCAAGCGAGCATAACCTCGCGACAACATGCGTGCACGGTTGGCTCCTCCAAGTGTAGGCGTGAACCCCGCGAGTCGATATTCCCTTGAACCCAACTGAATTTCTGGTTTGTTCATGTCGAAGTTCGTGCTGAAGAGAGACCGAGTAGATCACGGCGAGAATTCGGGAACAGCAATAGATTGATTGATTTGAAATACAAGAATGGCTACTTACCCTTTACGCCAAAACATGCCACATGGTCGGCGATCAGTTCATCCGGCTTGGAAAACAAAGCAAGCGCTGCGTCGTGTCGCTCACCAGGTTCCCCATCCAGTGATCGCTTCACCTTATCTCCCCCCGCCTCTAGAACCTTCTTGGCCGTTCGGAACTTGTATTGGACATATCTAAAGAGCCCACCCGCCGCATATTGAGTGATAGAGTAGCGAGTCTCGTTTGGGGCGAGGGAAGTATTGCCGTGATGGACAACGGCGGATGGGATAAAGGAGGTGGCGGCTGCCGGGAAATCTACCACCGTGTTTAATTCCTTCAAATACAAAAGCGCGCTTCTTTTCGCATCAAAATCGCCGCCGCTCGTGATCGCGCACCATCCGAGGGCCCGGTTTTTGTCGTCCAGATGTTCAAAGCTGGCAGACTGTGGTCCGAGATTGAAGGTGACCGACGGGAATATGGAATTGGTGAAATTGAGTCGCAATTTGGGGTCGTGGTCGAAAAGATCCCGAAGGTCAGTGACGTAGTCCTTGAATAATTTCGGTGCCCAAGTCCGAAATGCACCTAAGCAACAAATATATTAATATTAAGGAAGGTGCTTGGAAGATACAAACATACTGGATTGAAACCCGCAGATGCGGCGCACGTCTTTGTCCTGCAGCAATGTCTCCACCAAAGGTTGGTGCAAGGGCGCAATACCCACGTTTCGGGGGCACTACGGAAGCAAAGAGGGGTTACTTTGACGGTGGAAAGGAAGGAGTGAGAGGGACGTACAGGTTGCCCTCCACCATGAGAAACCCCGCTCTTCAGAGTGAAGAAGCGGCCGCGGCGATGAACCCCAGAATCGTCAGGGAACGCACCAGTCGAGATCCCCGCCTCACGAACGCGTCGCATTGTCTCAGCTGCTGCTACGGCGACAGCAGGCCAGTCTGGGTCGTCAGGGCCGCCGAGGAAGACGACAATGATGCGTCCGTTGCGATCGAGGATGAGCAACGGGCGGCTGCGACGAAAGATAAGTCAGTAAGAGGTTCGGCAAAGAAAGCTGGAACGCACCTTGCGTCCCAGGAAACATGACAATGATTCAACTCTCCCACCAATTCACTGACTTCACGAAGGCGGAAATTTGCCCAGCGCTCCCTTTCGGGACGGTGCTTGATCTTCGGGGGCGGTTGGTCTCCAACTCCGAGCCAATGTCCACCTTTGGTGGTTTTGAGAGCAGTCGCGTCAAACGCGACCTCAAGGAGTTGGGGTTCCCGGACGAGGTGTGTTGGGATGGAGGAGTTCGCGTGACCTCGCCGATCGAAGGGGTTCGACGCGAGTTCTCGTCGCCTCGTCTGTCGACGACCTTTATGATAACGAGCCTTGCGTTCTTGCGCAGCCGTACGTTCAGATGGGACGGGAGGGACTGGAGGCGGAGGCGGAGGTGGTGGCAAAGACGAGGAGGATGGTGAGGGAGGTGCGGGCACCGCTGGGAGACAAGAAGAGGCGGCCTCTGGTGGCATGCCTGTCAGCAAGGTCGAATGGTAAAAGTCTTGCAATTACACACCTGAATCAAGCGCATCAATGAACTCCTCACCGTCTGAGTCACTCCTCGCCCCCTCCGTTCCTTCGTTCGCATAAATGTGCGCCTCCGATCGCTCCACCAATTCCTCCAGCGAAACAGACGTTTGATGAACCGCAAACCCAAGCGCAGAGAGTTCCGCGGGATTCCAGGCTACGAAGCCCTCCCAGGGTGAAAACTGAGTACCACGGCGCGTATGCCGGGCCTCATGCATGATTAAATATCTGGAAAAGTAAGAATTTGTTAGCGCCCAATTATTACAAGCAAAATCAGATAGAAAGTGAAGCAAAATGCAACGGATACGCGTCCAATCCGACTAGAAGTCATCGCAGAGCCTATGGCAAGGCTCCACGATGAATACTGGTCTGCAGACGCGCACCTCGACACAAATCCGATGACTTTCGCGGCGACCTATAGCGCCTATGGCAAAACACAGCAGGTGGCTTAGAAAGGAGGAGATGTGGCCCAGAGCGCGTAGTCGAGGTAGAGTATAGTAGATACGAACCTAAATTGGTGATTGCCACTGGCTGGACAAGGTGGGAGAGGAGGAAGAGGAGGGAGGTGTGAAGTTAGGCGTGGCCTGATATGGATAGCACAGCCACGATTCTCGTGTCCATGTCACGTGTGTCACGCATCAACAATGGCGAAGACGCGTCGTGTGTTGCATCCAACGCGTCTTGACCATTTCTGAGTAAGTAAAGAACTAATATGATCTGTTTTCTCTATAACTGAAGCGCGTCCCACTCAGATCAGCCAGATCTATCCGCTGCTGACTCGCCAATTCGTCTAACTGGTCGAAACATACTGCACTCTTCGAACTTTGAGCCCTGAACTCGTTCGATGGGATCCCTATTGCCCTCCAAGTAACAAGCAAAGGAATAGCTTCATAATTTAGGCTCTTTCTTGGTTAGATCGGCGGTATCTATACACTCCAGACTGACGAATCGTTTAAGTGGTCGAAACACGGCAAACTTCCGGCCTTCAACTTGTCTTCGTGTTCCTTCTGGTGCCCTCTACAACAGGTGAGTTTTTTGAACTTCCGAATGTGAGTCGTGAATGTTGCTATTCTAATACTCATCTTACAGCTTCTCAGCCGCCACCGTACTTATAGTGTTACTTCGAGCTGGCTAATTGGTTGAAACAGGCCGCAACAATACGCTAACCTTGACCCTGAAGAATATACAGCAAACACGAACGCGGTTCACATGGATGCGAACCAACTCGGACGTCTCGCAAGGGCCTAGCGAGCTCCTGTGCTGAGAATTGAAGATACCCGCCCGTAAGCTTCAACTCTGAGTTCTCCATCCAACGAAGTTTGCGACTTGTTGTTTATTTCATTTCGGACAGTACCCAACCGAGTCACCTCTACCATCATTGCTTGTCATGGATTTCATGATTAATGTTGTAAAAGGTATGTTTCTTTTGTATCTTCAACAACTGGGGCTCATCACACATCCGACTTTCACAACGCACCTCGGGCTGGTCTAAATTGGTCGAAACATCGGCTAACTGGTCGAAACAGCATCGAGATTCCTCGAATAGTCGGTTTGCTCGCAATTTAGAGCTAGAACCAAATTTCTTCGAATATTATAGTACAATCACAGTGTTTTGTGCTCCTTCCCCGGTCAGAGTTGTATACACCGAGGCAAAAGTTTCTCTAACCGGTCGAAACACAAACAGGCGCCAACACCATCAAAACCCCATTCTTTCCTTGTGCAGAGCCATCATGGCCAAATCCACCAAGCCACTGAGAGCTGTTGATGACGCACCAAGCGAGGATGAGGAGTTTCGGTAAAGGATCCCTTCTTTCCGAAGACAAATTTGGTACTAATAGAAAATTTCTCTAGACCGACTCGGAAAATTCGGAAGAGTAATGCCGCAAAGCAGGCCACTGCGGAGGCGAGAAGGCAGCGGCGGAGAGAGGCTTATGCTCGGAAGTTCGGCTCTTCCTTCTTTCAGTGAAACTAACTCAAAGAGAAATAGTGCAGTCAAAATCAGAGAAACAAACCGCATCCACATTGCGAAAAGAAGGTATGTTCATCGAAGGTCTATACAGGTCTTATTGGATATGTTCAGAGCGGCGGCAAAATCAAGAGATACGAATTCAATGGAGGCAAAAGTGAACAAGGGGAGGGAATCAGATCTCGCCACTGCTGAACTGGAAGCGTCGCATACCTTGGCACAAATGCAGGCCGTTCGAGTTGCGCAAGAGAATTTGTCCTCCAGTACCGAGTTGTTGGACGATTCCCTCCCCATATATCATTGCTCAAACTAACTTGGTTCCTCATTCTCTTACAGGTCACCGATGGCTGGAGAAAACGAAGAGCAGGTTGATAGGGAGTAAGCATTTTTCGGAAACCGAGATTCTAATTGATTGTGCTAATGTCATCTTGTGTGAACAGGATTTCGGAGCTCTGGGAAGCAGGGAAGCGTCAGGACACAACAGCTGATTCTTCAGATGAGGATGAAGAGACAGCTGCTGCTATTATGAGGTGCGTCTTGGCCTTCCCACAGGTAATCAGCTGAGATTCCGGAATGCCTGGCCCAACAGGGAGATGGACGAAAAGAGTCGCGCACTTAGATCCATAAGGTACTTCGAGATTAGTATCCTTGTGAACAAATGATCTACAACTTACGATTTCGCAGAAATCAACGGATTCGCAGACTGGAAATGCTTCAAACCATTGGTCCCAGGTTTTCATCGCGCCATTCTCCATCTCCGGATCCACCAAGTCCAAGTCCGCAGGAACGACTACCGAGCCTGTACGACAAGTTATTCAAAGTGGGGAAAGAAGGAGAGCGGGAGCTATGAAAGGCGGACCGTCGTACCGTACCCATATGCTACATTTGATGTCAAAGCCACAAATTGTTTGATCGATCCATCTTAATCCGTAGACGTGGAAAGATTCAAAGATAATCAGTCCAAGACTGTCAACGGCGATTCAAAAACTCAAAATATTGGTTCACACGAATAGAGGCAACGACAACAAGATGGATTCGATGACGACAACAGGTACGGTACACGAAACACAAAGCAACTACGCGGTCGAAGAGGTGGAGGCGGCGTCGGCGGCAGCGGGGATCCCATTCCACTTCTGCACGCCCATGTTGGTGCCCGGCGGAACGGTGGTATTGGCGACGGCGGCGGCACTCACAAGATTGTCGTAGGCGATGGAGGCGTCGTACTGGTCGCGGTAGAAGGAGAGGGCTTCCTTCCGGGTCTTCTTCTTCTCGCGGTATCCATTGGGCACGCCCATGGTCTGCTTGTCGGCGTCCGCACTGTACAATAAACGTTTTGGTTAGAAGAAAGGGGGGAGAGTAATGTGGAGAACGTACACTTTGGCGTAGAGGCCGGGTTCGCGGCCGCGAATGACGACGTACCAGAGCTCGCCCATGTTGTCGGTGATGGTGCTCTCCCAATGGGCGGGGGTGAAGGGGGCACTGCGAATCCAGGTGATCCCGGTGGCCAGTTGAGTCTCAAGGGCGCGGGGAAGCTTCGCTGCGATACTGTCAAACAATGCGGAGGAATTAATACCGATAAACTGACCATTGATCTCTAAAGCCAAGCGGGCAGCGTCGTTGGCCAAGCGGGCAGCGTCGTTGGCGCTGCGCGTCGCCTCGTTGGTGATGACGGACATGCGGGAGACGAGCCCGACCACTGCCTCCAGATCTGAGTTAGGCCGGGGGGCAGTCGTCGTGCCAGAGGGGAGATTTTGAGTCATGGTGGTCGGGAGAAAAGAGGAATGAAGTCGGAATCGATCATCCTCGGTATTTATCTGTGGGGAGGGTGGTCATGCGTGCATGCGCAAGCATGCACGCCGGAAAGACGGAACGCCACAAGGACTTATCACGATCGTCAGACACTCGTGCCTTGGGATTCCTGCCTGATTGAGGATGAAATTGATGATTACCGTGAAAGTCTTGGGTGCGAAGTCACTGTTGGTACCGAAACTGTGTCGAATTGGGAAGGAATGCCGAATCTGTTGCGAAATAAGGAACAAAAAGTAGAAAAAGAAGGGGCCGATACCTAATTTGGAATGATGTTTCATACTTTTGCGTATTTTCGTCTCGTTGCGTTGTACCTATATTCTGCTAACGACCACCTCACTGCTTTCCTATCGTCTTCAGTCCTATGGGCAAGCGCGGCCGAGCTAGCAATTTTAATGAAGAGGAATGGGAATACCTCACCGGCCAATTTCCGACTTTCAAAGCTGCACAGCGTCTGGGGACAGTGACAAAGTTCTTTGCTACCATGGAATTCGCCTTCTTCGAGCGCTTTCCTGTGGGAGAGGGAGGTGGCAATGGAGAGGGAGATGAGGCTGACGGCAGTGAAGACGATGATGACGACGGACCTTCAGAGAAGGCCTCCAAACGTGCGGGAAAGGCGGTCCTGACGCGTCGACAAGTAAGTCACCGCGTCCGACGCGTTATATGAAAGATGGAATGGTCCCTGACCTTTTCTTTCGCCACATAGCAACTTCAAGCCTGGTTCTATAACTACTCCACGAAGCTGAAGAAAAGTCAGGACACGGTCTTACCATTGAAGTCAGGCTCTCTTGCGGGGACGTTGTTCAAGGCCGGCGGTCGGAAGAAAACCCGAAGACTACAGCAAGTCGAAATATTCCAGAAACGGAACAAAGACGCCATTAACGCCGCCCTGAAACACCGTACAAAGAGCTCCACCTTGTCAGCAAAGAAAACGAAAACGACTCGAAGCCGCGGTGCTTCCTCTGGCGCTACACCCCGGCAGGATGACATCGATGGCGGCGGCAATAGTGACGACAATAGCTCTGGGGATGACAATGCGGGCGGTGGTGGTGATGACAGCGACGACGCAGGTAGTGATGGTGGCACGAGCGGTGACGATGATGATGGCGGGAAAGTGAAGGCAGGTCGCAAGAAGAAAGGGAAGGAAAATGGAGGTCGCAAGAACATGGGTTTGCGTCGGACGGTGGCACAAGAAATGTTGGAGTTGGCGAGTGAGGGGGAGAAGGAAGCAGTACGCCGAGAATACGTCAAACAGAAGCCGCAGTATGTTGAAGACGCGTCGGAAAGGCCGGTTGAAGAACGCGATCCAGAGGAAATTCAGGGGTAAGTTCTTAAATTTCTGGTTTGTATTTGCGCTGACCGAAGCAGAGGGATCGACGAGTTGCCAGGTATATTGAACGAGGTCCACGAAGCTATTGCCCGACATACTGGCCTTGTGGGGTACACTGTGTTGGTTGGACCTTCGCCAGAGGACAACGGCGACATTGTTACACGAACGTAAGTGGAATTGTGACACACTGTGACATGCTCTATCTTCCCGATCTCATTCGCTTTCCAGCTTCTGCTCCGGCCAGACCCTCATCGGCCAACATAACTTCCCTGCAGCCTACGGGAACTGGAACGAAGTGCTGACGGCAACGGGTCAGTGGGGGAAGAAGTGTTTCAGTGCGTCTTCTCATCATCTCTTTTCACTCTGTTTTTTAAAAAATCACCTCAGCTCGGGAAACACGCGCCGCGCGTGCTTTGCAGCCAAAGGCAGCCCCGGTGGTCCAAGATCTCGAAGACGACACTGTCCTGGGCGCGAATCCCCACGCAAAACTGAACGGTCTGCCCAAGAAACTGACCAAGAAGCAGCTCAAAGCGCAAAAGGATACGAGGCGAGCAGCAGCGGCTACAACGACAACGACTTCACCAACTCCACAAGAGACTGTACCCGTGGAGGCTGCTGCAGTCCCTGACGACCGCTTACCTGCGTCTACCACCCCATTGAGTGCGACGACACTTGATGGTCTGCTCCCCTTCGACGACATTCCGACTGCCACTTCGAATCCCCTCTCTGAAAACGGTCCTCCTGCCGCCGATCCGTTCACCCTCGACCCTTTCAATGACGACTTCTTCGATCCAGCCGTTTTTCTTCCCCATTGCGATGACCCCAACGCGATGCCGCCTTGGTACAATCCTCCTGTCGAGCCGTCAGCCTCCGAAGGCTCCACCGCGTTCCCGCTGCCTGCAATCACGACAGTTGCAGATGGGAGCCTGCGTGTTAGCTCAAATGTGGACGAGACTTCACCCCTGAACCGTCTTCCATCGCCAAATCCTTCGCTATCACCTCCTCTTTTGGATTTACCTCAGACTGCCGCCTCATTCGCCGCCTCGGCTGCATCCTCGCAGACCCCGTCCCCACCGCAGAGCTCCCCGACCCCTGCCACTCCCACCATTAGCTCGGAAGAGAGGTCGCCGGCTTTTCCATTGTACACAGTCACGCCCACAAGTCTAGCCGCGACGCCAGCTCGCCATCGACGTCATGCACAGTTTTCGCCGAGGGTCTCCTCCCCTTTGGCTGTCCATCCTCCAACGGCACGCGTTTCGTCCCCTTCAGCTACCGCAAGGTCACCCACATCACCTCCGGAGGTCATTTCGGCCGCAGCTGAGGCAGATGTGCCAGCGAGCACTCCTACAGCCTCCCGTACACCTACGCCCTCCCCTGCTGTTGTTCAAGACACCTCGGATGGACGACCGCGTATGACGTGGGCAGCGCGGAAAGAAGAGTGGAGACGCAAGGCACCTTCATCAACAGATGCCTCTACGCCGACACCACCAAGACCCCGCCCAAAGACGCTACCGAGATCTGAGGTCTCCGAGTCCAGGCTGTAATATAAAGACTAAATGTACTGGACACAGCCTAATCATAATTTTCCTATTAACATGGACACAGCCATGCACTGGCAGTTTCCTCTCTAAACACTTCTTTTCCTACACTTTTTTGCGGCCCCAATCCCGGCTCTCCCGGCCTTTTCCTGCCTATTTGGGTGCCGTTCGGGTTGTTGAACATCAATCTCTCAATATTATTTTATCTTGATACTGATAATCTTGATACTGATAATTAATCAGTAAGTGATATGACAAGAAGATATCCAGTTGTGATTGACATTGATTGTCGATGTCACCCAACGGCTGGATTCAGCGATGTTGACATCGCGACATCCCGAAAACTGTCGCGCCATCAATCCCGCCTTGAATCAGCGCCATCAAAATTGATAGCGCTCTCACCGAATATTTTAATTCCCAACTAAATTCAAACTAACTTTGAAAGTAAGTAGTATGAACCATTCAATAAAATCATAGTAAAAGCAAAGGAAGGTCACAGCAGGCCACTTTATTCCATGACAACTGAGGTCACAGTGAGGTGTGGCACTCTAAGTACTATGGGTTGATGGTCTCATGAGGTAGGCCCCTCAAAATTGCCTCAAAACATCAGAGATGTGCTTTTGACTTCCGATTAAACAAAGGTTTCAACTCCGGATTTTGTTTTCAGACTTGATCCACGAATCTCTAACCTCAGAGGCGTCTTCAGATACCGTCTGGCGGCTTGTTGCTGTGTTGAAGTTTATTTGTAGTTGTATGCCATTGGCACGTTCACTTGGCACTCAGGCTGTCACTCTGCTTTTATCTCTACTCACACTCACTCTTCCGACCTTTCCCGCTCTTTCAGGCTCTGGGCAACACTCTGGCTGCAATGAAAACCGGTGAATCTCGACTTTATGTCATTGTCATTGCATAGGCTAGGCCTTCAAACTGGCCAGCTGCCTTGAAGATTTGGCAAATCATACGCTCGTTGAGCTGAAAACGTATCCACGGGCCACGGCGCGACCCTACCCTTGAATCGGCATTCCCTCACCTGTAAACCACTTCCTTCCTTCCCTCCGCATGGTCTCGATCGCAATCTGTCGACATTTTCGACAATCACGACGGTCTCGTCTCGTCCGTCCCGTCAAGCCGACGTTCACCTCAATTCCGATGATGTTCAAGGTGCGTCGTTCTCATTGTTCTCTTTCGCTGTCTAACGTGTTCTCCCCACAGCCCACTCTCTCCTGAACGCTTATCACCACCCTTCTCGTTGATACAGCGTCGGATACGCATACGGTCCTCAAAGGTGCGTCGTCTCTCCTCCTTCTTGCACTCACACTCACTTGTTTTTCCTTCTAGCTGCTTTTCACCCGCCGTTTCGTCTACAGCGCTACGTCACCGTTCACAAACCCCTTGCCGCCCTCATCACCGCCTCCCAACTCCACAACTATCTCCGCAAATACAAGGTCAACGTCTCTACCACACCCCGCTTCCCCTTTCACACCCACCTCGTCAAGCACCACCCACCGCGTCGCATGTGTCACAGCGGGCGTATGCCTGCTCTGACACACCCGTTCTCGTGTCGACACGGGTCGAAAATTGCAGAAACGCGCCGTGACGCGCTCGCATTCGTCTACCGAGTGCCGAGCTGCATTTACCCAGCTCCACCTCCGATCGTCACGTTGCCCTAATCGCACCTAGTCAAACTCTTCGTTTTCGAGAGCGTGTTAGCTCACAAACCTGGTAGAGACAATCTTCCCGCACACATCCTAGCCATGACTGTCCACAAAATCACATACTCGCTGTGTATATATCCTTGTATCACTTCTTGTACTTTTGTTACGGAGTTCTATGTGTTTATACCCTTGGCAATGTTCCCAAGGTGCTCGAAGGAGGCTAATGAGACGAGGTGCCTTGTAGTCACTTTTAAGCGCTCGTTAAGCGCCAGTGTGATGGCTGTGACAAAACTCGGCCCGAATCCTAGCCGGTCAACGAACTCGACGCATTCAACGACGCTCGACGCGTTTTCTACGCGTTTGAGCTCTTGAATAGCATGGGGAAGGCTCTTGAAGCCATATATATCAAATTTACATCAAAAGACACGGTCTGGAACTCAAATTCGCTTTTCGATGACGAACTCCAAACAATACACCAAGGTACAATATGTATTATGTGTGATAATGTTGAAACTGCTAAGTTTCTGTATTGTATCGCCCAAATCTAATCAAAATGGAAATCCGTATGTGTACCCGCTTCGATCCATGTTATTCCTCACGTTTTGGAGTCGGACTCAACCGCGGTACGACGTAAAAGAGCCAGAAGATTCAAAACAATCAAAACAGCGAAACACTGTAAGAAATTGAAGATATAGTAGTATGAGAGCAAATACTTGTAATTCAAGACCATTATATAAATTTCATTGACTCTTTCTTCGTTACGGTACGAGTTCTCAGTTTACAGACGTACAACTGCCATTGTTGAAGTGAGAATCATAATTGTAGCTCAAAAACACCTTGAGCGCGCTGAGTAAATAGCCAGGAAAGAGATATTAGCTTGATATTAGGAGTTACTACTTACTAACTACGGAAATATCCAGTATATAACCTCAAACCAAGCAAACAGAAGGTAAAACTTCCACATTTGGAACAAGGCGTTGAGTATCGGAAGCCGGGCCCGACATCCGCAACCAATCGGAAGTGTTCCGCCCTGCGGATCAACTCGCGTTGCGTTGCCAGCGCGTGTCTTGTCATCTTCGTCGTTCGCCACGATGAGCTCCTCTTGCTGCAAGTCGTCCTTGGCCCGTTTCTTCCCCGGTTCCCACCATAGCATTCATGGCCATCATTCTTGAAGCTATTCTCTCACTCTCCTGCTGCGCTCGCTCCATGCCACATCCGCTCCTTCTCGTACCTCGGTCGTCGCCCTTCATCTGGCTCTCAAAACACCACCTACTTGCATCCCGGTTGTCAGAAGAGGCCTTCGAGTCACCAAGAATTTCGACATGTACTTTACGTCCAGTGTCTTCGACACCTCTCGGTGGTGAAGGTCCGTACGCTTGTTATGTATACTATCTCCTCATACTAACGACGCAACCACAGAGCTTTGACTTCCCATTCTTTCTCACTGACTCCGCGAGCGCCACCGTAACACAATGCCGCTTGCCCCGCCCCAATCCTCGTAAGGATAGATATCTATCTCAGTATACCCAGTGCGTTTCCTTCCCCTCCTTTTTTGTCTCTGCGCTGACCTTTTCCCAGTGTGCCTCATTGCCCGTTCTCGCTTCATACTTCAAATTCACCCTCTCTTCAAGGCTGGACAAGACGACATCTCGAGTTCGCGCCCAAACGCCGTCGTTCGCTCTCGTTCTCGTGCCTTACCCATCGTTTCGCTCCTTGCCACCACTCCCTGCTGCGCCCGCCGCTGTCAATCTCTCAATCAAGTAAGTACACTGTGCTAGCCGCTCTATTCGGTATATGGTGATTTACTCTGCGTTCTAGCCCATCTCCTCGGATGCCGCTGTCGCCGCTGCCACGCCGCCGCCGTCGCAACCTCCGGATTGACACGCCCACCCTCGTATTTTTCTCGACGCCGGCCTCGCCTTGATTTCGAACGAGATTCAGGGGTTTATGAGTCCACTGAAATGGTACGTACCTTATCTTTGCGTTCGGGCACTGTCTAACGCACACGACCGTTTCACTTCAGGAAACTCGAGATGTTCCTCGTCGCGACGAGTCTCGCCGGGCCCCACCACACCGCGTCGACACGACGCCAAAGGCAAAGACAAAACATAAGAGAGGGCAACGTGCAGCGCCCCCCGCCGACCCAACCCGTGGACATGGGACGGCTACACGCATCCCGACCCCGCGCGCCCGAGCCGACTCGCACGATAACGCGGGATGCAATACCCCCCCTCGCCCCAGCCCTTGTCCCACACGCAGAGCCGCCGCACCTCCATGACCCGGATCCACCCTGCCTGCGTTTGCCTTCCCCCCACTCGACAGACAACGCCGGCTCGACACCAATACCGCCCCTGCTGACGTGCGGCGTGCGCTTCGACGACGAGAAACGGATTCATACAACACGAAGTGCGCAACATCAGTTCTGTGCGCATCCACTGCGCTCGCCGCTGTCGAGATCTCGTACGAGGTGAACGATGCGCCTTTGGGCATTGACCGGAATATCGTTGTCGGCGCAAACGGCGGCAGGGAAACAGAACAGCTGCTGCTGCACGTGAGCCTGCAACAGCGTCGTCAAGTTAGTTCGTTGCCGCGCTTTCATGCGCATGTCCGTTTGCCGTTTCGCTCGGTTCGTCCACACCTATCAAATGTGGCGCAGGGCGTATGTTGCCGGCATGGCGGCGCGCTGGGTACCCGGGGAAGCGGATTCAAAACTCGTGCACTTTGCAATCTGCTAATGGGCTCATGGGGCGGTGGCGGCAAAGCGTGGGTGGTGAGGAAAGGCAAATATAGGGGGGTCAAGTTTTCGAGGGCCAATATCGTCGAGGAATCGATAATGATGGCAAATTTGCTTTATTTCCTTTTTCAGTTTGCGAGACGTTCTGAATGTGTACATGTAATACACATAGATTAGATTCTGTTATCATGATTCCATTAAACGACAATTTTGATTTATGATTTGTTTGTTCTATCTACGGCTGATGGCTAGACCGGCTCCGAGACGGGCTGACCGGCGGCAGGCGAGCAGAAATAGGTGGGAAAAGGGGTGAGCCAACCCCTGGCTGTGTCCACGTTAATTGAAAAATTATGATCAGGCTGTGTCCAGCTGTGAAGGCTTTTTGTTACCACCACAGGTGGGTCTCCTCGCCCAACACCTCTCCACTCTCGACGCCTGCGCCCGTCTCAACAACTTCAGCAGCGCTCTCCAGATCAGCACCTTCCTTACCCCACTCTCCGGTGGCATCTCGCCCGGCGTCGACCTTTGCCCCTGCGGCGGTGACTTCATCTCCAGCACAATCATCTTCTCCATCCCCTTCACAGCCGACGTCAAGTCTGGCGACCACCACCCCGTCGAATTCATCCTCCGCCGCTCCACCAGTCACCGCACCCGTTTCAATCGCTGCAAACACCACCACCGGTTTGGCTGTGATACCGGAAGCTGTCCCGTTGTCGGCGAGTGCATTTCCCAGCTCCCGCACACGCTGCAATGCTCCACCGGCGCCTCGCGGTGAAAGTGGGGATCAGCGCGGACTTGTAAGGGGCCGAGGACGAGGAGGGGGACGAGGAGGAGGGAGAGGAAGACGAGGGGGACGAGGGGGACGAGGAGGAGGAGGAGGTGGTGGTGGTGGGCCAAGTGGCAGTAGGGGAGGGGGAGGAGGGGGTGGTGAGCCAAGTGGCAGTAGGGGAGGGGGAGGAGGGGGTGGGGGAAATCGACCGCAAACTGCAAGAGAAGCGGGGTTTACGTTTTTTCAGACGTACGACGGTAACGGGAATGCCGTCCCGCTCTCGCTGGACTCCCCCCTGCCCGTGTCGATGTCACAGCAGATGCGGGAGAACGCGAGGAGGGAGAAGGAGAAGGATCAAGCGGCTGCTGCTGAGGCTGCAGCAGAGGCACGGCGGTTGTATAACCCTGCCGGGGGAGCCCCACTTATCATTCTCTGCCCACCAAAGCCACCAGCTGCCACCGCACCGCCGACCCTCCTCTCCGAAAGGACCAAGCGCGCTCGCAAGCCTGCAGCGAGTCGGGAAATGCCGGTTCCGTTGTCGTCGCGACCGATTCCCGGTAGTGTGGAGGCGGATAGGCAGCTGCTGGAGACGTTAGATAAGTGCAAGAAGAGAATGGACAACGACGAGGGCAAAGGGAAGAAACGGAAAAACGAAAACTCTGACCCTCAGCAAGCAAAGTGAGCCTTCTTCCTACGAGCTCGTTTTTTTACATCTTCTTATTTTCCTACAGACGCGCCAAGCGGTGATTTTCCTCTTGTCATCTTTACGAGACTGGATGTCGTGCTCAACCACGACTAATCTTTTCTCTCCCGCTTAACCGGGCTTCATCTACATTGTGTTCAACCACAATGACACCAGACGTCGCTCAACCGACTCCCTAAATACCCCGTAGCCTTTACTTTGAATACTTTCTCCAATTAAAACAAGAAATTTGATTTCTGTGAGTCTGTAGGAGTGATTTCGGACTTCATCGATTTCTGGTTTCCTTAGGTAATCAAATAGAACATCCATTTCTGTAAATTGTAAACTGCAAATACATAGTTGCTTCCACTGAGTCTAAGTGTCTACGCAGCTACTAAGCAAAGCTGATGTAGAAATAAGAAAAAGGCAGAGAAAAAGCAACTGGCGGGCCGGTTATAGGCGGGACGGCGGGATCGGGCGGCGGGATCGAAGACAAGAGGCGCGCGTTCATCGGAAGTCACAGAGTACACATAGATAATTATATTGACATTAACCCGAAGCGAGGTACCGAAGGGGCAGCAGCGGAGGGCGGGGGGAAGGCGGGAAGCTTCACATCATAACATGCGAACACAGCTGTCATGATCGCATTGACCACATCACTGCCATCTCCCATCAACCTCCCCGCCCACATTCCACGCCAATATTGGGGGAATGTCCCCGCCCACCAGTGCCTGGAGCTGCGATACCACACCACAAGACTTAGCTAACCATACAATATAAGTCTACTAAACACACCTATCCCATTTCCCCGCGGTATAACGGCCCAAATTCACGAACCTGAAGGGCCCATTTTGGCGGGGCGCGTGGGGGGCGCGTGGGGGGCGGGAACAGCGGCGGAGAACACAGCCACGCGCTCGTTTGGCGTCCCGACGTACGCCCCAACGACGCCGCCGCTCCAAACCTACCGCATTAGGTAGTAGGCAAGTCTCTTCTAGTCTTTTTAAAAAGTCCACCTCTAAATTACCGTCTATTTTTTAAAAGAAGTGGTACGTCTAATCTCCCTCTCTTTTTATATAAAAGTGCCGTCTACGGCTGCGGAAATCTTGCTATACGGCTCCCCACTCACTGCAAATCCGATCCCAGCCATTGTCGGCTCTAAATCGCGGGCTGTTACATCGCGTGGGCTCCTCGATGTCTCCCTCTCATCGACTCCCGGGCCGTCCAACCTCTCAGTTGCTGCGACATCTCGACAATTCAAACGCAGATTCCCTTTGCAATATACATGCGAGATGGTACCCGTAATGTTGGCTCTTAGTGGTATCAAAAATGACGGCCCAGCACTCCGATCTGCGTTTGAAGAGCACGTTCCCGGCGCCGAATTCGTTCAGCAAACGGTCTATCGCAACGTGGCGCTTTATAAATCGGCCGTCAGACTCGGAATCCTTGAAAAGTATATCAAGTTTGCGAGGACTACGGATGGAAAGTGGAGTAATGTGAGGAATGAGGTGGGGCAACTGACTCTGAAGCCCACTGCGCCAAAGGCAATGGGTAAGTTCTTCACTCGTCTTGTTCGCTTCTTATTTAACCGAATATACAGTACCAATGACCATCGACTTGACAGGCGACGAGATTGTAGTTGAACCCGATTCAGTGGAAGTCGTACCTGACCTCGATTCTGGCCCACTCAATACTCTCGTGATAGACGACACATTCGAACTTCAGACTCACCTTCGCAGAATGTCCACGTATTGTTACATCGACGCCTACTTCCAAGATTATCTGCCACCCAACATTCCGAATATCAATCTCGAGATGGTCGTCAATCACGGAACTCAAGGACACAAATTTGTGGTTACCCTGGTGCGAGTTCTCTCTACACACCTTGCTGTTGAAACTGACAACTTGTTATCTAGGCAACTTTTACTTACGTCGGCTACCCTCAACTTGGGGCCATTACAATTGCTGTCAAACAGCCTTTGTGCGATAGCGATTGGCTGTTGTTCTGGCCCAGCATGAGTACTGCCGTGTGGACTGAAGGTGCACGGTTGGCAACTTGCCACGATCTTTGGACGGAGTTCGGAAATGTTGCTCGTGGACTTAATGTTGAACTTCCCGGTATTAAAGTTATTCATTCTTCTCGCCGACACTAGTCCTGAGAGTTTTATTCACAGATTATCTGACCGTTGTTGAAACCTCGTACATTTCTCCTGTTGCGGAAGGCGACGACGAGTGGTTAGGGCAGCCATGGCACATGGGAACCCAATTCTCCATTCATTCACTCGATGCTAATATTCCCGCCGATGTCGATGTTGCCAACGTGTTATCAGCGTTCTCTCATTTCACCTTCCAGCGAACTAATCACCGCAGCGTTTACGTCGATTTCCAAGGTGCGAAACAGCCTTTTAAAATTCCTTTCTCATCGTTGATTACGCATAATAGGCCTCAAAACTCATAACAACCGATATGTTATACTGGACTCCGTTACCCACGTTTCCCAGTCCAACATCCAGCCTGTCTTTGACCAATATGGCGAGGATGTCCCACCGCCTCTATATTCTGTCAATAGCGCCCCGCACTTTCTTGGGAGCTTGGGTGATGTCGGTCTCGAGGCATTTGAAACTTCCCATAATTGCACCGCACTCTGCGGCAGATTGCAACTCAACTCGCTGCCTCTCACTCTCTAAAAGCCTTATATAGCTCAGTTTTACTCATTCTCATAGTCTACATGGCCACATTTAATCATTAATCGCTCTTATAGTTCATGTATATGGTTACGACCCAAAATTGCATCAGTTTTGCGCATTAAAGTTGTTTGAACTTGGCCAACATTCGCTGGAATTGTCTGAATATCTGAGTAGAGCTATGTAGTATATAGCTTGAGCATCTCATAAGTTCAAAAGACTTGCCCCTCTTCTCAATCGCACGAAAAACCGATTTGAACTCACGGCACACCGAGCCGTGACACATTCTCACGGTTCAAATTATTCACAGCGGCTGAATGACAATGACAGAGTAAGTAGAAGTCCGCCAAATACCTTACTGTAACTATTAACTCACTCTATCTACGAGGTTATGTCGGGAATTAAGCCCCCCCATTTTTGCAGCTGAAGTCGGAACGAGGTGACACGGGGTCACGTGATCGTGATCACGCTTGTCTATCGCGATAAACGCGTCGCTGGAGGGCATCCCCGAAGAGACCCACACCCTATATAATTTTAAGTGATACTTAGCAGTCTTAGGTACGTACGTGTACCTCTTTCAGGGCTTTATTGGTGGCTTAAGGCAACTTCATAACTCTTTGAAGTTTCGACTCCGAATGTTGTCAACTGCACAAAACATGCTGGACCTTGACCTTCCATTGCTAACTGTGCAATCAGAGTACAGACTCTACATACTACGCGCTCGGGGGGAAGAGGGCAACCATGGGAATGGTCCAAGGATTGTGCCCCTTCTCACCAAGTTCCTTTATTATATACCTGTTTCGTCGTTTAATCATCTCATCGAGGAAGAAATTATACCGCTTCGCCTCCATGTCCCTTACTACCGAGATATAACCTCCAAACCAAACATTTGTTTGCTCGCAGATCGAAGTGTTGAAGCGCCAATTGCCGTTTTCATCGATGAGTTCGGGAAATGCAGCAGGATTGCAGTATAACTGGCAGTGATGATCGGTGAGCTTGTGTTTGCAGGTGAAGTGGAATACATCGACGGGTTTTCCGGTGTTATCGAAATGGTGATCGCCGATTGTGCGCTGATGAACATCGAGCTTGCAATTGTTGTCAAAGATGAAAAATTCAGGAGTTGATTCTGGCGATGGAAAGGTAGCTTTTGCGAAATCCTGCAACTAGGTCAGCATGAATGAATGAGAAGGAAGAGAAATATAAGACATTAACTGCGGACACTGCCTCGGAGCCGAAAAGAGTTGCACGAGAAAGAATTACCCCACAAGAACGCATGATGAGCTGCTCGTTGTGTGTGCGGCGCGAGCCGAAGTATGCGCGGAGGCGTCGATTCCCTCCTTCCGGCTTACCATCACAGTCGACCTGGACAGGACCGTCTCGCCCATGTTCGATGACGACCTCGTCATCGTCGTCATTGTCTCCAGTAATGTCCGGCATGGAGTCGGCTGGGACTGCGACGCCGGTTTTCTTGAGGCGCGAACGCAATTTGTAAAGGGATTTACCACGCGTAAAATACGCCGTCTCCAGTGCGCGATGGGCTGGATCGGCGCAAGTGCGATGATTTTTTGCACTATCAGCATCGCAGTCGATTACCGCGCATTTCAACTTGCGGTCCTGGTGGCTAGGACAAAAGTGCTGGAGGTTCGAAGCCAGCGGAGTTTTGCAATCGTGCGCCTTGCAACATCGGTGGCCGATAGTATCACCGTCGCAGTGGGCGGTTTGAATTTTCACTAGATCACTCAATTAGATTCAAGGAAGTGTTCAATAAATTGAGTTCGCACTGAGATTCCCGTCACCGTCTTCGAAAACGAAAAAAACAAAGATCGCAGGCGTGGGGATAGGCCTCCTGACCGATCCCTTCCATGGCCTTGTTGCGTTCTGCGAGAGCTGGCCCCAGTCGGCCCTTCTGAGTCGATTCATCGTGAGCAAGAACGAGAATACTGCGTCTCTCCGCCTTCTCCAAGAGAAGGGAATAGAGAAAGAAGCCATTCAGCACGTCCTCCGCGCGCATGTCGAGATTCCAGCCGTCGGGGTTTGGCCGGGCGGATGCCTGTAGCTGCGAAGCAAACGCAATCTTGTTGTTGAGGACGTGAGACTCGGTCCGAGCTAGCGCAATATTATATATCCGAGCCCAATTCGACGATGAAAGCCTGTACTCGTTGATGTGAAGGTATTGTTGTGCTGATAAAAGTCGCTGCTTACCATCCGAATACCATTCCATTAGCGAAGAGTTCGAGAAGGGGACTTTCAATATAAAAATGCTGAGCAACCTGAATTGAACGAGGCACCCCTCCGTAATATGTGCGCAAAGAGGTTGATTTTCGAACGTGGTAGTTTGGATAATAGCGTCGATGACAACCTGCTATAGATGTGAATCCCACAAATTGATGCAGAGAAATAGGAAATCAGACCACGGCAATAGAGGGAAGTACTATACACCGGGAGAGCACCATTGCGAAGGGTATGCATCGTGGCCTTGTGCGAAAGCGGCTCTTTCAGCGTCATGATGTCCTCCGAGTCGCGGTAATTGGGGCAGTACGAGTCTTGGCACACTCTGACAGGAGGAAGCAAGTGCGCAAAAGCTGCAGTGATTCATCAGAAAATTATACGACCATTAACGAAGTGGATCTACAGGTTCCGCGGCACAGAGCTGCGTCATTGTATTTTTTAATTTCCTCTTCGGTTGGTTGCACTTCGGGGTGGTTCCAAATAATCTCCTTGAAAGCAGCCCAGCAAGTTTGAACCAAGTCAAGATTTTGTTCAGAGACAGTGGCAGCCAGGAGCTCAAGGAGACCACAGTGAAGAAAGTCTGGAGGCCGCCTCCGATCCTCGACTTGGAATTCAATGAGCGGCCGCGCCAAGCAAGCCATGCGTAAGAATGTCGTCAAGCTGTTGAAACTGATATCCGACAAGCAAGGATACTGGGTTTGCGCAGCGAGCAGTTGCTGGAGGCTCATAGTGAGGGAAAGGTAAGAAGGAGGGGGACGCGTCGCGTCAACGAGCTGGTTCGCACAGACGCGCCGACAGCGTGTGAATCAATTTTCTACCCGAGCTCTCCCATCTTTCTCTCAGTTTTCTCTGGTTTTTCTCTCGCATCAATTCTACCCGAGATTCTACCCGAGTTCTCAGAGAGAATTGTTCCCAACGGACTCAGTCTTCTCTCTTTCCCTATCGAATATGATCATCCTGCTCGGGAAATGTTCTCGGCTCGTATCCTTCTGTGCCACTCTGAAAACCTAAGACGAAGCAGCAATCGATTTGGGTGCAATGCCAGTGTCGGCGGTGCTGCCGTGCTTAGACAGATTTATCATCACCCCACTCTGTGTCTTGCCATCGTGGTATTTGACGATCATCGCTGATTGTCTGTCCATGCCTCATCTACGCCATTTGCAAGTCACCCTGGTAAGCTCGAATGCTGGTTCCGAGCCTTTCTCACTTGCTTCCCTCGGAGAAAAATTACCACTTCTCGAGTACCTCGCGGTTCAGTTGGACACATTGGGATCACAGTCACTTCCTGAAATTCTGCGATCTTTCCCCTCTCTTGCCAGGCGAGTAGTCGAGCCTAGCGCTAATCGGTCCAGCGACCAGTCTTGTGATACGACTCAGCTCATGCAAAGTCTCATGGATCGCACCATTTGCCCGCGGCTGCAGGAACTTGAAGTCAGGAGTTCTTCAGCTCTGAGCAAGAGCACTTTAAAGGCATTCTTGAATGCCCGCGCCGAACAGGAACATTCATATCCATTACAGCGCCTTCGCATCTCGCTTCGAGAAAAATCGGATGAAGAGCAGCTAGGATACCTCCTTTCGCCTCAAGTTCAAGCATACATCGCTCAGGGTCTCGATATTGTTATCTTTCCTCCCAAAAATTCAGTGCCATCTCCCACACCTTGGCGGGGTTTACCTCGCCAACTTGTTCGAGAAGTCTAATCTATATACAGACATCTTAGTTCTACTCTCTTACAACCCTGCCTGGTGTATCTACGTCTTGCTCTCCGTCCTATCATGTACATCTCAGATACAGTACTCGGCCAATACTCGGCGAGAATAAGTATTTTCCTGAATAAGCAGAATTTGGCGAGCATCTCCGTCATTTGTGTGACAATGTGACAATTCCATGTTGCGACGAACCACGACCTTCGTTGTCTCGCTGCCCAGCTCTTGTATGTCTCGTCTAATGATTATATCGAAATGAAGGACGTAACAGGTCTACGAATCACCAGAAATTCATCCGAATATCTTGTCTGTTCAAAACTCTTCGAATTCGTGTCTTCATAGTCTTGTTCATGCGGAATGTCTGCTGCAACAGCCAGAGATCTCCCGGATCGGCAAGAAGACAACGCAAATGGACCCAGCTTACGCTATAGCACCGTCCCCGGTGATTCCGGAAGCTCTAGTTCTATGTTTGGTAGTTTCAGCTCAAGTGCTTCTTCGACCGGAAAACGGAGGGCACCTCCCCCCTTGAATCGTACCGCGTCAGGGTCTCCGTTCGTCAAAACTACGCCCGCGAAGGACGACAGGTGGTCGGTCTTTGGTCAACTCATGGAGAACGAAGCCCAGCTCTGGACTGGTGGAACATCGAGGTCTACACCGAGAAAAACCACCAAGTCAAATATTCTGACAGAGGATGGCGACCCTTTCCTCGACTTGCCGATGCAAACCCAGTCTCCGACACAAGCTACGCAGCCGCACGACTTTCTGATGGTTCACCATCCACAAGAGGATGAGGATTATGATTCCGACTCGTCCAGCTCGACTGTTACTCGGAGAACTGTAGAAACGGCGCCATCTAAACCATGGATCTCTATTCCTGCCGTCCCTGTGCTGTACCGCAACATCCTCAAATGCGTTATCGCATACTTCATCGCGTCTCTCTTCACATTCTCGCCATATCTCTCGAGCTTCATCAGCGACCTGACGACTTATGGAGATCGCGAGCGGCGACCGTCGCCTAGTGGGCATATGGTTGCGACTGTGTGCGTCGTTCTATCTCGCCGAATCTTCCTTCCTGATTGCACCCAGGATGGTGTACTTCAACCCCGCGAAAACCATGGGCGCGATGGTCGAGGCGGACTTGTACTGCTTCATGGGTCTGGTCTATTCGGCTTTTGTATGTTTATCGTCGATGTCGATGTTCTGGTGGCTCGAGAGGAAACCCGGTTGGGAATGGCTGGCGGATTTCTTGGTGATTGCGTGGATTGGCGTTGGCATGAGTGTCGTGGCGTGGATGAAGGTCTACATGGCCAGTCCGTCGTTCAACACGGCTTGCAGTATGACCGCTATCATCATCTTCGTTGTGTATGTTATTTTGTGCATCCATTCAAGTCTCTCTAACGCCTTTCCCAGTCTCGTCAAGGAAGGAGGGCTGCAGACTCTTCTTCAAGTGTCCTTTATCGTCATCTGCGGCTCCGTGACTTCCAATCTCGTCTGCTACGCCATTTGGCCCCAGTCTGCCACCTCCTTCCTGCAGGCCAATATGACCAAGACCCTCGACTCATTCTCCACGCTTCTGACTCTGCTCACCAACGCCTTTCTTCTCGAGGAGGGTCTCCAGCAGCCAAGTCAGGAGCGGCTCATGAAAGCTGTCGCCAACCATCAAAGTAGCTTCACGAGTCTTAAAAGGAACCTGAAGGAGGCGCAGAGCGAGTGGTTCAAAGGGAAGGGAGATACGCCCGGGGGGCGACTTGGTCGGGCGTACGAAGATGCAGTGGACAGTTTGAATAGGCTGGCCCAGCATCTTAATGGACTACGAGGCGGGACGCGTTTGCAATATGATCTGACCAAAGCCGGTGTTGTGATGCAGAACAAGAAAGCGTCGAATGGGAACGGGAAACAGAGGGCGGAAGTTGTGTCGGTTGTGATGGAAGAGGAGGAGGAGGAGGAGGAGGAACAGGAGCAAGATGAGGAGACGGTCATGCTCAAAGCTGCTGCGGAGATGTTTGGCGACTTGGTGGATGATCTTGGCCCGCCCCTGAAAGCACTGTCGGTATGTTCAGTTGTTGCCAAGTATTCGCCATAGTCTTCTTAATCTTTCTTTTCAGACGACCTGTAGCTCATCCCTCCTGCGGATGCGGGAAGCATTCGTGCGATCCCAGCGCCGGAGCAAGCACAACCCCATAGAGCAGCATGAGTTTTTGGAACTCGTCGATGGTATCGAACGTGCGCTGGTGCGGTTCGAAAGCACCTCGAATCATGCTGTTTTGCGACTCTACCGGCGTAGCGCTGCCTCTGAGTTCCCTGCCGATTTGCGAGACAGCATACTCTCGGAGAACACTGAAGTTCTCGGTTCTGAGAATGAGCATGTCTTCTTGGTGTACTTGTATGCGCTTTCTCATCACTGTTTGGCTGAGTTTTTGCATTGATTCCCTATATGCAGCTTCATCTTCACTATGCAAGAGTTTGCGGGAGAGCTGGTGTCGCTTGTGGATGCGATGAATCGGATATATAGTCTTGAGCATGCGCGGGTAAATCGACCTAGCTGGTGGACGCGAATCTTCCGATGTTGTTCGAGTAGGGAGAAATCAACCTCAAGCAGTCCTCGTGCGTCCCGACACCTTCGTAAAGATGGGGAACCGGCGGGGTTAAGGCGGCGCTTCTGTAAGGCCTCTAACTACTTGATCCACCGTATTCTTCACACTGAGATGATCTTGCTTTTCAGCCCAATACATAGTCCCCGCACATCGCCGCACGCACCCGTCATTTCCGAAAGTCCGTCCGCATGCGCCGAACACGATACAGACGCCGGGGTACGAGCGGTTGACGTGGATCGGGAAGGTGAAGCAGTGGATGTGGCGAACAGGGAATCGATTGGGGGAGAACGATACGAAGTATGCAGTCAAGGCGGGGATGGCGACGGCGCTTTTGGCGGCCCCTGCGTTCTTTGATACCACGCGGCCGTATTTTGTGGAGTATTGGGGTGACTGGGCGTTGATTTCGGTGGGTGCATGTTTTTGTATGTGCTGGCACTGTTTCTCAGAGGGATACTCAGTTCTTCATTGTGATCTCACCAACCATTGGCGCTGTGAGTCGTTCACAATTCTTTCCTCGTTGTCAGGTTGCTGAGTTGATGTCAGACGAATTTCCTAAGTCTTCATCGTGTTCTCGGGACGCTGTATGAATTCAATTCCTGTTTATCAAGATTGCCAACTCACGGAACGCAGTCTAGGAGCAGGAGTAGCTGCCGGGGTGTACACCCTCTTCCCCGACGATGCCGTTGTGCTTTGCATCTTCGGTGTCTTTTTTTCTATCCCTTGTTTCTACTATATCGTAGCAAAGCCAGCCTACATCTCAGCAGCCCGTTTCGTCCTGCTCACGTATAACCTGACCTGTTTGTATTGGTGAGTGTCGCTCCCCAGCGTCAGCTTCTATTCGTTGATCGTATGAGCAGCTATAATCTACGAGAGAAAGATATTTCAGCTGTGGACATAGCTTTCCGACGCGCCATCGCTGTCACGGTTGGAGTGGTGTATGCCGCTTTGGTGTCGAGGTTTTGGTGGCCGGCTGAAGCCAGACGGGAGCTCAGTAAGGCGCTTGGCGAGTTGAGTGGATTGTTTTACTCTCAATATACCTTCTCAAGTCTGCTAGATTCTGCTTGAATATTGGCTGGCTTTACACTCGTCTGGTCACCTCGAATTCGTATGCGCCCGACTTGACTGACGGCGTGGAGGACTATGAAGGACCTGAAAATGAAACCGGAGCGTTAACACCTGAAAAGAAGTTGAGCAACTCTATCAAGGAGTTCATGGCAATGTGAGCACCTTCTGCATCAACTGAGGCGCATGCTGAGGCAGGGGTTCAGGGAGCTGCACTTGCAAATCAAGTTGATAGAACTGCAAGGGCTTCTTGCGCAGACACAACACGAGCCGCGTCTGAAGGGGCCGTTCCCCGTGCAGCTGTACCGTGGTATTTTGACCAGTTTCCAGACGATTCTGGATAAGCTGCATAGCATGCGGTGTGTCACTACGCGAGAGGAATGGTATACTGTATGCTACTCGCTTTCGATCCGCATGAACCGTACTGACTGGGGCGTTTATAGTCTGTCCGGAACGACTTCATCCTCCCTGTCAATAAGGAGCGCCGGGAGATGGTTGGGAATATCATTCTCAGTTTCTCGACACTTGCATCTGCGTTCCGTCTAAAGGCACCGCTGCCTCCTTATCTGCCTCCTGCCGAGGCTTCACGCCAACGCTTGGTATGTGTCCATATGTTGTTGTGCATGTTCACCAGATATTCACGGTTTCATCAACAGGTCGCCGCCATTAGGAAACTCGATGTTGTGCGGAACCGCGAAGTCAAAGGATCCCGGCAGCTTCTCTTCTTCGCCTACGCGCTCACGATGAAAGGAGTGACGGTCGAGCTGGAGAATCTCGGGCGTACACTGCAGAATGCGTTTGGCGTGATTGGGCAGACCCCGGAGGAGTTTGAGGCTTTGTTCGTTTCGGCGGGTGCTAGCAGCTCTGTTTAGTTTGCGTTCCTCGCATTAGATACTCGTACCATTAGATACTCTTACCATACGCATGTTTCATACCCACTGCAATTTTCAGGATAGACTTTTCAATTTTGTAGCTTTTGGCTTTTCTCGGCTTATTTTGTCGTGTTTTTCTCGGAAGCTGTTAGCCCCCACAGCGAAACTTGGGCTCTTCCTCCACCATTCATCGGGTTATGGATTATAATGCTCGGGAAGACCGGGAGATTCGCGGTTTGTGCATTCTGTGGTGTTTTCGAGCGTATCTCATTTCCCTAGATCTCATACGACAGGCCAGCGCCAGTCGCGATAAATCCGGTGACTTGGTGGGTGCATTGGGATGCTTGTGGCCAGGATCTCTCTTTAATGGGTTCTTGAAGCGGCGGAAGACCCTGAACAAGCTTATCGATTTGACCCACACGCAAAAAACTTCTCTGAAGATCCTTGCGGCAAACAATATTCCAAATTTGTTCAATGATTTTCCGGACCAGGAAGAGAATGCTATCAACGCCATATATGACCTCTGTGAAGACCAGCAAAAGCAGGGGCGTCATACTGAACGTTAATTCTGGTATCCGGTCTTATCTTTGGTGCAGGTGCGAAAGGAGGGATACGACGCGATCACAGCAGTTTCCAAAGCGGCGAATAAATGGATAAAAAGGAACACAGACGTGTTATTACAGCTGCTGCAGAGTGGTGCGTTGATTCTTATGTTCATTCATCTCGGCCTTTCTAATGTTGTCTGTCATCTTGCTTGACCAGACGAGCCGGATGAAGTGGCTGTCGTGAAACAAGCTCTGTTAGCTCATTTGGACCTCGATCCGTGTGTTACTTTCGGCGTACTTTGCGATCAAATTATGCCTGCGGACGAAACTATGGTTGACGCAGACGAACTGTATATGCGGGATCGTCTGCGAACCCTCGTTTTAGCCTTTCTTACAGGGGAAGCTAAAAAAGCAATCGTGGAGCGCCATGCTCTCCCCGAAAGCCCAGCAGAAGAAGTCCTTGTTGGAGGTCTACTCTCGGTCGGTCCTTCGCGCTCCGCAATCCAAGCTTTATAACTTGATCTATTTTTCTCAGGCGATTTCAGTCCTAGGGCCGGCAGATACTGACATTGTCGTCAAGCAGGTTCTCTTGCAGCTCCGTTCTTTCCGTCCAGGACCTGCCCGTGGTCATACCCTCCTCGCGACACTCATCGACAAAGCGCACCTTTCCCTGAAGGAAGAAACGACGAAACAATCGGCATTGACGACAACCCGCTTCTATATGGATCTCATGTCCTACGTCGCTCTCGAAAAGTCTCTCGGGTCACCGATGGATCTCCTGCGTTTCTATCAGCCCTATCTTGGTAAAGGAACTTTACAAAAGTTTTCCCCAGAAGACCAGCTCTATGTGATCTGGAATATGGCTGAAACTCTCGCTGCGTGTGAAAAAAGTGTGAAACCGGATAATTCACCTCAGTTCTCCATGCTGCGGAATCAAGCAGTTGCAGCGTCACCCAACGTATTTGAGGTGTGTTTCCATCGTGGAACTCGACGACAGTGATGAGCTAAATCAGTGTAGTGTTTAGCAAAAACAGATTTCTCGGACACCCGATCACAGAAGGCATGCAAGGCTATTTTGGAATCATGTCTGCTTGTGAGTGTCTTTTATCTTCCAATTAGCAGGGCCAAGCTTGAATTATCACAGTACAAACAACACGGGTTGATGGTTCCAGCGAATTTCCGTGGCCCTCTAGACACCCTTCGGACAAAGTGCCAGCAATATCAAGACATACAAGAACTAATTAGGGTTCGCAGTGGGCTGCTTTTAGTTTCTAACCGTTGTGTCCGACATCTATTCTCTGTTTGAGCAGTCTTTAGTCGCCCCTGGCCAAGCCCCATCAAACGGGTTAGACAAGAGCAAGTCTCAACCGGCAGGAATTCCATCGAAGCCCGCGGCGCAAAATACTCCTCCGTTCGGTCGGCGACTCATGGCAGTTTCCTCGATGCGACAGCCCGCACCTCACCGCGATATTGCCCCCGCAGCATCAACGTCTAGCTTGAATGAACGCAGCACACCCAGGCATAGCCTTGGCTCCGACAGCTCGCCTCGACCATCGAAACGGGCACGAACGGACAGCGATGAACCACCCTCGCTTCTCAGCCGTATGGGATCGTCATCATCAACACCGAACTTCGACCAGCACCAACGAGTAAATGTGCAGCGAGTCGGTGGACGCACTGGGCAGCAGAGTTCCCCTTCTGCAGCGCAGATGACTGCGGCGATTCCTCAAGGCGGATATAGTATCAAGGGTGCTGCGAAAGCGTCTGGTGCGCCGCAACAGCTGCCGCCAGCGAAGGGACCTGTGTCGTTGCTCGACCGTATCATCATGGATGATGCTGGCGGGGGCGGTGGGGGCGGAGGTGGTGGTGGTGGTCGAGCCAACAACGGTATACGGAGAAAAGTTACTCGTTGAACACGACAACGCTATTCTTCTTCGTCCATGGCCATGTACATTTGGGCCCCCTTGTACGCGGTCAACGTATGTATACATTCTTTGAGAGGGTTAACTTACTCCCTGTATTTGCCTAGTTCTGATACCGAACAATACTTCGGTCTACTGAATTCAGCGTGTCTGCTACTTTCTTTTGGGCGAACGGAAAAACGGGAGAAATGCTCTCAAAATCTCCAAGAGAACATCGAGTTTGATAACTGGCAGTGCAGCATCTTCCGACCCTTATTCCGCGCCTTTGTCTAAGCGGAAGGATGAAGTCCTGTCATCGGAGAGGCGTAACTTCGGCGGCTATCTATCTCTGGAACCTGGCGACATCGTAACATTGTACAGCTTTCATCTGCCCAGCCCAATTCATAGTCAAGATTCTGGCCCTCTGACTATTCCGATTTCTGGGCGACTGGATGTGTTCGGATAACTTCCGGTCATTGCCCTGCTGCCACGCAAGGGTCTCTTGTGTGGAGAACGTATGTACGTGCCAGTCACGGCGCGTGCATGATGCCCTTACTTTGGTATATAAGCTGTAGTGCCCAGCAAGTGGAGTGAGGCCATACCGTCCTCGAAGGCGTCGGTAGGTAGTTGAACGCATGGACACCTGCAAGTCGGGAGCAGATGCATTCTTTTCAAATTAATTGCTTCCAGAGCTATGACATTCCGGTCTTACGCCTCGTTCTGCCTAATGTATAATTTTACCTTTGCACTGCAGTAGCTACCAATACTGTCCTCTACTTGCCCAAATATTCTCCGCAGCAAGCTGGTAGGCGCAGAGCCAATGGCAAGCCTAGGATTGAAGAGCACGGATCAGCCTGATATGAAGACCTCGATCATCTCGCCTGTCACGATCTCGTGTCGGGAAAATCACCGTACCTTTCCACCTCATTCGAATGGGGATCCCGAGATTGCTAGCAACGGATATAAATGAAACGGATGCGGTTTAGCAAGCCAAGTCTGCCTTCACCATGGTCCATCCTTTTCTCCCAATTCTTTCTCTCGTTGCTTTAGTTTCTGGGTCCGCTTTCGCTCAAGGATTGACTGTTCGTTACTCGCTTCGGCGTTGGCTTTCTCGAAGTTAACCAGCGTGGCAGGAATTTTCCAAGCGAGACGCGACGGGCGATTCAAAATGCACCGTTGTATGTTGTACGATAAGGACTGAAGGTTCAAAGACTGATTCAGAAGCAGAACATGTGTATTTCCGCTGTGGTCAATGGCTCAACAGTGCAATGTGCGTCGTCAAACTCCGAGTAACTCTCTCGCTAAATGACAACCCGCAGATACGATGTCGGGCACTGGTAAACGCACCGTTGGGTGGATGGGGATGTGAGTATTCGTCTCTTATTTTCATTACCCTCTCGCTGAAACCCCGCTGGAGGGGATTCGGTACCCAAATGGCCGGCTCGCCAATGGTAATTATGTGGGGGAACTCGGATGGCACTGTGACCATTTCCCAACGATCAGCACCTGGTGAAGTCCCGCCTTCTGTAGCAGCCAACCCTCCTCGGGTAGCAACAAAATCAGATACACTGAGCACCGTCAGTTATATCTTCCAACTAATTGTTCGACTAATTGACGTGCTCTATTCAGACTTCTGGAAACTCTGCCTTTGTCTATACCATCCCAGTGAGTTCTCATGTTCTTCGCACATACTCCAATGCTGAATTACAGCAAGGCCAATAGCGACACTAGACAATCACTTATATTCGCCTTCAGCACCACCAACCCTGGCTCTTCCGACCCCGCTGCGACTATTGTGCAGCATCTGGACATGGGAGTTATTTCCCTTGACCTTACGAAATCATTGGCCGCTTCCTCAACCGATTCCAGTGGAGCCCCATTGCCCACTGGCGGAACCAATTCTGGCGATGACTCTTCGGGCGGCGTGACGGACGACATACCTTTAACGCCTTTTCAGCGCATGGTTATCGCACACGCCGTATTCTGTGTTATTGGATTCGCCCTTTTGCTGCCTATCGGTGCCCTACTCGCTCGCTACTTGCGCACATTCACTCCTTCTTGGTTTACGGGACATTGGATTGCACAGTTCGGTCTTTGTATGTACTCTTCCGAGGATGCTTGCCTTTCTCTAACGCTCATGATATAGCTGGACCGGTGATTCTCATTGGTATCGTCCTTGGTTTCAAGGCAGCTGGGCCCTATGGTTACAAAATCATGGACGACCACAAGGTAAGCTAAGAACCCGGTCTATCAACAAGCGTTCTCTGACGTGCATTTGTAGAAAACTGGCATCGTCCTCTTTGCCCTATACTTGGTCCAGTGCATCATGGGCGCAGTAATCCACTTCGTTAAGCCCAAGAATGGAAAGGGCCGTCCTCCTCAAAATTACTTGCACGCCGTCTTCGGACTGGCTATCATCGGTCTTTCCATGTACCAGATCCGCACAGGTTACCGCGATGAGTGGCCGAATTACACCGGACTTGGATCGCTACCATCGGGAATAAATATTCTCTGGATGGTATGGGTTATAGTTGCGTCTCTCATACTCCCGTTACCCGTCTTTGTTGCTGATCGCTGTCTGGCGTTTCGTCTGTCTTTAGATAATACCGGTCCTGTACGCTGTCGGATTGATGTTCATCAAGAAGCAGTACCAGCAGGAGGCCGAGTACAGGCAAGGGAAGGGCGGGTGGAACAACGAATACGATATGAGCAACCCAAATCTGCACGATGAGAGATATCACGATCAGTGAATTCTTTCTCTAGAAACTCCAGTACGCTACACCACTTTCATTCTAAAAAAGTTAGACCTCGTTTTGTACATTAACGTATTCCCATACCGGCGACATTGGACATGTAATTTTATCTTAACAGTTGACAATTAATAATTTGTCCCTGCATGCATACATCTCGCGTTATCATTCATACCACTACACATGTCAATCTGGCTGCCTCTTTACGCCCGCACCTCGGGAAACGTTTCGAACGTGAAGCTGCTAGACGGAGGCTTGGTAAGTACAGGCATATAGGCAGAAACCGGTCGAATATCAGCTGCAGGTCGACGGAATCCATCTCAGGGTACCACCTTGGAGAACGCTTTCGACATCTCCCACACGCCTCTTTGGTCAGCAAAAGCTGCTATCGAGCATCCCGAAGCTCTCATTGACGCGCATCTGGCGTTTCTGCGCGCAGGTGCTCAGGTCATCCTTACAGCAACGTATGAATTCGCGAATCGTATTCTTGGCAAGCATGCATGGTATCGATTTCTAAGCCTAGGTATCAATGCTCCCCATCCGCGTTCCACCAAGCTGGATATACACCCGACGAAGCTGTAGAGACCATGCGGAGATGCGTATGGCTCGCTGATGAGGCGCGAAGTCGTTTTCAGGCGGAAAGCGCCGCCAGCAGAACGGTGCCCGAGATGCCCGATTCGGAAACCAAAATTGCTCTCTCATTAGGTCCTTTTGGTGCCGGGCTCTCACCAGCACAGGAATTCGACGGTTTTTATCCCCCTCCATTCGGTCCTCGAGGATATACACATGATAACTCTAATTGTAATGTCTTCGCTAAGGACGAGCAAGGGCGGAAGAAGGAAAACGCAGCCATCGAGGCGCTCACGCAATTTCATCTCGAACGACTGACTATATTCGCAGACGATGAAGCGGTGTGGAATGCGATAGATTTCATCGCGTTCGAGACGGTGCCTCTGTTGCGCGAGATTCACGCCATCCGCAAGGCCATGGCGGAGCTCGAAAAGCAATCCGTCAAGCCTAAACCTTGGTGGATAAGCTGCGTATTTCCAGATGGCAGTTTCCCGGAAACCGATGTACCAGTACGCTCGGTCATTGAAGCAGCGGTGGCCCGGAATCCCGCCGACTTGTCAATAACCCTCCCCGTTCCCTCCGCACTGGGCATTAACTGCACTGCGGTAGAGGAGATCCCGGATATTCTGGCGAAGATGGAAGACGTGGTTGCGACTGAGTTCCTAGTGCGCGAGGAAAGGCCCTGGCTGGTGGTGTATCCGAACGGAGGCGACAAGTATGATCCCATTTCGCAGACTTGGGTAGTTGGCGATACGAAGGGCTTTTGGGGGGAGCGGATTTGCGATATTGTTGCGAAAGTACAGTCGGGGTCCTGCTGGCCAGGAGTGGTCGTAGGAGGCTGTTGCCGGACAGGGCCAGAAGATATTAGGTTACTCGGTCAGCGACTTGAAACATAACACACGAATCTTGAAAAACGGAGTAGGGGGTGTTGTCAGCGAAAGTCAGTTTACAGACTGAATACGACACACGATAGGAAGAGAGCAACAGAGTTTCATATACAGAACATAGTGTACACTTCATGCTCAACAACAAACCAAACGAAAGCGAATTTGCGAGTCACAATTTTCCTCCGTCTCTCCTGTTCCTTAGGAATTTCCGAGGAATATCGACTTCGCGTGCCCTCAAAAATTCGGCAACGTTCTTTCCTAGGAAATCAACCGTGGTGGTGCAGCTCACTCCACGATCCAGATGTTCATGAAGGAGGAAATGCACCGCATAGATATTAGGGAGCTCGAATCGATCCTGTTGGACGAAATATGAGGATCAAACGTGCATAGAGAGAACGCAAACGGGGACTCACGATCTCCTTCCCATTGTACTCCCCACCCAATAGCTCCTTCATTGTGGTGACAGTGAGCAGTCTCCGCAGCCACTCGTATTGTTCGGGGTCAGACACAAAGAACCCAACGTTCGAATCGGAGCCCTTATCCCCTGAACGCGCATGCGCAATCATCCCCAGCGGCGCACGCGTCGTCTCACCATACTGGCCCTCTGTCAAACTCACACCCGGATCCGAAGGCTGCCTTCGATCAAACACCCGCGTCACAGTTGGCGGCGGCACCTCCACGACCCGCCCATCGTGCATATGCGCTGCATGCCGCACCTCCGTCTGCTCCAGCTTCGTGACGAAATACTCGTACACCGGGCGAGGGACACCCATGCGCCCGTCGAGGTGGAACGTCCCGCCCGGATACGAGGACATGACCAGGTCGACGAGCGGGCGGAGGAATTTGTTTGGCCCGATAGCTGCGGCCGTGCGGGCTTGTGCGACGATGCGGAGGACGGCGGTGGCGGCTGCCTGGGTGTGTGGGTTCTGTGCGGAGCCACCGAGAAGCTGGAAGGAGAGATGGGTGAAGGAGGGAATGTGTGCGCGCAGAGCGTGGCGGACTTGCTGCTCGAACATGTGTGCTTTGTAGGGAATATCGAGTCCGACGACGAAGTAGAGCACCTCGGCTTGAAAGCCGCCATGTGCTGTGATCCCGACCTTGGTTGTTGGCGGTGGTGGAGCGCAAGCAATGCCGGTCACAGATACACGGTTTGTGCCGATCTGAGTAAAGCGGATGTCGTTGAGGATTGCGGTGACCTGTACGAATCTTGTGAGGTGCACAAAGAAAGCTGTAATATGGCACCACTTACATCAGAGTTGAAATACCAAGGTCCTTGGATCTCGTAGAGAAGTTGAGACGTGCATGTCTCCACAGTCACCATTCCGCCGTGTCCCTTCTCCTTCGTGATCACCACCTCTCCGCCGACACCAATCTCTGCAATAGGAAAACCCAGGTCGAGCCATCGACCTCCTTTCTCAAGTTGTTTAAACCCGGTGAAATTTCCTCCAGTGATATACGTCGAGCATTCAATCAGATGTCCCGCGACAAGCGCATTTGCGAGCTGAGGCAAGTGTCTGCGGTCCCAAGAATGCCACCACGCAGCGGCGCCGATTACGAGAGAAGCATCGGATACTCGCCCACATAGAACGACGTCTGCGCCATTCTGAAGCGCAGCAGCGATCCCCAAGCCACCCAAATATGCTTGGGCATAAAGAGGTTTGAAAGACCAGGAGGAAAGCGGTTCACCGCTGTAGACGTTGACGAATGCTTTGGGGTCTGACTTGGCACGATCCAGAATCACAGGCAGCACTTCATCGCCAGAAATCCACGCGACTGTCAGAGATAAACCCTGCTTCTGTACGAGATTCACTACGACTCGGTGCAGCAATTGTGTATCTGCGGCGCCCGCATTGACTACGACCTGCGCACGAGATTATTCACGGTGTATGAGATACATCAAGAAACAGACCTTGATTCCATACTTTGCAATGTCAGCCAGAGCAGGCGTCAAGGCGCCGACGAAGCTAGGTTCATAGGCTCCTTTTGAGTTGCCTTCGACCTTGCGTGCACCGAGAGAGGTCATGTTAGCCTCGGACATGAAATCACCGATGAGCACGTCCACAGGATCGTCAGGATACGTAGATGCAAGCTGCGCAAACCCGACTCCTCTGTCAGACGCGGCGCCAGAGACTCCTGCGGAGGGGAGTTGGTCTCACGAGACTCAGGCTGTTGCAATTCCATGCATACCGCCTATGCGAATGGGACGTTTCATGTGCGCTAGACTGCCGACTTGAAGCAGCAGACTTTGAGCAGAAAACTCCTGAAGAAACCTGGACAGAAGACTAGCCGGTGGGGGAAGTCGTGTGATTCATTCCGGGAACAATTGTCGCGATGGTTGGATGTCGGATAAACAGAAAACGACGCGAGAATTGCCCAAGGATTGCCTCCACCGCACGGTCACAAATTTGAAT
The DNA here is from genome assembly GCA_037176885.1 of Favolaschia claudopus. Taxonomy (NCBI): domain Eukaryota; kingdom Fungi; phylum Basidiomycota; class Agaricomycetes; order Agaricales; family Mycenaceae; genus Favolaschia; species Favolaschia claudopus. Next base: position 192,111 of record JAWWNJ010000194.1, read on the forward strand.
ACGTCTACGGTCAGGGTGTATAGTGCAGTACTTACAGACCGCTTAATCGTTTGTTTTCGCCGCTCCTGGGATTACAGATTCAAAAATTCCCTGACACACACGCACCCTCAACTTCAACGCAGATTTCCATAGACCTTGAGATCGACTATTCTCACCGACTCGACGCAAAGTCCGAGACGCGAGTCGGGAACGGTGCGAAGTTTGACCGCGATCTCTTGGGTGCTTAGTGCTTAGGATCCGTGTCTCTGGGTTAGGGTTAGCTCTTCGTCTTCAACGTTCAACTACCACCATCTTCCAGCAATATCATCTACATAGCACTTCAATCATGCAATCACAATTCGCAGATTGCTTTGGCACCAACTACGTTCCATCTGACGAAGAAATCGAACGAATTCGATCAGACCTTGTCACGCATACCGCAGAATTATCTAGGCTCGACGAACGAATCTGCGAGCTCTCTCAGCAGCGAAACAAAATCCAGGCCTTCGTGGACGCTCAAAAGGCTCTGATATCTTACCCCCGCCGTCTTCCTGGGGACATCGTTGAAGCCATATTTCTGGCTTGTCTTCCGACAAGTAGAAACGCTGCGATGAGCGCGCAGGAAGCACCTTTATTGCTTTGCCGGATTTGCAGCGCATGGAGGACCATCGCACTATCTACTCCGAAGCTGTGGGCCTCTCTGCACGTTCCTGTTGACTTCGTTCTGGCCAAACCTTGCCGTACTCCCGCCGTGCAACAATGGATGCAGCGAGCAGCAGCCTGTCCGATGTCGCTATCTGTTCTCGATGCAGCCTGGGGCGGGGTAGTGGCTGAGTCGAAATATAAAGCCATTCAAGCTTTAACAAAGACCATAGCGACGTACTCAGCAGGGTGGCACAGGGTAGAGCTCACCAACGTCTCTTCCTCGATGATACAACACTTGGTAGAGACACGGTCGGCGCCGAGCGGCTTGGAATCTTTCAAGTCCACTGGAGATCTCTTCTGGCACCCTGAGCTCGAGCTTTTAAAAGGCCCCAGCCTACGATATGTATCCCTAGATACTACTGTTGATCTGAACTTGGTGATGTCGTTCCTCTCAAATCAAGTCGCGTGGCATCAGCTTACGCATCTCACCCTCGAGCACACGACAAGCCCCGATAGATTTATCTCTCTTGATAACATGATTCTTCTCCTACGAAGGTGCTCAGCCCTCGTATCATTTCATGTCACCCCCGAGGCATCCGAATTATCCGGCGCTCTCGTTAATCCTCCATCGTCTGCGGTCCTTCGGTCTTTGGAAACGTTCATTATCCCCGCATATCGGTTCATGCCATCTCGTTCTGTTAAATACGTCCTGGACACTTTGTCCATGCCACAGCTGCGCCGTTTGGGTGTTTGCCTCGCAGACGCGGGAAACGAACCCCACGGACTTTCCCTCGCCTGTCTGGGACAGAGACTGCCAATCCTCGAAGACATCACGGTTTATCTGAACTCTATTCAATCGCACTCGCTTCTTGAGACTCTGCAATCCTTTCCTGCTCTTGTCAGACTTGTCATCCTCGGGCATGTCTGGACAGGGTATTTCGAGACGACTGGCACGGCACAGGTTCTGGAAGTACTCACAGACACCTCTGTCTGCCCTCGGTTACAAGAACTTGAACTTGAAGGGTCCATGATTTTCAACAAAATTACCCTGGACGCCTTCCTCCAAGCTCGGGTACAGGTGGAATCTTCTCTCCGCTTACAACGTCTTTCTGTCGCCTTCCACGCTCCCCCGAATGACCCGGGGATCCCACTTCTGTCGTCTACCGAGATCCAATGTTATCTCGCCCAAGGGCTGAATATTTCCCTTGTTTTTCCCCATCCCGAACCGTCGCCTGGAGCATGGACGGGTATTTCTCGAGATTATATTTGAATCTGTTCAAATTCGAGTGGTGCACATCATCAGATGCAGTCGTCGGGTGAATACAACGGATGCACAGGGCTCAACAGACGTTAGACGTTAGATAGACGATGAACGCATTGGTATAAATTGTACAAATGATATGATGTTATACAGCTTCTTTCTCTTTGCCTTCGGGATTACCTTCGTCGTCAACCTCCTCCTTTGCCGCCTCAGCCGCCTTGTGCTCTCTGAACTTCATCATCATCGATTCAACAGTCTGAGAATACCCCACATTCGTCCAATCCCTGCCTTCCGCTTTCCACTGCTCGTACGCAGCGATGACAGTCTTCTGCCAATCAGTCCCCCAGAAAATCTGCGCCTCGAGAAACTCCTCCTCATCATATTCCTCTTCTCTTCTCGGTGCATCGCCTGATAAACCCCATCAGCAAAACAAACAAGACGGAGCACGCGGCAGAGTAACTCACCATACGCATCATCCACAACGAGCTTCTTCCGACTCTTCATGATCTCGTTCCTCTTCTTCGTCTTGGCCGTCAAAATCAAATAAAACAGCTTCCCAATAATCTCCACCGCTACCATCTTCACTTTATCCACCGTCATCGCCTCGCCGACCCGCGCTTCCAAACACCTCTGCACAAACTGCGGCGTGTACAGCATCCCGAGGTTCTTCGCCCTCTCGCCCTCAGGGCAGATCTTCGCGACGTCGACGCCGAGATCGAGCTGTCCTGGGGCAGGCGGTTCGAGCGGCTTGAGCTTTTTCCCGGCGAGCTGCGCAGAGCGCGCTCTGACGTTGTAGTCTGCTTGACGGGATTTCATCGCCTGTGCGGTAAATTGCGCAGTGAGCCACTCGACGGTTTTGTCGTGGTCCCATGTGCGTGGGTCTTCGGCGTCGTACGGCGCGGGCCCGCGCGGCTTTGGCGGTATGGTTTTGAAGGGGGCTGCGTACGAGAGCGTGTTTGTCCTGAAAGCAATTTTGTTGATCAGAAGAGAAGGCGTTCAAAAAACCACCTACGAGTGAACAGAGTCTTGAATATGGGGCGACACATGTGCGATGATCATCGCTCTGGAAGGTTGACGAGATTCAATGTCGAATATCGGCTGCCATGAATATTCAGAGCCTATACTAGCTTCTGAGAACGAGAATCATTATCACCTTGAGCAACATTGTCAACTTGTTCGACCGCCACGGAATATGCACGAAACCATCTTCGGCAGCCATCTTCGCCTTAGCGCGGACACACTCCTTGAGGTTCATGAGACTTTTGTTGTTATCGCGTGCTTCTTCCATGCGCTGTTTATCATGATCCTTGGAGTCTTCGTGCCGCTCGCTACCCGCGAGGCTGAAGGCCGATAAGCATAGGTCGGTATATAATCATGAATGGACACTTACTCTACGAGAATGAGCTGCCCTTCGTCCGCGTACGGGAGAAGCTTATTCTTGATGCTGATAGTGAGTAGGGCATGACTCCGACTGCTAGCGGCGTTTCGAAGCGTCGCTGACGTTCGGCGGTGAGACAACGCCTTGTTGATTAGTTCTTCCAGTTCCTCCGAGGTGCGAATGACGGAGGAGATGAGATTGGGTCGGACATTCCCGACCTGTGAAATTTGTCTCAGCAAAAACATAAAACTAGTGCGAGTAAGGATACATACTTTATCTTCGCGTACGGCGATCTCTGTGCGTAAAGGGTTACCTTGCGCATCAACTTCTTCCGTTGATTCCAGCAAATCGGTTGCATGTTTACCCAAAAGCTCGAGGAAAGTAACATTGAATTCAAAGATGTCGCCGGCTTCATTGTCAGACGCCTCGGCACCTCCTTGAGCAAGGACCAAGCGTTTGCCGACCGTACGCGCTTGATCAAATAGATCGCGCGCAACACGATGCTCAACGCTCTCCATGGTGTAGGTTTTACCGCTGCCAGTCTGCCCATACGCGAGGATGCAGCCCACGCCACCAGAAAGGACCAGAGACAGCATCTAACGAGTCCGACTGGTCAGTCAACGAAACGACACAAAAGAACAAGCGTACGTCGTTGGCGACCACCGTCCGTTGATAGACTTCCTCATTTCCAATGTCAGGCCCAAAAGCCAGATCAGCCTCGTAAGGCTTGTGAGTGAGAGTGGGTCCCGACCACTGAATGCAAGATGAAAATACTTGCTCGAGCAGAACGCAAGCAACCACACCTTCATTCCGGGGACATGCGCGAAGAATACGCCGGGTTCTGCACTGGTCACTGTGATACCAGAACAAAACTCCACAGGGGCAGCCTCAGTCTCAGCCGCGTCCTGCGCGTCGGGATCGGCGTGAAACTTCTCCGCAGCCTCGTTCGGAAGAGGTGGACGGGTTCTAAACGCGACAATCACGTCTTTCAACGCGTCTTTCTTGAGAGATTGTTGCAACTCCTCAAAAGGGACGAGAAATCCTTTCGTAGGGGTTGTCTTCAATCTGTTTTGGTGCCATTCGTCCAGAATATTGCGAAACGTAGAGAGATGAGTGGTAGTCAAAGTCGCCGAAGTCGCCATGGTGGTGGTATGAGAGATGGATCTACTCCAAGTACTGGATGTCGATATCGATGCATTTTAAACTTTGAAAACATCTGCTTTTGTACTCGATAAGCTTCCCTTGTGAATGCCCGTGTCACCGTTTCGTACGTTCAGAGGTTCGTGACCCTGTGGTGATCGCTGGTGAGTCAATGTATTCGGTACCCCGAATCGTCATGGCGTCCAACGTTAACCTAGAGCAAGAAAGATAGGTGTGACTCAGGCTCGACTTCACCATGTGGCGTTTTGCGGAACCGTGTAGCGCTACTTGCTTTCTACTTTGGTCGACTCCTCCTGCTACATCGACGTATAGATAGCCAGTGGTGTCATCGAGTCAACTTCAAGAAAATTCGAGTCAGACGGCACTGGGGAACGGCTGTGAACAGAAAAAACAGAACCTTGGAAGAACTAGGCGAGGCGGCGTCTGACACTACTCATGAGCATCATGCTATCTTAGCCCTTCACTGCTACGCACAATCTCTGCCCTAAATTCAGTCGGCGGTACTGCGGCACTCTAGATGACGGCGATTCGACGGCGGTAACAACTTATTCTGGTCAAGTTACACAAGAAGCAGTTTATTGACGATTTCTGGTCGTGGAGGTATCTCGGTACGGGAAGTGAGTTTTGGTTCAGAATTGCGCTCGAAAATTCACACAGAGCCGCGAAACCATCATGGACTTGAACCAGGACATGGCCAACAATTCAGAAGCAGCAATTATCTACGATTACCACTGCATGCACATGGAATTGAAGCCAGCAGACGCCATATTCACCCTCTGCAGTCTCGACCTCCGCGTCGCGGAGCGCGCTGCCCAACTTTTTCACGAAGGCTACGGCCAATACATCATCTTCTCCGGCAACGTCGGCGCGCTTTCTGCTGGACGCTTCGCTGTACCAGAGGCAGAAGCCTTCGCAGCCGTCGCGCGCGAGCGGGGCGTCCCTGAAGACAAAATAATTGTCGAGCCGCGCGCCACGAACACAGGCGAAAACGTCCGCTTCACATACGCGCTTTTACAGGAAAAAGGGCTTCACCCAGAGTCCTTCGTCCTGGTACAGAAACCCTACATGGAGCGGCGGACGTATGCGACGTTCGTGAAGCAGTGGCCGGATTCGACGACGCGCTTCTCGGTGACGAGCCCGCAGATGGGGTGGGATGTATATCCCGATGCTGATAATCCGCGGGAGTTGGTGACGAGCATCATGGTCGGTGATTTGGTGCGCATTAGAGACTACCCCGCCAAGGGGTTTCAAATTGAACAAGATATTCCCGACCACGTGTGGGCGGCGGCTCAAAGGCTCATAGCGGCCGGGTGTGTTATGGACAAGCATCTTCCATAGATGTACTTGAGAAAGGCATTAACATCGGACAGAATATCTAGATGACGTTTTCATTATTCTACTTGATATGAGAGGGCTAATACATTCAACATCTGTATGTCGCAGTCAATCTTGCAATCGCTGGAGGATCGACGGAAAACTCGATGTCAAATTAGAAAAGGCAGCCAAAGCAGCATCAGATTCAGGCTCAGCCGACATCCAACGCACTCTCGAAGCAAGTTGTGCTGTCTCCGCCTTATACTCGTCCGGAAGGCCCTTCCAAGGGGAAGACCTCAGCGGCGCGTGATATCGATGCTGGTAGTCGATGATGACTTGTAGCCCAGCGTCCATAAGCGACTGGATCTCCCCAGGAATGTCCATTTGCTTGCTACGCTTGAAATGTACCTTCACAATTCGGAGGGCAGGCGACTCGACCCTCATCATGTCTATAATGAATCGAAACAAAGCCTGGTCAGACACGGAATTACAGTCAGTGATGCGAAGCTCCTCCAAGTTCGGAAAGATAGAGGGATTGAGCATCGCGAGCACGTCGTCGTCCATATGGGTGTGATTCCGTCGCACATTGAGACTGGATAGGTGCAGTTGTTGGATAGTCGGTGGTAGGGTAACCAATAAAGTAATCAGAGTTGGTTTGGTGAAAAGGGCTGTGATTATGGTGAAGCTTTCAAGACGTGGCAAGGACGCAAAGGAAGCCGCGGAGCCAGTCACACTCGACCTGTATGACCCCAAGACCTCCAGATTCAGCAATTCAGGTAATGAAAGACAGCTGAATAGACCGCCCAATTTGTACGCCGCATGGGGGCCCTCATCGTTGACTGTGAGCGCACGGAGATGAGGAAGAGTGACGATTGTTGCAGTGGAAGCGCTGGGCGGAGACATGTGGACGATAGTCAGCTCGCATGTCTCGAGGCGCGGACACCTGGACAAAACCTTCACAGCTGCTTCGGTTGTCAAAGAGCGCCCGTTACCGCCAATGGAAAGGGAGCGCAATTGGGACCATCGTACGGGTAACGAAAGGATGTTTCTTCCATGCGAACCACTGAACGAACAATGAGCGATCTGCCGGCCGTTCAGGAATTGAAGGGCAGGCAACTGCATTGGACTGGCGGGGGAGGGAACCCGATGGATATGGAGCCGTGTGAGCATAGGAACATCCTGCTCGGATATACTCAAGAGGCACTCCAGATCTGCTGGGGAAGCCTGTACAGAGATATTCTGCCAGCGATGTGCGAATGGAATGAGAACTCGTAAGATGGCAGTAGTGCCGGATGATTGAGAGTTGACCATAGCACGGCGATCTTCGTCACTGCCAGTTAGCGATATGGAGAGCGGATATGGGCCCGAGCGCTCAAGCCAAGTCTTGGCAGCGTCTGCCCGTTGGGCGTACTTCTGTTCCCAGACCAGCTGTGTCCATGCGGAATTTAGCTCTGGTTCCACAATGTGGAGGCGGCACCAAAGACGAGGTATCGAATGTGACAATGACCTCCATGAGCTACACACGCGACCCAGCAGCATGGGGGCTTCTGTAGCACTCATAACGCAATTACGCTCTTCTGGAAGACAAGTCACGAATATTTCAGAGAGAATCTCCGGGGGAATTCGTCGGATTGGGGCTATGAGAGTACGATGAGCACGAATATATGATCTAAGGGTCGCTTTTTCGGTGAGTAGTGCATCAATAGCATTGTGCAATTCCGCGATTTCTGTATTGATTTCCTCCATACGGGATAACGGTTGAACGAGGAGAGACCGAATTTGGGGAACTTCTTCATCGCGAGCATGATAGTTAGTTCCCAGTTTTGACTGGAAAGGTGAGTACATTGAAGCTTTCTATGGTGCTAGCGACGCTGCGTTGGATGCGGTCGTGGTTAACAAGAAAGCTAACCCTAACCCAACTGGAAGGTTCGGATTCGGAAACTTAGAGTTGGGTTAGGGTTAGTGGCTTTCTTTCTGCGTTTACCTTGGTGTTGACAGACCATTCATTCTGCTGTCCTTCCGCTCGTTGGGCATGCGCTCCCCCTTTGCAGACCGCTTTGGCACCAACTATGTCCCATCTGACGAAGAAATTGAGCAGATTCAGCTGGATCTCGTTTCGTATAGAGAACAGCTAGCCCACCTTGATGCTCGCATCCGCGAGCTCTCCGAACAGCGAGATAAAGTCAAGGCATATATCGACGCACACAATGCCTTGATTTCGCACCCTCGCCGTCTCCCCGAAGACATTCTTGAAGCTATATTTCTTGCATGTCTTCCGACAAACAGAAACGCCGTTATGAGCACGCAAGAGGCCCCGTTGCTCCTTTGCCGGATTTGCAGCGCATGGAGGACAGCTGCATTGTCTATGCCGAGGCTCTGGGCGTCCCTACATGTTCCTGTCGAATTCGTCCTGGTGGAGAATTCGCGCCTTGCTGCCGTTGAACAATGGCTTCGACGGGCAGCAGCCTGTCCGATCTCACTCTCCGTTTGGGATACATGGAGGCTAACGGATATGAATGTCACCACTTCAGCACTAGCAACGTGTCTTGCGGCATATTCAGCCGGCTGGCGCCACATAGAACTTACGAATCTGACCCTCGTGATGGCCCAAGTGCTAGCAGAGCTAACTGAGGTTCCGCGACGTTTGGAATCTTTTCAACTCGCTGGGAATATCTCCCTCCTTTCCGCGGTCAACCTTTTGGATGGTCCCAGCCTTCGATCTGTCTCCTTGCAGAGCGAAGGCGACTTGAGGGTGCTACTCAAGCTCTCAGTTGCATGGCAACAGCTCACTCACCTCACTCTCAAGTGCCTCGATAGTAGGGAGGATGCATTTTCCCTCGGTGATACAATCACCATACTAGGCCGGTGTTACCGACTCGTGTCGTTCTGTGTCTACCTCGGAAACACTCAGCCACCTCCCGAGTCGTTGTCCGCCGCGCTGCCCTTCCTCACTACCTTTCGCGTCTATGGATTCTCGTATTTGCCCGTTGAGTTTCTCACGTACATCCTGGATCGTGTTTCGATGCCGCAGCTGCGTCATCTCCACACCCCGTCCGTATTTGCCTCACAACATGAGGATGGAGTCTTTCCTCTCCTTTCTATGGCTGGAAAATTGCCATTCCTTGAAGACCTTACACTGAATCTCGCCTCACTTACACCGCAATCGCTTCTGGAAACCTTGCAAGCTTTTCCCACCATCACCCATCTTGGCGTCGGTGCTGGAGTGTCGAGCTGGGGGCCCCAACATCCGTCATGTGGAACAATCAGGCTCTTGGAAGTCCTCACAGACACCACTATCTGCCCACAGATGCATGGGCTCGAGATCATCAACTCGATTGATCTGAGTAAAAGTACGTTGGATGCATTCCTGCAAGCGCGAGTGAAAATGCAATGTGCTGGCCGCTTACGACGGCTTAGCATTACTTCCCAACCCGCAGATTCTTGGAATCACCCCAACATCCCAGATTTGTCGTTGAATGAAATCCAATCATATCTTGCCCAAGGTCTTGATGTATCTCTCGTCTCTCTTGGCGCTTCTGCGCCTTTGGTGGCCGGACCACGGACGGGGTTGGCCCCCGATAATCCCTAAATTCCCGCTGTCGACCGCTCTGGCGTTTGCTAACGGTCGCTTTTGTCAAGAGAGTTGCTCCTCCTTCGAAGGGATTACTAGTTGGTCGGCCATTTACTTCTTCAGCGTACTACAGTCCATGTTCGCATTTGCCCGCGGTCCTAAATTCCTATTTATGTCTGTACCAGTCAACGTAAATGAATTGACTCTCGTCAACTGAGCTCATCACCAATCAATGAATGGGACTTCATCCATGTTTCAAGTCGTACAAACCACAAAAACAACGAAAATCATTTACACTAATACACACCCGATCACGCTTTCTCGGCCGTCGAAGGCGCACACTCAATAACAATCGTCTCGCCAACGTCAATGGCCCCGAACCCTCCCTCCTCCCGCCAATCAGCTGTCCCGCCCTGCGCTTTCGCAAGCCGCACAACAGGCTCAAGTGCTTCATCGTCACTCCCCGCAAACGTTGCAAAATGCATCGCGAGGGTATGGCGCGCGCGGATGTCTTCTGCGAGACGGACCGCGTCTTCCGGAGTAGCATGCAAGGTCACGAGGTGGGTGTCGTCGGAGAGCTGGTGTTCGAGGCGTACTTGGTGAGTGTTGAGTCACAGGGGAAAGGAATACACTCACGCGATATCCCATTTTTCCGAGTACGGTCAAAGACGCGCCAGACCAGATGGGCACCATAGCGAAGTCGAAAGGGCCCAGCTTTTGGCCGATTTATGTAAAGCTATGATAAGACTGGGTGGGGTTCAATCAAGTTAAGAGAGATTTGCATACCTTTGAACGCTGGACATGCCCCATCTGCAGTCTGATACCCTGTGTCGCTGAAAATTTTGTCTTCAAGGCGCGAATGTATTGCACACAGAAATACTCACCCAGCGAAGTAAACTGATGCCACAGGCGAGCCGCCCTCTGAAGTGGTTTTTTGTACCACCCAGCTACACCATAGACTCCAGTTTTGGTCCAGCATTCCTCTGCCGCTATTATGCTGCGCCGGGGTACATGTAAACGTGTAGCTGGCCTTCGTCCCAGAGGTCGGCGGGAACGTGACTTTGTCCCACCAGTCCAGCTCGTGTATCCGGTCATCGGGTATCCCAACCGAGTGAAGTGTGGCTTTTACGCCAAGCGGGACGAGGAAGTCGACGCCGTGCGATGTTTTCCAGAGAGCCTTCAAGGCTTCGAGGTCGCAGTGGTCGTAGCTGCGAAAAGAATTCAACGACAAGAAACACCAAAGACATTGATACGCACTGGTTATGACTGACTGCGACAAAGTCAACAGTGGGGAGATCTTGAATTGTACATGGAGGCGGGATGCGCCGTCGAGGTCCCACCCAAGCCGAGGGGAAGGCTCTGTCTGAAAATATTGGGTCGAAAACAATACGGACAGGTCGGTGACCAGGTTCAGCAGGTAGTTGTACAAGGAAGCCCTACAAAACACAAATTGAAAAATGAAGACCAGCGGTGACGCACACAACATACCGCATGTCCCAACCAAGTCGCACCCAATTTATCCACTGACTGAGAGAGAATACTGAAGTCCGGGGTGACGGTCTTCACTGTTTTGACTCCGTGCAAATCTTGCTGCAGAGGTGAGGCACGGACGAAAGGAAGCCGCATAAGACTTATGGCGCTCGCAAGCATTGTGAGGACTGGGGGCCAGGGGTTTTCAAAGGGTCCATTATCTGCGGTTCTGTGGTTGTCTGAAAGAGTTATGGTAGCCATTGAGATCGACGGGGAGGTAGAGGTGAGACGGCGGCTGGGACCTCCATTTCAAGGCTGTGGAATCGTGCGGGGATGATGTCATGAGGAGACACGCGGCGGAGGGTTGCGGTCAACAGAGCCAATCAGCGCGTCACCTGGTCACGTTACCGCGTACATATGTATGTACACGTAATCCATCACATTTTTGTGACGCACACACTGCCACATACTGCGTTAACGTTCATGGTGTCTCCCTTCGTTCAATATCTAGGCACCAATTATTGCCCTACAGATGCTGAGGTGCTGGAAATTAAAGACCTCATTGCTGGCCCCATCCATCAGCTGCTGTCCTTGGACGAGGAAATAGCAGAATTGCGGAAATCAATCGAAAAACTTGAAGAAAGCCGCGAAATTCTTAGCAGCTATGTCGCTGAGCATAGTGCTCTCATCTCCGCAGTTCGACGCATTCCAGAGGACGTCCTCTCCGAAATCTTCTTTGCCTGTCTGCCAACGCACCGAAACTGCGTCATGAGCGCTTCCGAAGCACCAGTACTTCTTGGGCGCATATGCAGCTCGTGGAGGGCTATCTCGCTTGCTACACCACGTCTCTGGGCCAGCTTGCACATCGTAGACCCACGACACGACTTAGCCAACGACAAATTTATTCAGCGATTGAATACGATGAAAATGTGGCTAGGACGGTCCGGACAATGCCTGTTGTCGATCTCGCTTCACTGGGAGAATTTTTCCGAGGTCCCATTATTCCCACCTCCAGATATGTCCGCCCCGCCGCTGGACTCCCTGCTGAACGGACTCATTCCATTTGCGGGGAGATGGAAGCATGTCAAATTTGTGACATCTCGGGCTGCGTTGCAGGTTCTGGCGCAATTAACCGTTACAGACGTTCCAGCACTGGAAAGCATTGAATTTACCTTGCCAAGCGGCAATGAACCGGATGACCGCAATGTTGACTGGAGCCGATATGGGATTCTCAATGGTCCATGTGTCTCCAGCGTCTCGTCACCGGTTTACGATTTCAATGATACGATGCCTCTTCGTTGGCATCTATTGACAGAGCTGGTCCTCACTGGGCATCGTTGGCTCTCATCTCTGGATGATGAAAAGGCACTGCAAACACTCTCTCGATGCCCTCAGCTTCGCGTATGCGAGTTGGCGGTAAATGTATCGTCTTTTACCCCTCTGCAGCATCCTCCAGTGGAACTTGTTCGGCTTTATTCCCTCAAGCTAGAATTGGGTGACATGAATTCTCCTTTGCTCACCCGACTCTTCATCCCCAACCTACGCAGGTTTGTGCTTGGTGGGTGTGCCGATTCGCTCGCCCAGTTCTTAGCTTCCTGTGAGCATTTGGAGACCTTCGATGCAGGGATCAGTCACCTCGACAAAGCGTCTCTATCGGAAGTTGTCTGTGCGCTTTCACCCCAAACCCTGCACCATCTCACTTTACGCGATCACGATCGTCCGCGAGCAGCGGTCTTCCCATTCCCCTTGGATGACGATATACTGGCGATGTTCGCTCCTGGACGCGAGTCTCGATGTTGCTGCCCATCACTGCAGACACTCACGGTACTGGCCAATCACCATATTTCAGACTCGGGGCTGCAGAAATTTGTGGTGAGCCGCATGACTATGGCGGGCACCGGGGGATACGGTGCGCCTTCGTCTCTCAGACGGATCCGAGTCCAGTTTCACCGGCCGATGGAACTGAACGTCGAGGCTGGCTTGGAACTGTTTATGGATGCAGGTCTGGAAATCGAGACTTGGTATTTGCCTTCCCCTTCGACGCCTTCGCCTTGGATGGGGCTGCCTGATGCGCCGTATGCGCTTAGTTCTCCCTATCCTATGTATCCTGTTCACTGGCATGTCCACGAATCGTAATGTTGTATTTAAATTGTATATTCCGAACATTCTCCCACAAAGTCCTCACTTGCATCTGTTGTGAAATTGTGACCCACACAGCCCAATGCACGAAAAGACCAATTTTTCGATAATGATCGGTCGAATGGCAGTGCCGAACGAACACGTTCAGGCCTCCCAACCCTGCCCTTGCCCAATAATATCCTGCTTCCCGATGTTATGCACCACTGCTTTTGCGGGACGTGTGAGCCGTTCTTGCGTCGGCTGGAAACATTCAGGAAGCCCGGTCGCTTCCCAGGCGTCACCCTGGATCAACCGAGCGAGACCCCGAGCGCAGGTCATGATGCGCGCCATTCCTGGATCCCCGTGTCAGCGTTACTCGCAGTTTCAAAGCAAAAAGAGAGAGAGAACGCACCATGCCCATGATGCCCCGCACATATGAACGCCCCCGGTTTATCATGCAGCTCGCCGACGTATGGTACTCCTGGAAAGATTTTCAATGTTAATCAAGGCTTGCTGCGATCGATAAAACACACCCTCGGTGGTGTATCCCATTATTCCTACCAAAAAAATCAGAGATCATTCTGAAAAAGGTGGTCGAAGAAATCTACCGCTCCAGACATGAACCATCCCCTCGCCCTCCGCCAAACTCTCCTGGTCGAACCCGTCCAAATATCGAGGAAGCGAATCATTTAACGCCTTTGTCATCTCCGCAATGGTGCTCTCGTCGTCCGTATTGCCTAGGAGCCGCTCAACAGGGACGCTTCTCCGCTGCCCGCCGTATATCATGATCCCATCGGCAGGTCGCTGTATCAAGTACTCGCCATTGCCCTAGCTTTCTCGTCAGCGCAAACCACAAGTCAAGTCAATTCACAATGTACAAGTGCATACGTCTCGCGGAGCATTCCCTTGCCCGCATACGCATCGGGCGGTACGATATCGGAACACTGTCCCTTGAACGGCCAGATATGCCCAATGAACTCGGGCAGAAGCGTCGCTGTGAACGCGTTCGTCGCGTACACCACCTTCTGCGTCTCCACCGCGCCGCGATCGGTCTCGACAAGCCACCCTTCACTCGTGGACACCACCCGCCTCACGGGTGTTTTGGATTGAAAGTTTAGCCCGTGCTTCTTGATGCACAGAGTGAGGAGGTGCAGAACGAGCTTGCGCGGAAAGAGAGATCCGGCTGGGGTTTTGTAGGCGGCGGTTGCGGCGGGGCAACGAGTTTGTTCGCGGGCTTGAGCGGGATCGAGGATGGGTGTGATTATTCCATGGACGGGGCCGCCGTCGGCTGCGAATTCGGCGTAGGCGGCGGCGAGATGTTCCGCGGATGCGATGTCCATTGGGATGTCTGGATACGTTGATTGTTAGAGACAAACGAGATACTCAAACGAAGGCACTCACCGTAGGTATGGCCTCTCCAGAAATCACAGTCGATGCCCTCCTTTGCAATGATTTCTTCTGTGAGATTCAAGGTATCCTAGAAATTTCAAGATCTGCATTATTAAGACGATAGGCACAGTACAAACCCACCATTTCATTCTGTATGATCTTCAACGCTTGCTCTCGACCAAAGTCGTCCTTGTAATACTTATAATCTGTCAAATACCTATCATTGACAGTTGAGAGATATGAGGCGGATTCCGCTGACCACGGTAACAATCCGGTCGACAATGTCCTCCGTTTCTAGCTGTAGCGCCATCGCATGCTTCACGCGCTTCAAAAAGTGTCACTGAGCTTGGCCGTCTATCTTCGGGCTCTGCAGTCAAGAGAAAATACGCCGTAGCGACACCGGAGAGACCGGAGCCAATGATGGTGACATCTGACTTGACAGGGAGATTCTGTGTCGTACGATGACCCACAAGCGGAGAGTTTCTTGTATGCTGCAGCCAGAACGAAACAGAGGGTCTTGACGAGGGAAAACCTGGGGTAGAGCTCATTTCTTGCACTGTCAGCAACTCCGGCGGTAGGTGGGTTTTGTTGAACAAAGAAGCTTGCAGGTGCTTCACGTACAGTCTGGTGCCCTATTTCTCGTCGCAGACGAGCCTGCGGCGCAGTATTGGCGCAGATCAAGCTTTTGAGGTCACGATTTTCAAGAATTATGATAGTCAACAGATTTGGACGTCGACTCAGACTGTGGGGTTTGTAGACCAGAACATATCCCCGGAGCTTTAGTCAAGTGGTTTGATTGTTGACGAGAATTCTGGAGCACAAAAATCAGCAAAAATGGCAGGAAGAAACCACCGTCAACCCTAACCCCAACCGTAACTTGACCAAGCTTGTGTGCTCGGTATCTACTTCTAGGACTCACAGTGGACTCCGAGTCGGACGCTTATCGTTGAGAGTTGATTTGCTCCCAATACATGAAGATACATACAGATTCAAACATTATTTAACTAAAACCACCACGCCAAAGCGGTGTAGGGTTTGCGGGTCTATCTTCCGCTGGGAGACCTGTCCATGGGGAAAGCGAAGCTGAGGGAGGGGCAGGACGCATGATGCTGATATCAAGCCCTCGAGATAGATATGATTCAGTTTCAGTCGTTGACAACTCTGAAATTAGGATCCCTCTGTTACCCGGAGGAGGCTCCTGAAACTTGATGAACAACCGCTGTAAATGGTGGGGAGCTTCCATTCGACTGTCAATGAATGCATCCAAGGTCGCTCTGCTCACAAACGCAGTTTGGAGGACCACGAGTTCCTCCAAGCGAGGGCAGATAGAGGTGTCCAGGAGGGTTTCCATGACCTGAGTTGTGCGACACAAGTCAGTACCCCCGTTTGTCGGCGCCCATGAATAAGCGTCAACGATAAGTCTGGTGAGAGCGGGGAAAGACTTCAAAGTCTCCGCAAGTGACTGGGACGGGATGGCGGACAGGCGGAGTGTCAGGTCCTCCAGAACTGGCAGGTTTGTTCCAATGGAGGCAAATGAAAAGTCTGCTGGGTCAGAATCCGAAGGGGTCGTGGGGACATGAAGGTGGCGGAGCTGTGGCATCGACACACAATCTGTGATGTATTTCAGGGCAATGGACGGTACAAGCCGAAACTGGGGAATGTGGAATGTATCCAAGAACGGCAGCACTGTGGACGTCGACCCACCAGGGGCCGCACCCGTAAGGTCATCACCTCCAAGGCTGACGAAGATTGAGACAAGCTGAGGGCATCTTCCGAGTAAGATAATAAGATCCATAATAGAAACCCCTGCGGTGATTGAGCCGGTAAGGGAGAGATGTGTAAGCTGGTGCCACGCGACTGGGAGGCTGAGAGCGGGATCCAGGTCACCATCAGAATGTAGTTCAACGGTTCGTAGACTGGGGCCATTCAGAAGATTGAGCGAAGAAAGCAGTGAAATATCGCCGAAGAATTGGAAAGAGTTCAGGCTCTGTGGAGCCTGGGTGATCTCTGCTAACCCTTTGGCCATTGCGGAGGACGTATTCCTGAAGTCTACGCTGTGCCACCGAGCTGAGTATGAGATCAGAGACTGAACGAACTCTTGAATATCGTGATCTACGCCCGCTGGAATGTCACCCCATCCATATGAGTCGATTATGGAAAGAGACAGTGGACAGGCTGCTGCGCGATTTAACCATTCGAACACAACTGATGGTCTCGAGCCTTCGGCCAGGATGAATCCGAGAGGGATGTGCAGGGAAGCCCAAAGCTTGGGCGTAGACATCGCAATGGTCCTCCACGCGCTGCAAACCCCGCAAAGCAGGAATGGAGCCTCTTTAACGCTTATCACGGCGCAGCGGCCACTGGGAATACATTTGAGGAATATTTCCTCGAGAATGTCCCTAGGAAGACGGCGAGTAGGTGATATGAGAGCCTTGTGAGCATGAATATAAGATTGAAGCTTGTCCCGCTGCTCGAAGAGTTCACGGATACGCGCATCGATCAGAGCTAATTCTTCTGCGTGCGAAGCAAGGTCTACTTGGATTTGTTCAATTTCTGAATCTGAGGGTACATAGTTGGTGCCAATGCGATCTGCGAACGGTGATTCCATGTATACCCAAGATTACAGGAAGTTGAGCAACGGTGGACGACAAGATGGACGAGGTTCTGATCAAGTTGTGCTGACCCTAACCCTACAAGAGTCTTCGATTTCTTTGTTTTTAACCATTTTCAACAATGATCTGAGCTTGCTGCAGCCCAGGTTCTGTGAAATGGCTCTCCTGAGCCAATACGGCGGGAAACTTATCATCTCAATATCCTTTTTGTGCCGAAATCTGGGAAACCACAGTATACCAAAGAAATCTTCTGTTACCGTCGAAAAGGTCGTCCCAGCCTATCATCAGCATCTAGGAGAAGCTTCTTGGTTCTTGACAAAGCACCTCATCAGGTTCATCTCGAACACGGTAACTGGGATTTTTTCAATGACTCCTCCAGATTTTGACCATTCGGAACGTCTTTTTGACCAAAAGTATTTTTTCCCTGGTGTATCACTGCATCGAACAACTTGCGAACAACCTAAAAGGCCGCTGCGCCAATATCCCGAGTCCTCAATCCTCAATCCTCGCCCATATACAAGTTTCTATGCCTACCGGCCTGTTGACTACTTATCTGTTTCGCTTTCAAGTTCCTCCACCTCCTGCATCTCGCTTGGGCTCTTCTTGCACACTGCCTCCAACCTCCAACCGTCGGGACAGATAACGAACGCAGCAAAGTAATTATCGCCATAATGCTTCCGCACCCCTGGCTTGCCGTTGTCCTTGCCTCCGAACTCTAACGCCTTGCTGTGAAACTCCACCACGGCTTCACGCGAAGCCGCATTGAAGGCTAGGTGGAATCCTTCACCCGGCGGCGCAGCGTTTTTGAACTCGAAGATGTTTAGCGGCTCTTCGTCCTCGTGCCTGCCGTAGCCAAGTGTGCGGACCCCACCGCTATGCTTTTTTGCCTCGCTGTCGTATACCACTCGCAAGCCGAGCGGCGCTAGCGTTGCTGTGTAGAACGCTTTCGAGACTTCATAGTCCCGCACTCCGAGAGAGATGTGACCGAGGGGACGAGGGTGAGCAGACACTGTCGTGGACATGGAAAACGAGAGCGCAGATGATTATCAATCTGCTACGGGGACTTTGACATCCAATCTTCCAGAGCTGGGACTCATTGAACGTAATAGAGCTACATTTCCGCGAGTTGCTACATCCAAGTCCATCTAAATATACATCTACAAGAATCTACGTATCCCTTTCATACCGCGCCATTTTGCTCTGGGGGCGGAATCAGCGCCGCAAACGCATCAGCCAAATTTACCGGCCCTAGTGAGATAAGGTCGAATAGACGCTGCATTTCCTCCACATCTGCGGGCACACTCAGTTTCATTTAATTGAAATGCACGAGGACTGACTGATTGGCGCATAACTTCGAGCTGCAGAACACGAATCAGCACAGCCGTCGCAGAACAAAAAAGTCATTCCTCACCCATCGTGTGAGGTTTTTGGAAAATATGCGCAATATAAAGGAACCTCTTGGGATTGTCGGCGAACCCTTCAGCAAAGCTAATCTTGATGTCGCCGCCAAGGAGCAAGGACTCGAGTGTTTTGGAATCGTCGACGAAGGAGGTGTGCCAGATAGGGTTTTGACATAGAGCCGGCTCGAGAACCTCCCGCAACCACGCATGACATAGCTCGCGCAGAAAAGCGATCATCAGCAGTGTCCCCAGTCTAGCGCGTACGAACGGTCTGAAGTCGGTCGGATGCAGAGACTACAAATCATTCAGACGAGGAATCGCACACAACCAAGACGGAAATCTCACAGCTTCCTCAAATTGTTGCGCCAGTCCCCCATTTAACGCAGGTATCTTCTCGCCATAATACCGTGGATTCCTTTCGCCCAGCCAATTCGTTGCCCCCCACTGCACCGTCTGCACCGCGTCGTCCCGCGCCGCCTCCAACGCCGTAGTAACACACACAACCAACTCCTTCCGCGCTATCCACTGTTCGAACTTTGCGGCAGGCGACATCAGCGTTTCGGTCTGAAGCTTCATCTCGTCTGGCGACAAATTCCCCGTGTGTCGCAGGTTCGAGGCGACGGTGGTAAGGACGGCGTTGTAAATCTGAGTAAGCGCGTAGCCCTCGGGTGCTCTTAGAGACTCCACAACGGCGGTGAATAGCGCGTGGCTGGCAGGGAACGCTGTCATCGTGGTTGGGTGCATTTCTTTAGGTGGCGGCGTGGCGGGAAAGTCCATGAACTCAACGGTGAAGTGAGCGTCTTCCGAGTCGGACCCGGGAAGTGTTGTACTATGGCTGGTGAAGTTGAGAGACTTCGGACTTGTTCTGGCGTTGGCGAAGCGTCAAAGGCATGAATAGTCCCAATCTTACCTTCCAAGAGATTCGTTGCTCCGTTTGCGCGAGAGAAGCGTCGGGACCTTATGAAGAACCCTCAGCATGGTGAGGGAAGAGAGATGATGAGGTCTCGATCGCGTGTGGGGCTGTCAAGAACAACCTCCTGAATTTCGTTTACAGGTGACAAATTGACAGTGGCGGAGTACAGCCATGGAATAAATATCTCATGAAAGAACGCTTTGACTGCATCAGCTGTTTTGGGATTTTTTGAAGACGTTGAGCGGAAAACACCAATGCCGAAGGAACATGAATTGGGGCAGCATCCTCTAGTGAGCATTGCCTAGTGACTATATCGTCCTAGATAACGGTCGAGCGGAAGTGTTCAAAAGCAATGGCCACCGATGTAAGATAGACTGCGGACTTGCTATTCAGATCCACTGGTACAAACACCTCCTGGTCTCTCCTCCCGACTCATCAAACAACTCCCAAGAACAAAAGTCCTCGCTTCGCTAACGCAACAGCCTCCTCCAAGTCCCGCCCGTCGCTAGCCGTCCATGGCGCCAGCTCCTCCGCAGGCATCCCGCTCCGCAACGCAGACTCGAACGCCGTCTTGCGAGCATTGAGCAGCGCCATCCGCCGCGGGTCAGAGTGGCCGGTGAAAATGACTAGGGCTGTCCGGGGTGGAAGGCTTGCATGTAGCGTTTTCAAGTGCTTGTCTAAAGCGTCGAGCACCTGCTTGAGCACTTCGGGGTCGGGAGGCGGAGAGAATTCCGGTAGAGGCGCCCCGGCTTCAGGTTTTGGTGCTGACCCTGCAAGTGAATCAGAATGATATCGAATGTGAGAAATCAGAACACTTACATCCCAGAATATTCGCCAGCGCCATGAACCGCCCGAAAACGAAGTGATGCGCCGGCACCACATCCAATAAGCCCTGCAGCACCTCATCATCATTCTTACACCCAACCGCAGTCGTCGCCTTGCTCCCGTGCATCACCGCAGGGTTCCCGATATCCACAACAGCCGACCGTTGCTTCTCCCCCCGCTTCGTCCCCCTTCCCATGCGTTCAAATATCGACTCGTAGTCCGTCTTGAATTCGCCGAAGCCAGGACCCCCGTCGAGCTTCTTTTGCAGCAACTCGACACACGCGCGCGCGTCCTCCTCGGGGTCATGTCCGCCCTCTCCCCCCGTTTGAATCTCCCGCCCACACCACTTCTTCGTCAGCCAAGCGAGCCCGGGTTTAAGTGGGCGTCCTCGCGGATGGTGGTACATGACCGCCGTGTCGATGCATTTCGAGTGACAAAGTTTGAGAGCTTTGAGGTCGGATTCGAGCGAGTGGCCGACGAGAATGGGGGTCAGATACGGGGCGGCTATAGAACCATTCGTCGTCGAGAAGGGGTTGGGTGCTGGAGGGGAGAGGAGACGGAGGATGTGTGCCTGAACTTGTGCGAGGGTCGTTGTCACCGTTCGAAGCTGTTCAGCGGTAATACCGGACCATCTAAAAGGAAATTCACGTTGTGAAACGTAAGCAAGTGTAATACGTACCGAGTCAGATAATCCAGAATAGGTTTTGACGGCTTGACTAGTTGGTCGTATACGACGATCCCGGAGTGATAGTCGATGAGGCAAATTCGCGTTAGTTCTTTGCCATCCTCCGTCAGGCACTAGAGGAACCAGATCAAGTTCTGTTGGTTGTAAGCAAGAGAAAGAGCATACCATTTCGCAATCGACGCAATATACCGGCCGTTTGGGTGCTTTAGTTGGGTCATCGAGTAACGACGCAGGAAGGTCCTCTGGAGTCTGGATCCAGCCATCGGGCTTTTGAAACACATCGGCCATGTAAGACGGAATGGGATACTCGTTTTCGAGCATCTGTTCAAGCGTGAGCAGGTATTGTGCTGGATCTTTTTCGCGCGTACGTTCTGCTGCAAACCAACCAGATAAGCAATCCTGCGGGTAAATTACAAGCTTCACAGACAGTTTTGCGCGGTCAACCGCTTTTTCAGTTCGGAAGCGGTGATTGGGCCCTGGAAGAAAGCAGCTAGGATACTGTGCATACGCGTTTGGTCGCCCGGTGCACGTGTGGGACAAGCATGACTGAATGTCGATGCGATAAAGGGTAGAGATGGTGGAGAGTCGGGAGTAGGGAGGGGTATCGCGATTGGGATATTTGGATTGGAGGTGGCAGAGGTGGGGAGTGGGGGAAGCCCAAGAAGCTCCAAGGTCAATCCCGGAATCAACAGAGTCACAACTTTTTGGATAAGAGACGAATCCTGCACAGATTCAGTACATGAATGCAAAAAGATAGACGATTTCCTACATTCACGCGTAACCAGTTGGGCGGAGATGCATCTGCTGCCAAATGAAGTACTAAATCTCTGACGTCCTAACGAACGATGAATATGTTTCCAAACGCTGAAAAGCAGCACAACTCACGTCGACACCTATAGCATGATTCCGCTTAACTATTTCGCTGTTGGCGTACATGAATCGCGGCTGTTTTGACTAGGAACCTGCTAAGATGCAATGGACAACCAAGCACGTCAAACTCACGTCAGATTTGACCTCTTGCTTGACCGTTTTCTTGAGTTTTCGTTTCTCGACCTTGGTCCATCCTCCAGAATCCTCCGTTGACATATTTTGCCCAGCTCCAGTGATCTTGACTTTTTTGTTGGAGTGCTTTTCCGCGGCTGGGGACCCAGCCTGGGACCTCTTCATCCTCTTCAACCAAATCTTATATCGCACAGCAGCCCGGTACTTTCGAGTCAGCCGATTCCGATGGTTGGGGCCAGAGGTTCACGAAGGCGGAAAGAGGCAAGCCCAGTTTGCGTGACCAAGCTGTGACTTGGCCTGCTCTTTGCAATTATTTTATATTCAACTCAGTTCAACGGCGCCGCTTGACTACTTACTCTATGTAGCAATGAGCTGCGATACATTTCTTATTACAGTAATTTATATTGGTTCGACTGCTACATGACATCAATAGGAAATCCGAGTCGGATTGAGAGCAAGTGCGAAAATGAACCGTTTGAAGTGGATTGTACGCCGACCAACTAGTATAATCGCTTGGAATCGAGGGACAAACCGTCCACGGTACAGGCTGCGATGTGAGACCAGTCCGACTGGAATATCACACAGCAGTAGAAACTGCCAGTGTGATCCAAAAAGGTGAGAGCCTGACAGAAGTGGCCGCCAACAAACGCCAGAGAGGTCGACAGTTAGGCTCGTTTCACCCTCTCTTGTATGGGGGACGTGAAATCTGAAGATAGTCGTTCAGATCACTCAATACAAGAGAGGCTGGAGTTAAGCTGCAGAGGCGAGTACGAGTCGCCTCGGAGTTTGAAATTTTGTAACCGTTGACAACGCCAAGTCATCAGTACTGCATCAGTCCCATCAATTCTAGCGAGAAAGAGGTCAGAAAGAAAGACATAGTTCACCCAAATTCTGTCTCCTAAAATCCGCAAAAAAAAATCGGAGAGCCTCTCAAGACTCGAAATTTACATATCCCGGGGTAATGACCTGAATTGGTGTTTGTTGTAGGGCGGCATTAAGGTGCATCAAAAATTTCAAACTCCGAGGCGACTCGTACTCGCCTCTACAGCTTAACTCTAGACTAGTCGACAGTCAGAATCTAGGGATTATCGGGGGGCAACCCCGTCCGGGATCCAGGTAACGAAAGCCCAGGATTACCCATAGGGATGAGGGAAATCTCAAGACCTTGAGCAAGATATGCTTGAGTTTCAGTCAACGACAAGTCTGGGATGTTGAAGTGAGTCCAAGGATCTGCGCGTAGACTCGAGCCAGTCCCAGGGGAGAGTAATCAAAGACAGTCGTTTGATGAATCACACCGGAGGGACTGGAAGATAATCACCGGTGACATAGAGACACGGAGAATCCCGAGAATTGATCTCGGGACTTCGTCAAAATTTTGAGACCTCCATGTAAAAGTTTTTTCAATCGAAAATGTGAATAGACAATTTTGTAGCGCAACAAATTCTAAGACTCCTGTAGTGCTCAGAATTCTTTTAACCGAATTCCATGCCGCACTATTCAGGTTTTCATCTTGGCCGTTCCCGGGCAAATCAAAGCATGTGAGCATTCGGCTTTACTTTGCCCACTTTCGGTCCATTTCGGCTCACACGAAATCGCGTATAGAGAACTCGTTACTTCGTTTAAAAAGATTTGGAGCACGACAAGAGTCTTAGAATTTGAGTAGCTACCCGCCTGTAGACTTATATTCATTGTTTTAAAAACTTTTGCATGTAGGTTTCGAAAATTTTGACGCAGTCCCGAGATCAATTCTCGGGAATCTCCGTGTCTCTATGTCACCGGTGATTATCTTCCAGTCGTTATTTGACCGCTCCGTTTATCTGGGAACGGGCGCCGCCTATGATCTCCGCGGCAGCTTTGTCCTTGTTTGGTTGGCTGGTGCGCCTGGTTCCTATTTTACAAACTTAATACCGTCTTCGTCTTCAACTTTCGGTTCTCGCGCAAAAGTAAAACTCATAGTGAATTTGGCAGAACAATAGGGCTACTAAAGTGGATTTTTGATTTTTGGCCTTTCCAGAGTGTAAGACACTATTTCTGGGAATCATTGACTATATCAGCACGAGAAGGACAAAAATAGAAAATCCGCTTTAGTACTTCTACGGAGGAAGTAAATTGAAAGAACTTTGCAAGCAATTTCTAAGAGATTTGTTTAGAATTGAAAAAGCCTTAGGGTTTTTACTGAAATGGTGATGTTCACGCAACAGTGAGCCCATATCTCGGGATATGTCTGATATTATACCTCCAGAACTCATTGTTAGAGCCTACCAGAGTCTTGAATATAGATTTCTACTAATAGGTCGCGCCGAATTCCCAAATTGAAGGGTCAGGTTGAATTGTGACACAATGTAACGTCCAGTGTCACAGTTCAAGTTGCGACATTTGTTCATTTCAGTTTGAGGTAGAAACATCGTATAACAGTACAAGTAACTGTTGTTTATTAATACTATGCGTATTCTGTCTGGCTCCCGCAACAAATTTCAAGTTTCAGGCACCAGCATCGCACCTACATTTCAGTGGCAGTTCAGTGTTTTCAGTGAAGCACACCAGAAAATAGAATTTTGGAAGTAAAAATTTCTGGGACGTGTAGTAGTAGCGTTGGTACGTATTTTTGCTCTTGTAACTGGGTCGATAACCTTTGTGGGGAAGCCGGAAAACAATGGAACCTGCGAAGTCAACATTTGATTGGGGACAAACAAGGACAAAGCTGCCACGGAGATCATAGGCGGTGCCCGTTCCCAGTTTATCGACCCCCGTCGACTTAAGAAAAATAACGACTGGTTCGAGTCTAATCTGCGCGTTGAAACGTGATAATCAGGCGTCTTAAGCGACCAGCAGATTCCATTTTCACCCGGGCTTGCAGGAATGCATCCAACATAGTTTTACTCAGATCAATCGAGTTGTGGATCTCAAGCCTGTGCATCTGAGGGCAGATAGAGGTCTCTGTGAGGACTTCCAGGAGCCTGCTTGTTCCACATGAGGGGTCTTGCGGCCCCCAGGTCGACACTTGAGCAATGACACTCAGACGGGTGATGGTGGGGAAGCCTTGCAAGGTCTCTAGAAGCGATTGCGGTGTAAGGGAGGCAAGACTCAAGGTAAGGTCTTCAAGGAATAGCAATTTTGCAACCATGGATAGGAGGGAAAAGCCCTCATGTTCTGAGTTAACTGTTGGTGCGTGGAGAAGACGCAGCTGCGGCATCGCAACACGATCCAGCATGTATTTGAGAGAAGCTGATGGCAGATGCCAGTATCCATCGACACGCAAGCTAACGAGGAAGGGCAGCACAGCGCACGACGACTCGAGCGGCAGTTGAGTGTTTCCTAGGGTGACACAGAATGACACAAGTCGGGAACACCGGCCCAGGAGAACAATCGTATCACCGAGAGAAAGTGCATCCTCCCTACCATTGAAGGACTTGAGACTGAGGTGGGTGAGCTGATGCCATGCAACTGGGAGCGTGAGTACCACCCTCAAGTTGCCTTCGCTCTGCAAGGAGACGGACCGGAGGCTAGGTCCATCCAAAAATTTGACAGCGGAAAGAGGCAAGACGTTTCCAACGACTGTGAAGGATTCCAGACATTGCGAAAGTTCAACCGACTCTGCTAGTGCTTGTGCTATCTCGACGGACATATTCGTGAGTTCTATGTGACGCCACCCGGCTGAATATGCCACAAGACGCTTTGCTAGTGCTGAGATGGCGGAATCCAAATCCGTTCGCTCTCTCCAGGTTTCCCAAACTGAGAGTGAGATCGGACAGGCTGCTGCCCGCTGTAGCCACTGCTCGACGGCAACAGGGCGCGAATTCTTTGCCAGGACGAAATCGACAGGCACATGTAGGGACGCCCAGAGCCTCGGCATAGACAATGCAGCTGACCTCCATGCGCTGCAGATCCGGCAAAGGAGCAACGGGGCTTCTTGCGTGCTCATAACGGCGTTTCTGCTCTTCGGAAGACATGCAAGAAATATAGCCTCAAGAATGTCCCCAGGGAGACGTCGAGGGTGCGATATCAGAGCCTTGTGGGCGTCGATGTACGCCTTGAATTTATCTCGCTGTTCGGAGAGCTCGCGGATGCGCGCATCAAGCCGAGCTAGTTGTTCTCTGTGCGAAACGAGATCCAGCTGAATCCGCTCAATTTCTTCGTCAGATGGGACATAGTTTGTGCCAAGGCGATATGCAAAGGGAGATTCCATGCGCACGGAAGTTGCGAGGTAGAAATTTGAACTGGGAAGGTAAGACCGACTTGCAACTGACTTGGTCGAAGGAGAGTCACGGAAACCCTAACCCGAGGTTAGTCTTGGTCTCAAAGCTTGACCGTGACCACCATCATGCCGACCTGGTTCAGTTCGCTTCCCTGGGCACACCAGAACCTTGCCAGAACCTCTCATGTATTCAATATTCGATTCCGAGTTGGACTAATCGCGATCGATGTTCATGAACAACTTCATACGAGCTGCGTCCGATGGACGTGTTTAGTACTGGCGACCCTTCACATCCACCACTCCGAGTCTGCGTGAGTCTAACGAGGAATATCAATGCAATATAGCGACTAGGTTCTGCTTGTATACTGAAGCCGCGACCTCAATGCCTATGCAGAATTTCCAGCCACTGTTTCCACTGCTCGGACGAAACAGTCTGGTCAACAAAACTGCAAGAACTGGGGGCAACAGATGTTTCAAAGTTTGACGTCAAAATATCCTCACTTCTTGGAGGAGGCCGTCCACGCAGACGCGTTCTGCGTCTACGTTGTCCGAGGCCCGTTATCCATTCATTTCTGTCTTCAATGAACTCGACTTCGTTGCAGCCGTCTTCCCTGTATGACTACAGAGAAGTCACTCGATCGAGTGTCGGTCATAACTGGAGCGACGACTCTGCTGGGATTCAAATATTCAAGTCAAGGCACAAATAAAATCGCGACCCATTTTGTCGCGCTTTGATCGGTGGTCATGCATCGTGACGCAATCGTACTCAGACCATCGCCTGTATTCATCCAGTGCCGTGTCATGTCCGTTCCATCCCTGCTTCGGCATCGTCTCAGACCCTGCACACTGCCCGCAACCGACGTACTCCGTGTGAAACATTGGCAGTTATCCTCCGTCTCCATTGGGAGCGGATAGATTTTTACGCTCACCCTTTTACCGCAGTCTATGTAATACATCAACCCGTTTTTTGGGCTATTTAGTCGCTATGATCGAGTCAATCGTTTCAACTTGCCTACGACTTTCGCCTGCTTGCCATGTCCCATCTCCTCCCACTCAAAAAATCCGCCTTCGACCTCCCCTACGAACTAGAACAGGAGATATTAGAGCTCTCTGCGCGAGCCCATCCGCAATATGCCCCTCAGTTAACCCTGATCTCTCGCTACGTGCAGACATGGTGCGTTCTTAGCCTCCTCCATGACTTGGCTGACTTCTCTTTTTGGTCCAAAGGATTGAAGCCGTAATATACGAGACCGTCGTACTCGGTGCTCGGTCCACCAAACAGGACCTATTCTGGCGCACATTCTCCTCTAGGCCTCGCGAATTCTTCTCCAAAAATATCCGAAACCTCCATCTCACTTCGGGGGTGCTGTACGACAGGGCCCGAGACCTCATCTCCGTCTGTACTAGCCTCTCCACCCTAACTTGCTGGGCCAATCCGCTCAGCAGCCGAAACGACAGCCAGACGGCGTTGCAGTCCCCATTTCTTCGACGACTGTCAATTGACGCGTCGATACTCTGGCCTCCGCGCACAAGTCCAGTCTCCCAACTGGACCTTACGCATCCCGTATTCGCCCGTCTCACACACCTCGAGATTGTTAATCCTCCCAGCGAATTCGACTGGGCGCCGCTGTTGAGCGGGCTACTCTCCTGTCTCACACACCTTGCATTTGGTGATCTAAATGCAGCGCATGCTGCAACCATGATCGACTTTTTCTGCGACGCCCTCGTTTCTGAGGAGCCGCGGTTACAGATGCTGATCGCCGTCTCGCGCGAAGAGTATTTTTTGAGCGCGGTAGAGCTATCGGGTTTGAGTAAGGACCCGCGGTTTGTGTGTCTGCCATCCTATCATCATCCGCTTGGCCCTGCCCAATATTGGCAGGGCGTTGCTCAGAAGGAGATTGGGTTCTGGAGTGAACGGGAGCCAAGGAAACTTTCGTAGCTGATTTTCACTCAACGTTCTTACATTACAACAAGTACTACTAGTACGCAAAGTGTCTCCACTGATTGTAAAGTATCATACAAGAAATACTATAATGACCGGAAGGTATCTATTGACGGAGACATGCATACATCAAACGTAGCGGTGAATGATTGCAATACCTACGGCTGCAGCCTTTGGGTAACTCTTCTGTTGAAGGAGCGACAAACTATGACTGGCCCCCTCAATACCATATCTCGTCATAAATTCGAGTTGCCCTAAACACTTGAAAGACTGCCGGTCGGCTAGTTTGGCGTCTGCCTCGGACGGGACGGCACCGTACAACACATACAGCCGATTGGCTCGACCAAAATTCCAGCGGAGAACTTGGACGGTAGGAAGGCGTAAATTTTGAAGAAAGAGGAAGACTACACTGAGATCTCCGTCGGGTACCTCAAGCTCCAGGGAGGTTAATCGCGTGTTCGAGAGGAAGTCAAGCTGGCAAAAACGGGCTACAGTGATGCGTTACATGCAAATAACACAACATGGAATGATGCAAGTCCTTACATGGAGGCGAAGCCGATATTTCCCGTTCTTTGAATCTCAACGAGAGGGTGTGAAGGTCGGGTCCGAACGTCTTCAGAGTGTGATCTACCACGGGAAAGTTTTTGTCTGCAATTTCCGACAGATTTAACGATGGGAAGCGATGGTGATGGTGCAAGAACCAAGACATGTCCTTGAAAGGAGAATGAAGCTGAATGGCTGACAGCGTTGCTGGTGGAGGCAGAGTGTCGGGGACGGCCGCTGGAGACGCGCCGACGCACCAGGAATCAAAATCGAGAGTCTTCAACGCCGGAAAAGCGGTGAAGAACTCTATCGCATCGTGGAAGGAAGGGAAGCTACTCCTGAGACGGAGCGAAGTGACTTCTCCAAACGCGGAGGTCAGAAGAGTCAGAACAGGCTTGGAAATGAAGCCTCGGTGGTTGTGAATGCGCAACGAAGTAACATGTTTGAGATTCGCGAGCGCTGTGACAGTTCCGTCTCCCAAACCTGCAACTCCTTGCGCGTCAGGGCTGCCAGGGTAGATCGAGATGCTCCGTATGCAGTACACGAACGTGCAAAGCGGGTGATGCAAGAGTTTCAAGAATGAGGCTCCGACGTTGGGCCCAACGTACACGTCGAATTCGGAGAACAAATGGTAGCGATTGGATTGTAACCAGGTCTTGCAAACCAGACTGGAGGCTGCGAGCGATCTTCTGTCACCGCGATTTCCATCGGCTATATTATCAACTATTTCGGGAGGAAGGCGTTGAGCTACCACAGCTCTTGCCATCGCTGTTCGTGAAATGCCGAGTGAAAGAGTCTGGTCACGGTGAAAGGAGAGTCTGTCACGGTCACACAGGCACGACACCGTGACATTTCGTGGTCAAACTAGGGTTAGGTTTCGCCAGTTTTGCCGCACCCGCTACGTGCCCCGAGCCGTACCTACACAGTCTTGAACCCCAGCCATTGCCCAGCCATATGAAATACCCATTCTCACATCTCCTCACCACCAACTACGCCCCCTCGAACACGGAGCTTGTACAGATTCAACGGCAACTTGCAACCACTGGCAACTTGACTATCTTGTTGCACATTGCCATCCGCACAGCTAGCACGGTTCGATGAACGTATCCAAAAGCTCTCCAAGCAGAAGTCAAGGCTTGCATTGATGCTCACACGGCCTTGATATTCGATCCTCGTCGACTTCACCCGCGACTCCCTCCAAGGCATTCTGGAGGAGATATTCTCCAGTTGCGGCTAGCGGCCAATTGGCACCCGCTCACAGTGATGATTGGACGAGCCCGCCGCTGGAAGCTCCGCCGCACCGTTCCAGAATTCGCAGCGCATTCTCTTTCAGAGGCCGAAGCTTTGGGCAACTCTGCATATACCTGAGGATTTTATCCTGGCTAAAAACTCAAGATGCTCATCTGCTATCGAAGGGAAAACTACCGCTTCTCAAGAAGTTCGCACTGTACATGTGTTCAATCACACCGAAACTACTCCCGCAGACTTGCCTCGCTTTCCGTGTCCTTGTTATTCTTGATGCCGCCTATCGAAAGGGAATCACCCCAATTGCTGATTATTGGATTGCTGAATGGGGCCAAATGATTGGTGCTGTGGCACAGACCAGCTCATTCAAGGCTTTGTGTATAAGTACCTCAAACTGCCCTGGCTTGCAGGAATTTATCCATACAAAACCACACTGGATAGTTTCTTGCAGGCAGAAGATTCTATGTTGGCTACAAAGGCTCAAAATCATTGCCCTCTCCTGAAGCTCAGTCATCTTCATGATTTTGTTATTCTGCCTGCTTCTTCTGTATCTCCACTCCCTCTCCACCTTCAATGGGTCAATCTCTGGATGGATGGATGAGTAGTGTACTATTTTGAATTGGGTCGTTTTGTATGAGACAACATACTCTGTGTCACAATCCAGTAGGCGCTATACATGGAAGACCCAACCTCTTCAGACTACTGTACAGTGCTGTTATTATTCTCTATTACATTTTCCACTTTCTGAATTATTGTGAGGTGCTGTATTCAGCGCAATAGGTTCTTGTTGCGTATCAAAACATGTGCGCAAGCCAAAATTTCCTTTTTGAGTTGCATAGGATGAGAATGTTTGGCTTTGATGGTCATGGGCTTGTCATTTTACTCTCCTGGAGTTTGCCTGCAGTCCTAGACCGACTACTTACGAGGCCGCCAAGCTCCGAGTGCTTCAGCGCCCTTCCTTCTCGATCTCTCGTTCTCGCCATTCGCGGATCAGAACTCTACAACTGTTGAGGGTGACGGTAGCCTTGCTTTGGCCTTGCTCTGGAAAAGGTCGATAAACCTAAAGCCTAGTAAAGCGCAAGCCCGTTTTGGTGATACAACACCATTATAGACTGTCGTCAAGAGCCAAGCACAAGGCGTCACAAGAATCTAAATCAAGGAGCCGTTTTTACAAGGCCTTGTCGTTTGTCGCAGTTGCAGAACGCTTTGTCAAACCCCTTGTCTCTTGCCACAACCCACACGCACCAAATGCCTCAGTCGACGAAATCCGAGAAATTTGCGCTCGCCACACGTACCCGCAGCAGCGGTCCAACTCGAACCGAGAAAGGCACCAAATCTTTGAGGTCGAAACGTTTCTACCCCAAATTCAAGACGCCTTGCATAAATTCTATATTTCCTTCCGTCTCGCATCTCAAAGTCAGCGACGAGCAACGCGAGAGCATTCAAGCGATGCATAATCCACGCAGCGATATCTTCCCCCTACCCTCAATTGTGGACTATATCTATGCCACCAGCGACGCTGCACAAGCGAAGGCAATGAAAGTCGTGGCAGAACATGGGCTACCGGGTATCGGCGGTTTTTTTTCTCATCTGCTACGATAGCTGACTCTGTCTGCTTTCTAGAGGGCGAGTCTGGGGAGAAAATGACCAGTCGTTGGCTGCGACAGTGGTCAGGCACTTCGCGGTCGAATACCGGTGCACTAGGTCATGCCCGGAGGGTTCTATATCTATGCGCTTGTGGATATGAACCGACGACCTCTACCCAGCGCTCCACAGCAGCGTCGTTCACCGGGTGCCTCGCACATGTCGAGATAACAACTTGGCAAGGGGACACAATCGTGCGTATCCGAGGTTACCTCGACCACAACAAAGCGTGTCAAACGGCCGGTGCTGGACGCGTGTGCATGTGAGCAGTATTCTTCGCTGGTATAGATGGCCAGAGTCTGGCATAGAGAATAGACAGAAAGTATTCGGTATAGTACTGGGTTTTATATTTTATCTGCGAAATTTTGCCATATCATTCCTTTTGTCAATAGATCTGTATACTCTTTACGCTTCCATAGACTTTTGCCGTTCATGCAATTTTTGAAAAGAAAACAATATCTATTAGCTGTATTTACTTTCGAAGCTGAAGCCAAATATCCTCCTCGAACTCAACGATGATCTGCTAAACGGATACTCTTGGGCTGCCATAGGTCTCGACATTCAAGAGCTTGTCTGCCATGGGAAGCGATGGCCACTGTTCATTCGTTCTTCTGGCAGAGTTCGATATTCTGGCTGGAGCCCAACTTAAATATCAATTCCCGCAACCCTTAGGTGTCGATGAAAGGTAGGTACACGCGTCCAACGGATAATTTGGAGGTTATTCTGACGCCGGAGCAAGTGTTCTTGCTATGTCGATGCTCCCGGACGGCGCAGAGACTCAACTCGACGATTGGACCATTTTTTTCCTAAATCAGACTACGTTCAATACAATCTCTCCGATTCTTGCTCTGGATACACCGGAAGTCAAGACGACCGCTCTTGCGGGTGAAGCTCCGAAACCTGAACTGCTTTGTGTGCTGAATCTGGTGCGAACCAAGCATGATGCTTCGTTGGATAGGTGCGCGATACTATTTTACCATGGTTCGTCATGGACTGACTAGATGGAGACAGAGGTGCGAGGGTACTGGCATTAGCGATATGCACGCGACATCCATTTATTCAGATCTTCAAGGTAGGAATCGCATTGCCTGCTTGAAACATTTTTCATCGCATTTTGTGTAGCCTGTTCTGCTAATGGCTCTCGACGACTACCTCTCAGATCCGTCCCAGGACTGTCTCGCCCGCCTCTTTGATGCTGTCAACTCGATGGACCTCTCCGGAGCGCCCATTCTGACGCGCAACGAGAAGATGGTCATGCGTTCTTCAGAACGGAAAGACGTGTTTGCAGAGAAATTCACCCATCTTGCGCACCTCCCGAGCAGCACTCATGCCCCGGCCAAGAACAATGGCAAGAGCGTGCAGCACCGAGCGACTCAGTCCGCGGAATCGTTCTCTAGTTTTGAGGAGGGTATTTTGATGCGTAGTCAGGAGCGTGAAGAGACTGCAGTGCAGGTTCAGCCACCGACAGGGCAATCTTCTCCCTCGGAGGCCTCTTTCTCGCTTGGTGGGAGCGCCGTTTGGGTAGGCGACGAAAGTGGGATCGATGACAATGAAGGCGAGGACGGGAGCATCTTGTCGTTCGTGGGCACTGCCGTGACTGAATCTACCCGTCGACGGCGATCGACCGACGCCTCGTCTGGCTCATCTCAAGCACATATGAAAATGCGGCCTTCGATGATACATACCCCCTCATATTACGACCCGACGACTATGCGGACAGGGATGGCCAAAGACACCCACTTTTACCACACGACGGTCGCGTACAAAGACCATCAACTGCCTATAAAAATGCCACTGGCGACATTTTCCGAGGAAGTCGGCGACGTAGGTTTGCGCTTTGGTCGGACGAATGGAACCTGATTATTTGCAGTACTCGTTGATAACCCTAGTCAAGGCTTTCTCCTCGACAACACTGGTCTCCGGCCCGCAGCACCCCCATCTCCACACGAACGGCCCGCAGACGCATCCCATAATCATCTTGTTTAATGCGCTTGTAACGGGGAAGCGCATAATATTTTTGGGACATCGAAAGCCTGCGGGGGAGGTGTCAAGTTTCGTGCTTTCCGCTTGCGCGTTGGGGTCTGGGTGTGGTGCCGTCCTACGCGGGTTCATCGAGCGCGCTTTTCCGTACGCCAACTTGAATAATCGAGACGAATGGGAGGCTGTGTGCGTTGTTTCTCCATGTTGCCTGATATGACAGCTGACGCGACGTGCAGCCCCGCCTACATTGCGGGGGTCACCAACCCTATATTCAAATCGTCACCGACATGGGATCTGCTACTTGACATATCGACAGGATCCGTCACGGTCGCGCGTGATATACATAGCACGTACCCTGTCAGCACCGGCGCACCCCTCAATCTTCCAAACATGGTGCGGAGTACCACGTTTAACACGGAGACGTCATTGGGAAGCGACGAAGACATCGTCCGGACCGCGAACGCTAAGGACGGGAAAGGGGATTTCGTAGCGAAGGCCGACAATAACGCAGACAATCATTTCATCGAAGACGTGAGCTTTTGTGGTAATCCAGAGTCTTGTGCCTCTCCTAATAAGCTTCTTCTCAGATTAAATCTGCGATCGAATATCATTACGGCGAGGGTCTTGTCCGTGTACGATTCACGGAGTATGTCCTACGATTCGTGCGGCTTGCTTCCCGGTATGAGGAGGATACGACAGGGTCGACAAAGTTTGGGTATCCAAGCTCTGTGTTCAATAATAATGCGCCCAATTCGCGGCTGGGGAGCGGGATTGTCTTTAATGACGAGCATGCTGGTAGGAAGGAGCTCACTGCCAACTCTCATCGTTTCGAGGCGTGGCGCAAAACAAACAGCTACGAGTACATATGCGCGGTGAGTTTCGATGTTTCTATGGTACACCGCACGGCTGATGCGGCCGTGAGAATAGGACTTCAGGAATGCTCAGCTCATGGACGCGATACAAGGCTTTGATGTGACGCATCAGCTCTTCCGCATGCGGAACGCTAAGCATATGTCGGATGGAGAGGTCACTGCCATCACGAGGACGCTCGCTGAAAGCATCAAGACATATGAACAAGTTGTAGAGGTATATCAGCGCATATCGACGTACATTGAAACTCATTAACCCCGTCTCCCACAGCTCTTGGCGTATCTGATGCCCCAAGGCGGTGGGTTGGTGCACCTCGCGTTCTGCCTGTTCCACCAGAAAGAAGCCGTGCGGGACGCGACGGTGGATTTGTTCAACCAGCTGAGAGCCTACCCTGTAAGTACCACTTTAGTCCCGTCCTGTAACCAATCCCTCATATGTCCTTCGTCTGGTAGATCGGCGTCCAGTTCCTACAGGCGCTCAACCACTTTCAGCGGTACGCGTATGTGCGCCAGGCGCATGCGCGTGAGAAGCGCTTCGCGGTGGAGCACCAGCAACAGTATCAGCCTCCGCCACTGCAGTCTCAATCGTCGTACGGCGGTGGTCCTTCGTCGTACAGATATGACTATTCGTCCGACAGGATGATCACCCCGACTGCGAACGGAGGATTCCAGTAGACCGTCTCTCTCGTTGGACTATTTGCTCCCCAGACTCGATGCATTGCCTCCACCCATTGTGATTGTATGTATGTATCTCTCTAGTTGTTATATTATGTATCATTTTCTGAATGTCTTTTTTTGTTGTGGAACGGATACATCACTTAATGGATATCTCCTAGGCCTTGTTCATGAACACTGTTACACTTCCAAAACATTCCATCCTTCCGAAACCCCGATTAGGACAAGAACTGCTTTCGCCGCGGCCAAGTCTTGAGCCGAGTATGATTCCTTCACTTGCAAGCAGCTTGCGTCCATTAATATTGCTTGACGCTGAGGCTCTATGCTGGCTTGGAACCGTCTTTCTTGTTCGACTTCAGGGTCAGAATATTGCAGCACGCCGCGAATGTTTATCTTGCTGAAACATGATCGCGTCGTCAACATCCGAAAGGCAGAGCAACCCTCGCAACTCCCCACTGGGCAAGTTACGTTCAAGTTGATTCGTGCAAGCCCACGCGCGTCGCAAATCGCGGTGCACCATGCATGCCGTTGTGCCCGTAACGTATTACAGAGCTTCTAGTTGAAGCACGGCTCGAACGGCGTCGCTCTTATCAAGGCCCGAGTAAGTAACTCAGGATTTTTGGATGATAAGCGGTTGAGAAAGACGAAAATGAATGAAGCGCGTTGGAGCTTTTCGAAGAAGTGGGTTTTCGAAACGCGCGCCAAGGTTGTCGACGGGTGCGTCCCGAACTACATTCGTCGGTGGGTATTGTCTGGTATCGTGTAAACAGCCTCACGGAAGAATCCGTCACGCGGCATGAAGGCATCGGTATTACGCGCATTCTTTTCGCGAAACTTAGGAGTCGGCGAAACACTCAGGCTGAACGGAGCGACTGTCTTGTACCGAGTCTGAATTGGTTCCTGCCGTCGGCCTACTGCGATTCTAGGCGTACAATCGAAAGTATGTAGGTGCTTATGAATGTGGCCAGTCCGCTGAAATATCTGAATGAAGGTTTGAAGAACTTTGAAGCACTTGTTCCGATTTCCAAAAGTTGAATGAATAGTATCAACATATTGGCTGTGTTCACCGGCCACCCATGCTCTCCCATGCTCTAGCCATACGATTAAGACAGCGTGAGTGATTTGACTTTTGTGGACCGCAGTAAAGAAGGAAGATCAGCGACTGGATCAGCGACAGTTTGATAACCGGCTTCCCCAGTGCCCACTGCCAAGCTCGTTGATAGGTTTGGGCTTGGTATGAGCGGTCGATGAGTATAATAATACGGCACATCGAAAGCGGCCCGTATTCAACCTGAACGATGTTCAACACCAAAATAAGATTCATCAAGACCCTGTTGAACAGCTTTCTTGGAATCAGGAAGTTCCAGTCCCGAAATGCGGTTCGTGCAGTCTTTTGGTCCAAAGGATTTGTGAATTTAATTGACCGAGATTCGCCAGGATCTGCCTCGTCGAAGCTCGAAGCTGCTCGAATTGCTTGTCCTGCCCGGCCCGCCTCATCCGCCCGCCTCATCCATCCGACTCGAGAATATCGGAGCAAAATGGTCCCGAAAAGAAGCTCCGACTCGCGGATTCTCGAAACCTGATTGGCGTAGGTGTATTTTTGCATTACACTGCCGCGGCAGGTGAGTAGACGACTCTGTAAAAGTTTAGCTGTTAGCTTTTCACTTTACATACAGTGCAAAGAATTCGTCGTGAAGGCAAGATTATTGAGGAGTTGAAACGCTCAAACTCCCTCCTCTTTAGGCATCAACTGCTGCGGCAGACCTACATATGGGTGTTCATATGATGATCCTTGTATGATCCAAATTGATTGTCGGATTTTCGATCCGTCAAAATTCGCATTCATTTTCTGGTGTACGAAGCCTGAAGGTGTACAGCAACGATATCTTGCGCGGTATACGCGTGGATCCTGTAAGCTACCTCTTCCCAAACAGTCCCTGACGTCTGAGCGAATTGGAAGGATCGTAATACCGAGAAGGCTATAGTCTGCTCTAGAGATTTCAGCTCCGGTTCCGGAATTAATGATAGAGGCACCGGTCCGAGGGGAATCTTTGGCTTAACGTGTTGCGGCTTTCTTTCGCCGTGGTGAGATGGTTATGCGATGCATGCTCAAAAGACCCTTGAATGATATGTTGCGCACCAGAGGACGACGCTGGATCTGCACGATTCGACGTAGAGAACGAAGTTTCGATAAGGCAAGTTCATAAATTTTTCGGAGCGGAATTGAAGTTCCTGAAACGGAAGACAGAGGGTCTCGTAAGAAGTATGACTAGCCGAGATCTGATATTCCGATGTGATCTAGGCCTGACATTTCCCCATTTTCAAACACGGACCCGTGTCAGACGCGTCGGCTGTGATCGTCTTGATGTCTCAGTTTATAATGCTCTGGACGTTCAAGTAGACTCCTTGTCCTTACTTTCCTACCCGATTCCGCCCTGGTTTCATGTCCCGTCCTTCCCGCTCTCTCTAGTCCTCGTTTTTGGCGCTCTCTTCTTCACCGCTTCCTCTACTTGCTCTCCCTCCTCTTTGCCCGCGGCCACTTTTCCCCGTTGATTCACACAGCGCTCGGCGCACACCCAAACTTTTTTGTACTTTAATACTCCTTCAATTTAATGGCCAACAAGACCCTACTCGCGGAGGGTGCTACCACCTTGCAAAGAGGCAAAGCTTGTTTACGATGCAGGTCTGTGTTTTTTGTTGGTCTGTCTATGTAGGTACTAATACCAGACGTAGGAAACGGAAAATGGTGCTTTTGAGTTCGCCAAGTCTATTCCGTATGCTAAACCCCAGATTAGAGATGCGATGGGGCCAAACCCGCCTGCCAACAATGTACCCGGGCCAAGAAGAGCGAGACTTGCGAATACGATGATGGTAAAGGCAAGACGCGAACACAACTTCTTCGCGAGACCATCGTTCGCTTGGAGCAACGGGTCCGGGAGCTCGAAGATCCCGATTACATTTCTCCAGCTGTGACTCTGTTCGATCCTCGCTCTCTGCGAGGGTTCTCAGAGTCACCACCTTCTTCTTCATACGACTCGGCCGACGCGTCCTTCTCCGCAGGACACTCTCCCTTCCCATCCGGTATGCTCTCCGAAGTATGCGTCGCCGACTTGTCTGATTCGATTTCCCAAGCAGAGTCACCAGCACACTCACCAGAAGGTTCATGGGGTCAGGGCCACTCCGTGAGTTATTCTCGCTCTCTCAAACAAACAATTTCTTATGCTTCAATAGGGTGCCTCTGCCTCGCCTCCTCTCTTTGCTCCGGATATATTCTTTCAAGAGCCGCAGATGCAACAGCCTCAACCCCACCAATTCCAGCCCCCGGTGGATCTGGCGACGATGCTGTAAGCCGACTGACACCCTTCATTACAAGCTGCTGAACATAATTTTTAGCTTGGAGATCTTTGCGCCCCATCGTCAACAATGTGGGCTCGATATCCACATGGGTCAGTTAAGAGAGAGCCTCGGCCGCCCTAGGGCCGAGCAGCGGCACCCTGCCCTGATGAACGCTATCTTCTTGTGGGCTTGCTTCATTTCTCGGCCGGAGCCTTTGTCACAGCACGAAGAGCACTACCTCACTCAAGCTCTGGATGCTCTTCGCGATGCACTGCGGGAGGGAGACAAGATGGTCGATGCAGTGCAGGCTTCATGCCTACTCTCGTCCTACTTCCTTGCCAATGGTCGTATCCTCGAAGGCAGCTACCATGCTAGCGCCGCCGCTGCTCTTGCGGTACAGTGCGGCTTTCACGAGGACGTCGTGTCAGATGCTTCGAGCTGGTTGGTCGATGCGAGCGATGAGCTGAAGCCTTCCAAGATGGACATTCAGCAAGGGGAGCGGATCCTTGCCTTCTGGCAGGTTTACAATCTTGATCGGTGTTGGTCGGTCGCGCTTCGTAAACCGACCATAATCCCAGACGGAGCCCAGGCGTGGAATTCCATCAACTGCCCTTGGCCGATGGATATTGCGGAGTACCAGGCGGTCAGTCAGCCACGTCTTGGCATATCTTCTCACCCGACTTACTCTTCATTCACACAGGGCGTAATGAGCTCGGGTGTGAACTTTCATACGATTAAATCGTTCCTTGAGGGAGATGTGGTCGATAACGGCTACTCCACTCCAGCCCTGCGTGCCAAAGCCTCCGCTTTATTAGAACGTGCCGACAGTCTGTCCGCTACATGGGATCCGCGTACGGCGTCTTTGGTCTTCCTATCGATATATTTTCTGACAAGCGATACAGGAAACAAGCTCTCAGATTCCCTGCCTCAGGAGATCCACGCATTCGAGCTCACAATCAACTCCTTCGCTTCGACATTGCCGCCGTTACACCAATTGACGAGCATGGGGCCAGAAAACCGCGCCGTTTTCATCGCGATACACACGATCACCCAGGCCGCGATCCTCCACCTGTACCAGCGCTTTGCTCCTGACGACCCTGTGTCTTATGACAAGTGCTCGCGCGCCGCTAGGGCGTGCGGCGCTGTAATAACGCAGATCACGGACCCCGACTTCGTTTTCCTAGATCCTATTCTTGGGGTACGTGCATATCGTTGCCTGGCCTTCCTTTAACTGACAACTTGTGCTCGTTCAGCCTTGTTGGACGACGGCCGCTGAGACTCTTTTGCGCGAGGTTTCCTCCCTGAGCTCAGCGTGGCCTCCTATCAATACTACCGACATCCGTAATGAATTAGGAACTATCCTTTATGCTATGACCAAACTGGCGTCCCGATTCCCGCTTTTGGGCAAGTGTTTTTCACCCGGTTCCTGTGGCGTCTGTCAGTACTGACGATCCTTCCTATTGCAGGGATCTCTGCCGCCAAGCTGCAAAAGCAATTGGCTGAGCTGTAAACGATAAAAGTCCTCCGAGAGATGACCACGATATTTTTTCTATTCTCACTTCGGGCTTCGCTTTCGACCGGACTGGCACTCCTCCTTTTTATACGCGCTCTGGAGGCCGCCATTCTTGGAACCTTTGCTTTCGGACTGGATAACGGACAGACCATTCATTTACTTGACGTACTTTCCTTTCGACCTGACACTCTTTTGATCTTTGGACGCTGTTGTGCTCACGGACATTCATCATCGCACCTTGGACTTCTATCGCATTATCCTCCACGCTCATTCACGATTCCTCATGCATATCTACGAGCTTGGACATTACATTGGACTTCACCATCGGACAAAAGTTACTTAATTACTATTACTCACTCACTGTATATCAGACATTCGGACTTTGCTATTCGGACAACAAACCAAAACCACTTGTGTATCCACTTTGCATAGTTACTTACTTCACATTAATGTAGTCGTGTCGTTACTGCACCTACAAAATCCCCGCTGGCTCGCTTTTGGTACCTTCGGTACATTTCTTGCTTACTGTACATACGTACATTTTGCGCACGCGGGTCGAGTTTGTAGCATCGTGTAGGACCTTGAATCTAC
Organism: Favolaschia claudopus; assembly: GCA_037176885.1. Classification (NCBI taxonomy): domain Eukaryota; kingdom Fungi; phylum Basidiomycota; class Agaricomycetes; order Agaricales; family Mycenaceae; genus Favolaschia; species Favolaschia claudopus. Next base: position 232,367 of record JAWWNJ010000194.1, read on the forward strand.
AGTGCTCAGTTCCAGAGGGGGTTCCCTCATCATGGAATTCATTATGTGTGTTTTGGTCTGAGTCCGTATTCCGAAAGAAAATTTCGGTTTGCGGGTCCCTCTCGCCCAGGGACAGAGTTGTATTGGAACCGTATCTCTGGATCAACACGTTAACACCGTCCAATCTAACACGGCTTTCCTTCGAATTCTTTCGAGGCTGTGAATACAACATTCAAAATGTATGATATTCGAAACGGAGTGAACCCGTAGGCCGCGTTCATCCGATTTGCCCAGCAAAAATAGTTGGAAAACTAACATTCGGGGCATGGTTTGCTCCGAAGGAAGACCGCGATGGCCACAGATCCTGACACGCGAAGATTTTGGACGTTAAAATTCATCGCCATGGCTGGCATCTTGTGAAGACCCCTCACAGGCAAATCGAGACCATACGCATCGCGTTCATAATCCTCCGGCAAAAAACCAGCAAGCCTCGATAGCGAGGGAAAAATCAGCGAATTTCCTTGGCAACCATTTCGAGCTTCCATTTATTTCCTTTTTGAGCTGCATGGGATGACCGTTGTTTGTCAATGTATTCGCCGGGTTCTTCCGGTCCAGGCCAACTTGTTGCCAGTCTTCTCGAGCATCCACTCGACTTTGCAAGCTTTCGCAGTACCAGTACATTCCAGGAGCTTCTAGCTCTATCCATCTATGACGGCCAACACGTGAAGGGTTATCTGGGTTCCAACTGTCCTCGCAAAATCTAAAGGACTCATATAGCGCTGTCGACCTTTGACCGCCGCCATCGACCATTGTTATGCGTCTTCATAACTCTTAGTTCGGGCGGCGGCTTATCGACCGTGCTCGCTCAGCACCTAACGTCGACGCGTCGTAAAGCTGTCTCGCTGGAACTCTCTCGATACTTGCGGCTTTCTTCCTTCATTTGTCACTATGGTCTTCAATGACTCTTCATCATGCCAACGTGCGGTACATGCTCCGACTTCGGATAGTATACCGACGGTCTCGCGTCCTTTTCTTCGTTATTTTCCCGGGAGGCCGACGTGTGCAAAACATAATCTGACTTGGCGGTCGAGACTGGCGTGGATGATCTCTGGTTGAATTGCTTCGCTGGATTTTTCGTTGATCTACTTGAACCGTGGTTCCGTAGGATTCCGTCTTGTTTCGAGGTTGGGCTAGATTGCATCGGCGCCTCCCCTGACTCCCCGCTACACGATGTCCATGTCAATGATCCACCTTTGTGGCTGACCTTGAAATTGGCATTGAGGAAACGGCTCGATCTCCTGCGGCTACTGTTAGTGTACTCTAAACTCGGCAAATATTGCGCCAAGATACATTGCTTGCATGCGTGTAACGAGGATTGGGAAAGATCCGCCTTCTGTGAGCCGTGGCCATGTTTGTTGGTGTACGCTTGGACTAGTCTCCTAGAGGCAGAGTTACTGGTCCTGGCCTGAGAGTAGACCAATTCCCTTCAACCTTCGCGTTGCTCAGGATATTCTTTGATCTGACAGGGATCCGTATTGCGCGAAGGTTGGCTCACTCTCTGAATTTCGTCTGCCTCAGGGAGACTAGTGTACACCGATAATTTGGTTTGGGCTATTCATAATTTGTTATCCTACATCTTGAAGCTTGAATGCCCAACCTCGATCCATGATGAGCGCCACGACCATACTTGAATAGCTTGAATATTTATATTTAGTCGCTATCCTGTTACATAATGTCTTCAGAATTCTTGCGAGCGGCTCCGCTTAGCGCTTAACCCTAACCCTATAAAACTTTCCTCTACTCATTCCAGAATCTTTCTGCTGGTCGATAACGCGCTCGTTATGTTTAGTTTCGATTTCGACTTGGAGGATAACATTCTTGAACCTACGAAGGGCGTAGCTGCTGCTCCCCCAGCTCCCCAGTCTGAACCAGTGGTGGAGCTTTCACTTTCCCATTTGGTATGCCATCTACATTTTTTTTGGTTTCGTGCGCTGAGAGCCGAGCCATCGCCAGCTCGATTCACTACCTTCCCGTATTTCGTATTCTCCGGTTTTGATTCCTCTATCAAGTGGCAAGAGTGTTACTCTCTCGCGACGGGACTTGTTCGACGCACGATTTCAACTCATTTCCGAAGGAACAGACGATACCGATGCGGCACCTGGGCTTGATTTCTTGGATGCACCTTCCGACCTCGTTCCAGGCGTTTACGAAGGAGGCTTGAAGACATGGGAGTGCAGTCTCGATCTGGTCGGATACCTCGATAGTCTCCCTGATTCAAACGAGACGCGATTGCCGGGAAAGCGCATACTCGAGGCAAGCCGCATATTCAGGCCGACCACCACATCATTTACTCGGAGTGTAGATTGGCTGCGGCACTGGCATACCGTCCGTGTTTCTTCTCTCTCGCCTCTTCTGCGAGCAGTCCAACGTCAACTGCCATGTACACCTTCAAGACTATAATTCCTCGGTGCTGGAGCTCATAACCTTTCCGAACGTTGTACTGGCTTGGTGTGCGCGCCTCAAGACTCTTCCTGTGCGGTTCGCTGAACTTGCGCTTGCCAGACATGTCGCCCTCTTCGGCTGAATACCGCGTTTCGGAAGATGACGTCGAATACCCTCCTCCGGATCCCGCTGTCGCAGGAGAGCTCTCGATTACCCCGGCTCTGAAGAATGCCTTCACAGCCTCCATCGCAAAACTCGAGATCGATCTTGCGTTCTTCTCGGGCTCATGGGACTCCTTCACCACTCGTCTGCGGTCTGAGGGAACAAAATACGACATGGTGCTGACCTCCGAAACAATTTACCGCACGGACTCTCTCCCGGCATTGATACAGCTGCTTCATCAAGCGTGCATCGACAAGGCGGCCCTGTGTCTGGTCGCTGCGAAGGTCTTGTATTTCGGCGTTGGCGGCGGTGTGTCTGAATTTGCAAAGACCCTTCAGTCTAATGCTTTGGAGTGCTGTGGTCGCGCCGAGACGGTGTGGGAGCGGAAAGTGGGAGTAGGCCGAGAAATCATGCGAATACATTGGGTTTGACTCGTCGATCTTGGAGCGATGCACTAAACTATCGTCGCCAGCACTAACACCAACGAACAATCATGTTCCTCTCGTTCTAGATTGTCAACAACTGCCAACACATTCAGTAGCGCGAAGAGATTCAAATTATCCTGTTATACACCACAGCGAACAAAACCGCGAGCAATATCCACCAAAGAATATCCACCGGCGTACTCCGCATGCTCAGTCTGATTTCTACCAAGTGGCTGAAGGCGTCGGTCCCCGCTATATTGCTTCTGGCGACGGCGATTGAAGCACCAAGCACCACACCCACCACACCACACAGAACAGCGATCGGAATATAGTGAAGGGCGCTTGTGGATGGGGCTCTAGAGAGACTTGTGTCGGTTTGTGCTATAACGATCGCCGTCGACACAGTCTCTTCCGGCAGTGTAACCTCGCTTTTGACTCTAAGCTCGGGTACTGGCTTCAGATTCGAAGCAGATACATCGACTGTCGCCATGGTCGTGGGTGATGGCGGGACTGTCACAGCGTCTACCCCTCTCCCTTCAACCCCACTTGCTTTTTGCCATTCGTCCACTTCACTTCCTTCGATCGCAGCGTTCCCCAGAGCACTGCGAGGTTCCCACCCCCACCAATCATCCGATGCGTTGTCGCTGCTCTCCAATTCTAAGTCCTTCCCAAATAGAGGATAGCGATCCCACCAATCCAAGGCGTCGTCGCTGTTCTCCAATACGTCGAAGTCCTCGAATATCCATTTTGGCTCAGAAGGCAGAGACGCGTACTTCCTTCGAGCTTCCGCAGACTCGATGGTTGCAGCAGACGCGCCACTGACGTCGTGCATCTGTATGAGATAGCCTCCAAGTTGATCCAATGCGTCGGCGAGGGCTGGGAGGAAATAGGCCTCTGTGTCGACGACCTTTCGCAGAATCTCGACGGCTTCCTCGCAGGCGGCGATAGCGTCATGCGTACGGACGAGAGTCCATAGAATTGAAGCTTGATGGCGAAGGCTGCTAGCGAGAGTGGGCAGGTGTCTCGGGGCCAATGCGACGAGTTGACGGTATAGGTCAATCGCGTGTTGGCCGTTCGTGAGTGCTTGCTCGCTATCACCGGAGACAGCTAGTCGCAGGGACAATGCTAAGTAGGCGTTTCCGCCCAGTTCCTGCGCTCTAATCGCGAATAGAAAGAGTTTCCACATCTTCTCCGCATTCTGCGTATACAATGATATCGCTCTTTGGGCGGTCTCGAGGGCCTTCTCCTGCCGTCCAGCTTTCGCTAAGCAGTTTGAAAGAATAGCCCACGAATTAATTTGCACACATAACAGCTTTTCGTCGTCGTCTCCGACATTCCCTCCCTCAGAGTCACAAGCCGCAACAACTCGTTCGGCGTTCTCCAACGCTTTTTGCGGTTGTTCCAGATCACTCCATATTAGGGGGAGCTCGGTGAGGAGCGAATAAAGATAAAGGTCGAGAATTCGACCATGCTTCCAACATACTGGAATGACAGTGTTCATTGCTCTGTTGACCAAGCGCAGAGCTTCAGAGTGTCGTCCGATGCGCCGAAGGATGCGCGTCCGATCAAGGCAAGCCAGAAAAAATATGTCAGTGGTGGCATCTTCTCTGTTGAAGGTCATGCACGCCGTCTGCTGTGCGTAATCAATCGCTGCAGATAATCGGGCTGCATCGAAAAGGGCCAAAATCAGGAGCCTTTGGAATCTTTTCAGCCAAGGATCAGCCGCAGCCGTGACGGCGGATACTTGAGTTTGGAGGTATTGAATGACAACCCCGGGCCGACAGAAATCGAAGCCATCGTCCAGAAGCCCCATTATCAAAGAGCCTACACAGACTTTATAAAGGGCTGTGAAAAAAAGATAGAACCCCGAATCAAGGGGGGCGGGTGCGCGAAAGTTTCTGACAGCTTCTGCTATCACCCGGAGTAGAACAGCATGCTCTGCTCCGGAAAGGAAGGGAGAGGCCTTTTCGGTAATGTAAAGAGACATGTAGACACTCCGCATAATGAAAGCCGGCTCATGTGTCACAACATGAAGGGCATCCATGGCGGGGCGAAAATGCGTAACTAAGACATTTTGCATCAAAGGAACAATGTTGTCCCACGCCGCCGGGACCCATGCAGCGTTACAGTAAAATCGGAAAATTTCCTCTAGCATAGAGAGGTGGAGCTGCAACGGCCTAGTAATATCTAGTGCCGGCGGTGGGGAAGCGCTTGTAGGCTCCAAAAACCTGCGCATATTGTCCATGCAAAGGGTGCCACAATCTTGCTGCGAGAAATAGGTGTAGGCGTGCAGGAGGTAGAGAAATTGACATGAAAATTCTAGTGGGTGGATGCAGGCGAGATCGCGAAAGAGGGTTACACACTCTGCCAACATGGGAAGTGAAAGGCGACCTCCCTCTGCCTCCCTGCTGATTGCATCAATAAAGGAATCGATGTATTCTCCAGCTGGAGGTTGTCCAGGAACCGCAAGACGGCATGAGATTTGGAAGCCCTCTACGAAAGCTTTGTAGAGTCGAGAGACCGGTTCAGAGAGGATTGAATTCGAGCGAGGACTAGAAATGCATCGCAACAGGTTACTGCCTCGCACTCTTGCGGTGCTGTCAAGAACGAGGATTCGATCAAGTCCTCCACCATGGACTGGGCAAAGGACACTGCGTCTTGGGCTGCAGAGAGTGCAGTCATGTTCTCCTCTGCTTTGAGAAGGTTTTGAGCCAAGGAGACCATTGAGCACAAAGTTCCGATGCGATTGGATGCTTCAGGCAATGATTCGGAAAGATGTAGCCAGAGGTGAAGTGACTTTTGACTGAATATAACAGCCGAGTCAAACTCAAACCGACTTCTGTGTGCATATGAAATACCGCAGAGTGCGTCCGCGACTTGGGGCAAAATTCCAAAGCCATAGCCTTTTCCAGCTGCATAGTGAAGGAGGCGAATTCGCAGGTGGCCCCAGGCGATAGCGTCGGAATGCTTTCCAATCTGGCGGAGACCAAAATCGAGTTCATACATGTCAGAGCTGTCGCCTATCAGCGACCCCAATGATAATACATCAGCGCCGCCATTGACTTCAAGGACGGTTCCCAGGATTTGATACAGTATATGCGATGAGGAGGGCGTGGACTTGAAGACGTATACCACTTCCTCTGAGTCAAACAGTGAACTTTGAAGCGATAAATTGTCACAGGCAACCAATTGTTCCAGTGAGGTCACAAGGGATTGCAGTTGCGCGGAAAGATACTGGGACTCCAGACTTTGAAAGGTTGGATCCTTTCTAAGGCATGAGCCTGAATCATTGCAGAGGCTGTATGAACTCACATCCGATATGATCCCAACTGTTTGGGCTAATTTATGCTGCCCGAAATCGGATTCGAGCAATAATCGCGCCATCAAGGCTTCGAGACGACGAGCTTTGACTTGACTCTCCACATTGTCAACGATCATTCGTTGTTCCATCCGTAAAGTGGTATGCGCGATTTCAGACGCGACATATTCGGTACGAGCAGCTGAGACGGCCTTTGTGTATAGAACGGGAATGAGTGCCTCGTTCGTCGACTACAATATCATGCGGGAACGACTCACAGTAAATTGGAGGTAGCATTTGTTCACATGTTCCTTGAGACGCGCAATCTTCTTTGCTAGATCGTCGCGTTTCCTCCAGGCCTTGAACTGTGAACCAACAGCTCGCACTCCGGCAAGTCTAACTTGAGTATTGCGAATACATTCGGCATGAACGTGTAGCATCTCCCTGGTTTCGAACTTCACAACGAGAAAGATAAGAAGCATGGAGCTTACGCCTTTAGACTTTCCAAAGCACTCAATAATTGCGACTCAAGGAGAGTGTCCTCTTTTCCTCGTGTAGAACTCGCCAGATCATACAGTGTGCGAGCGACATCTTGTGTAAGCTCCCTGATCTGTCGTCGATTTTCTCCAACCTAGAGACTGTTCAGCATACACTCGCTGATCAGGAGCTGTCATGCCTTTTCTATAGAGCTCCGGATACCTTCGCCGAGTTCGATAAGATCCTTGATGAAGGTTGCGAGTGTGATGAATGTGGTTACTGGTTCCAGCATTATCAAAACGCAACGAGAGAGAGAAAGAGCCTGAGTGGAGAAGGGCCGGCGGTAAGGGGATGCGGAAACATTGAATACTTGTATGGCACTGCCGTGGGTCACAGCTCTATTCTTGCAGTAGCCGTGGCGCTAAGCAGGTGTATTCTATCAGAACGTATACTATGATTAGTGCCGAGAGCGAGCTGAAAAGATAAAGAGAAGGGACCGAACAGCAACACACAGTGGAACTCTACTTTCCACTCGCCACCGCGAACAACCGGGCATGATCAACTTGTTGCAGTGGGCGAGAGGAAAGAGGCAACGGCTGTCAACCATCATATCTTAAGACGTCAGGCGCACAACAAAAGAGAGATACAGGACAGATTCGGAGCCCGCAAGCCTCCCAAGGCGATCATGATCGAATGTCGAGCTGGGGGTAGCGGTACCAGTCGGGGAGTGGTGGAACCTGGGCGCCGGGTTCGGACTATCCGTCACAGCTCTAGCCTACAGCTTCAGCGTGTGGCGAACCGAAGTCAAAATTTTGCTGCTCGACTAGACAGAACGGAGCGGATGCAGTGTAAAGTACACTGTGGATATAGAGGCTGACAACCCGGTACGAGGCCCAAGGATTCTCAAGCACAACTCAGGCTTCAAGTAAGTCATTATGGCGCCTAAGTCGGTTGGCCGCGCCGGATATTCACTGCGATGGACTGCAGCACCAAAATCTTCAAAATGGTCGAATTGAGTGGCAAGTCTTAGAACACCGACCCGAAAGTGATTAGGAACGCCAGCTTCGAAATTCTCGAGAGTAGCTGCGTGTATTTTGCGAGGGATAATATCATCGTAACCGTCGAAGACAATGGATGGTCATGACACTACTGCCAGTAAAATGGGAGAAGGAGAAATCGACGGATGGTCTGGGTTTCCCACGCCCTTCTACACCTGCAACTTGCTTACACTTTCAAGCCTTTCCAAGCTCTTACACGAATTCGCGCGGGCGGCGCGCCACTCTTGCGTCTCTACTTCGAACGCCGGAATACGCGACGTGCTCTCCAGTCCCCACTGGTCCATTTTCGTGCGTCATGCAAGACACCTCAGTCCGACTCGGAACTCAAGCCAACAACAACTTCAAGTTGAACGAGCCACCTGCCCTCGATTCTTTGGATACAACCTCAATCTTCTTTCAGGCATCTATGGGGGTTACATGAATGCGAAGACATGGGAGTATGGTGGTCTCAATCTGTCGAACGAATCTCAAGGTGTGGTACTTGGTGTTTCTGCTTGGTCTCTTTCACGGGCCCGCAACACTGCAACTTTTCTGCGGCGGAGCTCACGACACTCCCAAATCTTGGTTTTCACTGGATCTTACGCCTCATGAGCCTTCCCGTGCCAGTCACTATGTCCGCTTGCTGTGCTTTTTCGCAAGACCCCAAGATTTCTCGATTACTCCGGTCTTCAATAACGCCTCTGTTTCGAAGTTTGGCTTTCTGTCTGGTGTTTTCTCTGGCTCTGGGATGCCTCACAACTTGTCTCGGGGTCATCCATGTATCTCGGTGCTGTGATCTAGTCGCTCATACTGTCTTGTTCATCTCACAATTCAAGATGAGCATATCGTACAGCTCGCGGCAGCGGCCAGTCGGAGTCAACCTCTGGTAACCCAAGTCACCAGAAAGAGCACAATGTCAAACACTGCAGCAAATGAAATAGATCTCAGCAAGAAATATCTCATGATTTGCAGATTTCATGTTTGCCGTCTGTCAAGGCCCAGCAACTTGTATCATCACACTGAAACCAAGGTCTTCCGCTCCATATTCCTACCATGGTGATCCAAATCCACCAACTTCAATCTTGCTCTATGCAAAGACTTGTTGCTCTGTCTTGCTAATTGAGATAAACAATTCAAAAAGAATCTTCAAAGCGCTTCTGGGACAAAGCTGCTGGATGGCAGTGGATTACTGGCATGAGATCGCAACAACTGTCGGGAAAGCTAGCCTTCTGGCAGAATCCCCAACTTGACGGCGGACATGTTAACGGTAGTCGAAGACCTTTGTAATGGTAATGACCACCCCGAGATGACCGTGACCGTAATACTCAGCTCACTCCGACTCGGCCTCAGCGCCAAGTCCACCCTTGGCGCACGTGTTGTCGCTGTTCCCTTCGTTTGAATGCATGTATGTTGCGTGAAAGCTGCGAAAGAAAGAGAGAACAAGTGCCTTGAGGTGTATGCACGAGGAGAACCGCAGGCGAACGTCTGAAGGATGGCCATTGCGGGATTTTTGGCATCATAGAATCTGATCAACCGGGAAGTTTGCCAAGCACAGATATGATTTTGTCTTCAAATTGACGGTCTTCCTGCCTCTTCTTGCTCGCCCGCGACGCCGAGTGACTTGGACAGACTTGGTAGAGGAAGAAAAGAAAGCAAGAAAACCTTGGCTGAGACCCAGAGATCAGTGTAAAAGCCAAGTTGACGACAAACAACACATCTCCACAGAGCCGTCAGTGACACTCTCAGGCCGGGCTTGGCCCTTTCCACCTTCCTTTCTCCCTTCATGATACCACTACCGCTGGCCGTGTCGGCCCTCCTCCTCCTCCCCGCCTTCACAGCGGCCGACCCAATACATATCCCAATTAAACGGAGATCAGGCTGGGCCGCAACTCACATGGACCATTTGGCGGCGGCCGAGTTCATGCGCAATCGCTATGGCTATCTCAAGACGAACGGCAGCGCCGCGACAGCCAAACGTATGGAGCGTAGAGCAAGTGCTCAGAGTTTGAATTTTGTCAATCAGGTGAGTGGTATCCGGGCGAGGTTTACCATTCATTCCTAAATGCGGTCGGTTTATAGCAAGGAGATTCAAGTTACTTTGGAACTGTTCAAATTGGAACTCCGTGAGTGTAGTGTCTGCTTTCCGTGGTCTTTGTTGCAGAGTGGCGTGCCTGTATGATTAGAGCCGGAATCGCTCTGAACTATTGCATTCCGGTGGATATTCTTCTCTCGGCCAAAGCCATCATATGCGTCCGACGTCGCGTCTGCGCCCCTTCGACGCGCGCTGTCGTCATCCATCCATGATAGACTACCCGCCCTTTATTCTTGCAACTGTGCACTGATCCTTTACCCAGCCCTCAATCATTTAATGTTATTCTCGACACCGGTTCATCCGATCTCTGGGTTGCCGACACCCAATGCGTCAATTGCGACCGGGGAACCCCCCTCTTCAACCCCCAGCAGTCGAGCACTTTCAAGCAACAACGAAACAACCCGACGCCTATCAACTATGGCTCGGGCAATGTCGCGGGGTTCATCTCGACAGAGACCGTCAGTATGGGCAACTTTTCGCTGCAGAATCAGGGTTTCTGTGCGTTGCATGTTATCTTGTTCTTTTTTTTTTCCTGATCGTCGACGCAGTGTCCGTAGAGTCAGTATCAGACCAACTCCTCGCTGGCTCCGTCTCGGGCATCATGGGTCTCGCCTTTGGTGCCATCTCGTCGACCGGCGCAACGCCGTTCTGGCAGGGACTCGCCAACAGCAACCAGCTCACAGCGGCTGAGATGGGGTTCTGGCTGACGCGGTTCCGCGGGTCGAGGTTCAAGGAGGAGGAGCCCGGAGGGTCGTTCACCCTCGGCGGCACCAACTCGTCTTTGTTCCAAGGCGAGATCGAGTTCCTGCCCATGGCGGGGCCGTCGCAGCCGTCGTTTTGGCTATTGGGGGTCTCGGGTGAGTGCTTCTTTGGGCGTTGTTCGTAGACTGACTGAGCTTTTGCAGCGATCACGGTCCAGGGCAATAACCTCGCTGTCGCGACGGGGAACAACGCCTTGGCGGCGATTGACACGGGCACGACGCTCATCGGTGGGCCATCGGAGGATGTGGCGAACCTCTGGAACGCTGTGCCTGGTTCGGCGAAGGTTCCGAGTATGCCTGGGTTCTGGTCTTTCCGTGCGTGGGCTTGTTTCTTCCTTTGGAATGACAAAATTGACTTGCAATGCAGCGTGCACGACGACGGTGGCCATCAGCATGGCGTTTGGAGGCAAGCTATGGCCCATTAGCCCGCAGGATATGAACCTCGGTGCGGCGACGGACGGCTCGCGGAGGTGTCTTGGAGGGATCTTCGACTTGACGCTGGGCAGCAACATCGAGGCCAACTCGGGCAACCCGTCGTGGGTCGTCGGGGACACGTTCCTGGTACGTGCTGTGGCGGTCGGTCATTGAAATTGCACTGAAGTATCCGCGACTGCAGAAAAATGTGTACTCGGTATACCGCGCGGACCCATTGTCGGTTGGTTTCGCTCAGCTCTCGGATCTGGCTGGAGGTTCTGGTGCGCCGACTGACGGTCCTCGGACTAGTGGAACGTCGGGCAGGTCACCTACTGCCTCAGGAACATGTACGTATCACTTCCTCTTGATCATCGGAGAATTTGTTCTCATTTCGTTTTTCGTATCCACTTTCTATCTGACTGTTCTGTCGTCGCAGTCTTTGCGTCTCTCCTCCTCGTCGTGGCACTGCTGCCATTCCTCTGATTACGTCCACCTCACTGACGTGCGCCTCTTCCGCAGCGACGAGCAGTGGGACACGCCTTACGACTCCCCTCACCTTCACCCTCCAGCTACTTCTACACGCGCCACTCCTCCCCTCCCTCCTTACCACGGCTTTGCTACTGCTCTACCCAATGTATTATATCTAAGTAACTCATTCAGACGACACGCGTTCAGTGGTAGTACTACACACATACCACGCATCTACTACTTACATCCGTATGACCCTACATATACACAATGCAAGTACTACATACCTGTCCGCTCGTTAGTTCTGTTAGTCGGCAATCTACCGTATCCTGTTTTCTTTTCTTTTCGCTGGAAATGACTTTGAAATGGACATTTGAATCGATCGAGGTTGCTGCAGTGGGTCTTGGGGTGGCGGAGTTCGGATTCGGGAGCTTGGAGAGTGTTGAAGATGCAATAATTGAAGAGATAGGTAACTGCGACTCTTCTACATACATGCCAAGGTACGATCATAAAATGCTGCGTCGAGATATAGGAGAATGAGAATGAGAATAATGAACCAACTCCTAAATTGTTCTCGCCCGCGGAAAAACAATATGCTGATGGTACAATATGAAAAACGATGAGGGAGGAAGCGAAGGATAGTGTGAGGGTGGGGGAACGGAGGTTCCGGTGGTATGAGTATGATGAGATGATGCTGGTGGCGTGTGTCGAGGGACTAAAAACAAGCAGACTTGGTTAGCGGGATGCGTTTATCCGAAGAGAAAAATGGGGACGTGCCGATGAGTGAATGAGTGAATGACGATATGGATCAGGATGATGATGAGTGTGGACGGAACCCGAAACCGAAACGGACTGAATTGTCTGTCTGTCCGTCCGTCTACCACCCTTCGCAAAGGGCGGGGTCGAGCGGCTTGTTCTTATCCTCCTGTTTCTTCTGACCCTTCTTTGGCGCGGGGGCGACGGGCGGGGCGCCGCGCTTGGGACGCGGGAGGAGCTCGTTGCCCAGGGAAGGCGTCTCCACCGTAAGCGAGGAGGGGGCGACGGGCGAGGGGAGGGGAGGCGTGAGCGAGGCGAGTGAGTGGCTGCTCGAGTTGCTGGGGACGGATTTCATGGCCATGGTTTGGATGAAGATGAAAGTCGTGTGAAGCGATGTGCGCGGGGTGCGTTGAGAGCGGAACGCTGGGTAAGCAAAGCTGCTTGCTTGCTCGGTGGTGACGGCGTTGGATGGAAGCGAGGTAAGGTAAGCTGAGCTAGCAAGGAAGGGATGGAATGGCGGGAGAAGACAAGCAGAGCGCTTGGGGGTGGTGATTTGCCCTGAAGATTTTGATCGGGCGGCTGAGGGGTACTTATAGTGAGGCTCTTAGGAGTTGGTGGGTTTTGGCAGCCAGGGATCAGAAGGGACGGCATCCTGAGGAGGTCGGCTTGGAAAGGGATGCCGCAGACAGGCGTTCGAGGTTTAGTATGGGGCCTTGTAGACGTAGAATTTTTCTTCCATGGGTTCATGAGATTATGGAGGGGTTATAGCGTGCCAAGCTCTCCGGATTTTGCGAGGGTTGACCGCCTTGCTGTGTACAGACTCAGATTGGGTTTCTCAAGGAGGAACAGCTGGTGGAGGAGACATGTGCGTTGATGAGATAAGATGATTGTGAGGCGGGGAGATTTCGGAAGAAACTGGAAGTAAACATCGAATGCCGAGACGGACAGAACGAGGGTTAAGGTGAAGGGCGAGGGTTAAGGTGAATGCGGTCGATTGTTGAGAGTATTCTTGTACTCCGGTTGGTGTCATCGGTGGTTGAGACAAACAAGAGTTAAGGTTTTTTGATCTTGTTTCCTGGGGATGAATTTCGGTGAATTTTGCAGAGTGATGAAGACACAGCGGTGGTTCACCTATGAAACGGTTGATATAACTAAAAAGTTTCCAAGCTAGACCAATACTGCCGAGGCTTCTTGTAATATTGCTGGTACATTGAGCTTCGGTGGTGGACAGTGAGTGACCCGACAGCCTTGGAAGAGAGAGACTGCAAGAACAATACACCGCCCTTGTGCCTCGAAGCAAAACGCGGGAAGTCGTACGCGTAGCTGAGACCCAACACACGAAATCTCTTCCTGTCCAATGACCATCATCCACGAAACCTGGAAGAGACGAAAAAAAAAACACGAGTTGCGGACTCAGCTCACCATGTTGAGATTTTCTTCGCGTCCACGTTTTGAGTTGACTGACACCATCCCGCACGGGCGCGCAAAGGCAGTCCAAAGATCCTCAGAAAATGAGTCAAAGGCGGTGATGTATGTATCACTGTGGTGTTTTCAATGGTCCAGCGTAGCGGTAGTCTCCAAGGCAGTTGTTTGCTCGAAAGTTAATATCTTGTCTGATGAACACAGAAGCAAAGCGATTCCGAGTCAACAGGATATCATAATCTCTGACTGCTGTTAGCTTCGAAGGCTAGCATGATATCGGCTAGCTATGAGCGTAAAAAAGAGAGCTACCGGGGGGATCACCATCTGCACATAGAATTTTTTTTGCAAGGTCTAGCAAGCGGGGTCGAGGATTCCTGGAGAATTTGGGAAGGTGACATTTTACGCAACAACGATTTCTTCCCAAATAGGAAGGAGTGATATGTTGACGACGAATTATGTCAAGTGGAGCAGCCAAACACTCGATCGACCAACTTTCCGTCTTCCGCGTTTCACCCTTGCCCTCTACACCGCAGTAACATAGCGCAACCTACCCCTTTCTCATTCTACCATCATGTCTGTTGAAGTTCAACCTCGTACGTCCTCAAATTCGCAGAATCTCGCCATAATATTCACAGAAACGCTTCAGAGAGGTCATCTACAAGGTCTTCACCTAATGTGACGCCTATAGACCTCCGCCATATGACTTCTGCGACCGCTTTGGCTTTGGCACCTAGCGATAATCGCAGGACATCTCAGCACCTTCAAGCCACTGTACGAAAGGGCTCCAAATCACCATCTTCAATCCCTTCAAGTCCTACTTCTGTGTTAGTATCTCTGCTGGTTTTTTCTTTCCTCCTGGGTTTCCGCGTTGAACGGCGCAACGATTGTTGTGAAACCGGCTCTTGATCCACACTGGAAAAGCAAATTTGGATTTCAGCCCCACCCGGTTATACTTTTGATATCTGCTTGCGCCAATTCTGCTGGCTTCATTGAAAAATTCGGTGCTTCTGGGTTCTCGTCTGCCGTCTGGAGCGGGCGGGGCGATGACTTCGGACTTCGGAGGTTTATGGGAGAACTAGTTGCCATCCGTCTCCAAACGTCGGCGGTTTTACTGGTGCGGGCCATATTGCTGGGTTTTTGCCAGCAGCTCCGATTCATTCTACCAGTCGCCGAGAGATAGAAATGGAGATTTATTCTCTTTCCTGTCGTGTCACAATGTATGTCCCCGTACTGACTGAATCTTACAGCCACTCCTCGTCCTCCGCAATATTCGAGCGAGACATCGAACCCATCCATACTTCCCCGATATTACCTCCCGGAACCAAGAAGGACCCCCATCGGATAGCACGCTCGAAGAACAGCGAACCTCTCGAGCAATCCGTACCGTCAGTCCTGGACAGCGCAGCCTCCATCCTCGCGTCCATGACCTCCGACGAAGGCGACTCCATTGCGGTCATCGCCCCAGCCCCGCTCTCCATGTCGGGGCTGCTCGACCAAAGCGCGGTGCTCAGCAGGAGCAGCGGCTTTGCATCGCCCATCGGCAGCTTCCGCTCGCGCAGCCCCAGCCCGACGCGGAGTGGCAACCGGAACTCGCTGCTTCTGAACATCCCTGCGGCGGGTGCAGTTGCACAGCCGACGCCGCAACACGTCGTCCCCTCCCCGTCGTCCATCCCCGCGTCCCCCTCCTCCGCCCCGCCGACCGCGCGCCAGTTCGACCCTGTGACGCCCGTCTCGTCGTCCACAGACAACTTTAGCGCCCGCTCTGCCTCGAAGCGGCTGTCGTTCGTGTCGTATACGGACCTGCTGAGCTCGACGCCGACGGCGACGCAGCCGCTGTCGGCGCTCACCGCGCCCTCGGGCTCGCCGTCGCACGTCCCCGGTCTGTCGATCTCAGACCCGTCGGCGGGTTCGGCGTATGGCGGGAGCGGTGCGCCGTCGCTGCGGAACTTTGGGTTCGGGCTTGGGGACGAGGATAGGACGATGGACGACGTAGGCGGGGAGTGGGAGCGGGAGGGTCTCGGGAAGGGTCTCGAGGAGCGGTTGGAGGCGTTGCAAGGCTTTGGCATGGCATGAACGGCGGCCAGCCTTGGGTATGCTTCATTTTATGATATAATAATTGGTCGGCGTCTCGACCCGTCATCTAGGACATACATCTAAACTCTCGCTCGTCTCTCCTATGTTGTCGTTTCGTCTGTGCTATGCGCCGATTTCTCTTCCACTACGCTAATGACTAAGCTCTTCTACTCACGATATTTTACGGTCTCTTATTGCCTGTTTCCTGAACCTCACACACACAAATCCGAATGTCTATATGTAGATTATCCTTTGGGCTGGGTGCTCTGAAATACTATCTGTTCTGTAACTTTCAGCAGCTCTGCGAGTATGATAGCGGACCGAACTTCGTGACAAGTCAGATACCTAATTTGGAAATTGTTACTGTGCACTCAATTTTCACCCAGTGGCATCGAAACTGTGCAGAAATGACCATAAGAAGGAAGACTAGAGATCCCTCGGGGCAAAAGTCTCAAAATCCACAAAATCATTTTCTCTTCCACGGATTTCGCGCTTTCGGTCCGGGCCGAGACATAGCCGGTGGCTGTACGATCCGATCAGCGCATCAAATGTCTGCCGCACAACTAAAGCTTGACCAAATCGCAACCAAAACCAGGAGATTTCTGCTATGGACGCTTGGTAGGGTCAGAATTGAGCTACTGACTAACTTTAGGCCATAAGTTGATGCCTTTTCCCCAAAAATCGCAAGTTAGGTACACACAATTTTGACATTTTGCGCGAAAATTTCGCGCTTTTCTAACCCTAGACTAGGGTTGCTCCGTTTTCTCTGAAATGCGAATTTTGCCTATAAACCCACCCTAAGTTCCTGCTAAATCTCAAGTTTCAAAGAATTTTGGCCAAAATTCCGGCTTGATATGAAGTTGTGTCTGCTATCATACGAGTTGAATGCCTCTTGCAAACAGGGCCTTGACACGTGAGAATTTCTTTTTTGTCTCTGCATTTTTATCCCACAACAAGTACACAATCTACCAAGCTGCGGTGCCCGGAGGCGATAAATAAAGGTGGTGTTGGTGCAATGAAAGTGACCAATGGATATGTAGTATAGTCGTGTCAGGGTGGGGGTCAAGTTCGGGGCGTGAGAATATCTCAATGGCTTCTCAAACTTTTCCTTCACCATTTGCTACGAAATTGGGAACGAACTACTGTCCTACAGATGCCGAAGTACGCGACATCGAAGCCCTGCTCGTTCGGCCTACATTGCTGTTGAAACGGCTTGGCGATGAGATAGTCAAGTTACAAGCCGTACTGAACAAGCTCTTCGACGAACACGACGCTCTCCAAACTCATGTCGACGCCCACAATGCCCTCATATCACCAGTCCGTCGCTTGCCTCTCGACATCATCCAGGAACTTTTCCTAGCCTGTCTCCCGGCGAACCGCGACTGCGTCATGAGCGCCTCCGAAGCGCCGCTCCTTCTGGGACGCATCTGCCGGTCCTGGCGAACAATCTCCCAGTCAACCCCGCGCCTCTGGGCAAGCCTGCACGTCGTCGAGCCCTCGCGCCGCGCCTTCGACAGCAACCCCATCAGCCCTTTCCTCGCACGCCGCGCGACGCTGCGTCTTGCCGCCACGCGGACGTGGTTAGACCGGTCCGGCCAATGCCCCTTGTCGCTCTCGCTGCACAGTGCCCCTGAGTATGAGGACACGCCGGAAGACGCGACGGAGCACAGTATGCAGTTCGTGCGCATGTTCGTGGCGTTTGCGCCGAGGTGGCGGGATGTTGTGTTTACGACGCCGGTGTCTTTGGTGTTGGGGGTGCTCTCTCATATGGAGACGGAGATGCCTCTACTGCAGAGTGTGGCGTTCAAGTATTGCCCTCATAGGACACTTTCTGTCCCGATAAATTGTGGGTCGTTTGCGATGCTTCGAGGGGCGCGCATTTCCAAGTTGACTATGCCGGGGAGTATTTTCGTGCCTGACCGGCTTCCGGTGGCATGGCACCAGCTCACGGAGCTGGTCGTTGGTGGACCTACATGGGCGATGCAAGAGGGATTGACTAGTGACTTGCTTCTGCGCGTCATTTCGAGGTGTCCTGGGCTGCGTTGCTGCAAGCTGATCGTCAGCGATCTGTCGATCAATATCCCGCCAGACACTTCCACTCACGTCGAGCTTGCCTTCCTGCATACATTGGCAATACGCTGCGCCTCCTCTGTAGGAACCGCAGTCTCCGGTATACTGAATTGTCTCTCGGTCCCGCAACTGCGAGACTTCACCCTTCTTGGTTCATCACAAGAATCCCTCTCCCTCGCGACTTTCTTCGCTGGCTTCGAACGTCTCGAGAGCGTTGATATCGAGGGGAATCTGTTCTCCAAGCCTGGATTACACGAGACCCTGCGGTGTTTGCCGCCCATCATAAAACGCCTCAAAGTCCGCGATGCCGAAGGCGGATGGGACCCCGAGCCGCCTACCGTCGACGAGGACGCCCTCGTGGTGCTCGCTACCCCCGGCCTCTGTCCGAATCTTGAAGAACTCACTATGGACAACGGAGTCAGCATTTCGGACGAGGCGGTTCTAGAATTTATCACCAAGCGGATGCAGACACCGTCGACGACGTTGAAGCAGGTGAAGATACAGTTCCGGAGACATGTGGTGGTGGATGTCATGCCCAGCCTCCAGCCTTTTGTTGATGATTGTGGGCTCAAGGTGGAGTTGAATTATATGCCGCTGCCGTTTTGGCAGTTTTCGCCTTGGGCGGGGTTGGCGGACGCTCCTCCACAGCCGCAGAGAACCAATTCTACTGCGTGGGCGCCGTTGCCGCCTGGGAGTCCTGAGTGGTAGCTGCGGCAGTCGACCCGATGCTCATTTCTGGGTGGCCGTTAAACAGTCAAGTTGCCTGCACCAGTGGTTGGCGATCGTGACTCTGGTATCGATTGAGGTTTCGAAGGAGCTCATCATTTTGAAAGACTGAGGTTTCATACATACACGGGCTACTATAGCTACATATTTTACAGTTTGAAGCTTATTGTCTATGCTTCCTGATACAAGAATCTCGAGCTGCTCAACACTGTGACAAGAAATAGAAAATGGCCCGATTCTTTGAGTCTCAACGATTCAAGACCTCCTTCACCTTTCGCTGCAACGCGCCTGGCCCCCCAAAGATAACAGACTCCGTGGTGGGTTTCTGCGCGGCGATCCAAGCGGCCTTTTCATCGGCCGACAGAGACTGCACTTTCTTCAATTCATCCACTCGTTCGAGGATGCTGGGATCCCCGGGCTGAAGCTCCAACGCTATTTGATATTCTTTTTCGGCCTCAGTCCAATCACCGAGGAAGAATTTGGCTTGACCGCGCGTCTTCCGCCGCAGTTTTGTATAGCTTCAGTTCTACGAGTAAGTATACCGAGTAATGAGTCGAGTAAACAAGGAGATGGATGCTGGCGGTTTGGCTCACTCAAAGCAACCGCAGCTCGGTTCAAGAAATAAAGCGGTTCATGGCCAGATAGATGCATGCAGGCCGTATAAAGAACGAAAGCAGACTGGTAGTCACCAGCCTTGAAGGCGTCATTTCCCTCGGTTTTGAGCTCGGCGCTCTTCGCGTCGGCTTCAGCCCATTCGCGTTTCTCGCGCATCATTTGTTCAGATTGGGTTTCTCCCGTTCTCTCGCGCTCCGCTGCGTCCTCGCGCATCATTTGTATGAACGCTTCCATCTGGGATGGGTCTTTGAGCATGTCCATAATGGCTCCCGACGACATGGGGCCAGTGCCGGCGGCAGCTCGCTGCTCAGGTCCGTCGGGGCCGAGATCAAGAGCAGCTTTCCTGCGTTTGAGCTGCCGCATACAGATTAATAGAGGAATAGAGTACCCGGATCGTATGGATTGAATTTATCGCCAGGCTTGAACATCGTGGGTCGAGTTGAAAATGATGGCGGGACCAACAGGTCACAACACTTGGGAAACGTGGGGCTGGCCGTGCAATGCGGCTGCTAGACTGCGAGCTTAAGGCTGGAAGCTTCAAGTTTCAGTGCAGTGATGTTGGAATTGGCGTATTTGTAGTGGTCGAACAATTCAGGTGTTGCTGTACCTTCAACGCGACCAGACAATGCAAACTCAATGTATTCCCATTCGTTCTACTCCCCAACTCTTTGATCCGTTGAAGTTTCAGTCTCTGCCGGCCCATTCGAAGACAAGAAACCAGAGAGTGGACCCTTGGGGCTGCTTCGCCCACTGAAACTGAAATCTCGCATCGGCTTTCTCAAATAAATCCTTCCAATCGTCAAGCTCCCGCTCGTGCGCGTTCTGAATCATCATCTGTGTAAGATCCATTGACCTTGAATACAGCGCTGAGTATGAGTACGCCCGCTGGCGGCCTGCCGGCCGACTTAGCAACTCACCTAAGATGCCTTTCCTGCCACCTCGACAGAATACCTGGCTCGGGCAGCACGTTATCGTTCACAACGATCTTCGCGCCGGGCTTGAGCGCAGGAATGAGGTTCCTCAAGATCTTGATAGAATATTTGTCCGACCAGTTGTGGAAGATCCACCGGAAGAAATAGACATCGGCGTTCTTCACGGGCTGCTCTGTCATGAAGTCGTGGACCTCGAGTTTGACGCGATCGGCCAACTCAGCGGGAACTGCGTTGGAGAAAGATTGGACAACGGGCGCGAAGTCTTGGACCACACATGAAACCGAGGAGAACTTGCGAGCGATGGCGATGCTGGCATGTCCTGCGGACCCGCCGACCTGGAAGAGCCTGTCAGTGAGATTCGTCACAAATGCAAGGCTTACATCGACCACCACCCCGTTCCCTAGCTCCCCCCAGGGGAAGTTATCAGTTATATGCGATAGCTCGTATCCTGTACCCGTGGTGAAGGCTCGCATCGTGTTTGCAAAACGCCGGGCTTTGTCGGGATGCGTGGAGAGGAATTCATATATCGGCTTGTCCGTGTTGTGAGCGAGAGCATATCCCTGCCGATCTTCATTGGCATGACCGAATGCGACTCAGCTGAGCACCAACCGTTTCGTTCGGCTCCTCCGAGCCAGGGAATTGTTCCAGAGCATCACATATGCGAGAAGCAGCTTGCCAGCCGCCCTCAGCGGCTGTTCCGACCCAGTCGAAGATGACCGCGTCCTCAACTAGCAACCGCGAGACGGCGTTATGCGCGACCATACCGCGCTTTGGCTCTGTGAAAATACCGTTTGTGATAGCGTAGCGGACGAGTTGACGAGTGGTGGTTTCAGTCAGACCCGATGCAGAAGCAAGCTCAGTAAACGATGCCTCACCGCCCACAGGGAATGAGTGGGCGAGTCTGAATCTAACTACGGCTTGTTGGCCAAGAAGCGCGTGGTGCTGCTGCCATATTAGTACCCTTGCCATTGCCGGAGAGTCTGTAAAGCTTACTGCGAAGCTCATAAGATGCTCCCTTGGTCCAAGAACGAGTCGACGAAGCTCCTCCGTATCGTCGATGATAGCAACCCGGGCGGCTTCGACAGTGATCTCTTCCTTCGGGATAAGGGTGTCCAACGGGCCATCGAGATCGAATGAAGGGAAGGGTAAATGTTTAGCTTCAAGGTATTCGCTTACCAGAGTCGTGTTGGCAGCGATTCTGGAAGCGAGCTGGGTGATATGAGAGCTGGACATAGTTGGTAGTCTTCTGCCACAGAAACGTGAAGACTCGGTGTCTTATTGAGGCAGGGCTTACAGCGGACAAAGCGGCAATTCAAGGATGCCCTATCTGCCCTCTGTGGGCATTTTTTTTGGGGGTTCTTCATGTCGATCTCAGTTCACACTTGTCCGTTCTGGGATCTTCATCGTCTCCCGTCTTTCTCTGTGGGGATATCGTACTCATTGTGCCTTGGAATATTTCCTCATTTGATCCCTACGCGCGCCCGGCCGTCGTTTAGTCTTTGCGACCCTGCATACTTAGCTGGGGTTGTGCGGTGCCTGGTGAATTTAAGCAAGGTTGAACGTTGGTGAGCGAGACACGGTTGTGTACCGGTTGAAGCGGTTCAAATGGACGCGTTATGGTTGTGGAAGCGTGAGAACTTGCCGTGTGTGATCGCGTCATTGATTCACTGATCCAGGTCATGGCCATGGTCTTTCTTCGTCTTCGACTTTCGTCATGCTCAGTCTTGTCCTCGAGCTCTAGTTGCTGTCTACTTAGCTAACTGGTCATTGAAGACAACATCGTTTGAGATACGGAGTTGGCCACATCAATATCTGACAAAGTTACTTCGCTGGTTGCTGGACTTGATTCCTTTGAACAAACAGTGATTTCAATTCATTGCAAGCCAGCTTTGGCCGCCGATCCAGTACATCCGGCCGTCAAAGCGCTGGCCGTCTCGACTTTGTTACAATGGAGGTCAAAATCAAGTCAAAGCTTGGTCAAAGCAGTTCTGATTATAAAACGCCGTCAATGAACTGGTTGTCTCTCGATTTCGAGACGTGGTCTTCGAACATCTAGCGATCATGAACAATGTCGCCACTGCTTCCAGCTCGTCTGCTGCCCAAGTTTGGGGCTACCTCGAGCCACTTGTCCCGAGTCCAAATGTCCAGCGCATCAATTTCGTCAAACATAGCGTGGCGATTGGGAGAGGCGCAGCTAACGACGTGTTGTTTGACGGATGTGCTGTCAGTGAGTGGCACAGTTTTCTTCTTCTCGATGCCCAGCTTGCTGATGTGCTGACAGGTAAATTACACGCAACCATACAGTGGAATGGAAGAAGGGATAGAATGTCTGTTGTAACTATCACCAACCTCTCAGCGACTAACGGCACATTCGTGCGTGTATCATCCGGGTCCTGTTATCGACCATCGACCTTCATAAATCACTTTCAGGTTGACGGCGCCAAGGTCGAGGGTATCAACGTTCATAGACTCTTCGATGGCTGCACAGTTTTCTTTGGGTGCCGTGTCCGTGTTCATGGGGAGGAAGAAGATTATCGTCGGTCGATTTCTTTGTTTCGTGACTAGTTCCTGGAAATTTTTGTTCCAAGGTTTTACGTTCCGTCATCCATTTGGCCGGTCCAAAAATGAAACCGTCTTCAACCACTACACCGTCGGCGACAGGATTGGAGGAGGTCTACACGGCCACGTTCATCGTGCTCTCGAGAAAGCCACTGGCAAGATCTTTGCCGTCAAAACTTCGTGGAGGGTAAGTGACTATCAAATTTGCCCTTCCTCTGTATATTTGTCTTATCTATCTGGATCCGAAGCATGACAGACCCGAGTCTCTCGCCTGTGCCGTTCAAGAGGTGGCATATACTCAGGCCCTTATTCTCTTTGACCTGACAGACATCTGGTGTAGGCCGTAGCTTTCATGAATCTAGCGCACGAAAACATCGCCCGGCTTCACGAGGTTTTCTTCCGTATGGACAACGGAACACTTGGTCAGTCTTCATAAGGTTATTTCTATGCCACGTTCGACCCATAGCTTTGTAGATATGGTTCTGGAATACATCGACGGCATCAGTCTCGAAGCCCTAGTGCTCCAATCTCGTCTCAGTAGGTTCACCCGCGTCCTTGCTCCAGACCTCTGCTCATTTCGCTCTAGGTGAGCTGCAAGCCAAGGAGCTCACTCTCCAGCTAAGCCGTGGCGTCGCCTTTCTTCACGAGAAGAAGATTTCTCATGGTGACCTCAAGCTCGATGTCTGTCTTCTCTTCTTTCAAGCCCCTTCTCGCTGGAACTCACCATGACAATTTTCAGAATGTCCTCCTAACGCGACACCCTCCTCCGCAAATCAAGATAATTGACTTCGGCCTGGCCAAGGTGGATAGGTTGTGGAGTACGCATCCGGTATGTTCTTGTCTAAAGTTTTATCTTGAACACTAACTCGATCTTGCAGGTACTCACCGATCACATCTTCACCGCTCCGGAGGCCCATCAGCAAGCGATTATGAACACGATAACTCATTACACGGTGTGCCAGCAGTGGGATGGTTGGGCACTTGGTTGTATCGTTTTTCATTTGTGCGTACGCTTTCTACATAAGTAGTGGAGGGTGTATGACTGTGGGACTAATCGAGCGCCGCGCGCAGGCTAGTATCGCGCCACCCATTCATCCGCAAAGAGATAGCGGAAACAGGACCCTTCGACCCAGTGCAGGATACTATCGACTGGCATGTCTTGAACCGAACCAGCGCCAAAGGTGAGGCAGCCCGCCTCACTGCCTCTCTATCCCATTCACTCTGTCTGACTGCTACTCCTAGCCCAAGACTTCGTGCTTGGTTTTCTCCACGTAAATCCCCGGAATCGCATGACCGCCGACGAAGCCTTGATCCATCCGTGGATAATGGGCCATCGTCCGTATACCGTGTCGTTTGATGGGCTTGGATTTACGTCGGTAGACTAGACGATTTTCACAATCCCGCCGGTCGATGTGACCGGCCCCCCTCCTACAGTGGGTGAAGCGCTCATGATGATGGTGGTGCCGTAGGGAAGGGACGGAAAGGGGAGGATGCGTCGCGCAGTGTAGCTCCAGTTCATCCTCCCACGGATAGTCAATGTACATTGAATGAGTATGATGCATTACAAGTTCTTATCTGAGTGGTGCATCAGTAGTAATTCAGTCAAATCAAAAGACAAAAAGACACACATTATTCATTGCTCGCCTCCCCCTGTCGGCCAAAAACGCGCAACCACGTTCGAATCGTCGCCACAATTGAAACAACCACCAGCGCAGCCAGCTGATCCAGCTCGGAGATTGAGATATTGGTTCGAGGGAAGTAGTCGAGTTGCGGGAAGAAAGCAAGCAGGTATATAGGCCACCAGAAGAAAATCCAAAACAAGAGCCACTGGACCATGTTGAAGCAGGCCATGAGGCTGACGCCTGCTATGGGGAATGCGATGAAGAGGCCTAGCGTCCCAACAGATGCGTATAAAACCGATGTCAAAATCCTCGAAGCGAAAGCGCCGAACACAAGGGCGGCAAGTGTGATTATACCGCTCGTGATTCCGGCAGCAAGCCAGTACATCTGTGAGGTGAGCATCGCGCGGAGGGCGAATAAGAATTGCCCTATGTAGGCTGGATAATCGACCATGGTGAAGGGCGCCGCGCGATTGCTGCTGTCATGTAGGGGACACCAGATTACTGGCGCGGAATGGGACATGACTTGGTGAGCATGGAAGGAAAATATAGAAGCCACCAGAGCGAAGGTTAGCGGGATCGCCGCGATGCAGAGGGTACGCAGACGATGCTTGAACGAGCTTCCGTAGACGAGGGAGAACACTGAGGTAAAGAGGAAGGAGCCCGTTCCGAGTGAGACGACGCGCTCGCCACAGACGAGGGAAGGTATGAAAGTCGACTGGCTAGCAGCGTCTCCGAGCCGCGAGAGTGCTCTGGACGTGAAGATGAGGTCTATTGCAGCAACGACGACGTAGAACGCGGCGCTCGTCAGGTCGTAGTCCCATTCAGGCGATATCCGACCTGTCTTGAGAACCGCCATGCCCGCATGCCCGTGAGTCATACCGAGGGTGAGGAGGAAGCCCCACCAGGCGCCTGGACCGTAGAATCCGGAGACTTGTGTTTCGGGCGTGATTTGTGAACGTAGAGCGTTCTGGACTGAGATTCCTTGTTGCAGTTTCGTGGTGAATACCAAGATGGGCCAGCCAACGAAGACGACGAGAAGTATCGCCGGAACGATGACTATAGGACATCGTAGAACCTCGCGCGGTAGCATTAAAACTTGTTCTCGAACACTGCGTGACGCGTCTTCGCCAATTCTAAACTCTGCCAGTAGAAAAAGAACTCACTCACAAGGAAGTTGAAGGGAATCAAGCTGAAGGTTGTACGTATACTCTGAGAAGCTGTTCGCCTGTGCCCGGCCGTTTTCTTCTGAATCATGACGTTGTACCGTTCATCACGACGATGAATTGAGTGTCGTCGGCTTGAGGGAAATGTAACGGGCTTCTAGCATCGTCAAGAAGCCAACAAAAGGTGAAAAGAACAATCGGTGGCGAAGACTCGATTATGTGGGGGTCAGTCCATAAGTTGCGTAATGATTCCTCCCTCTTTTCGTCCACAATCCCAAGACGTACCTCGTTTCGAGATCCTTTCAGTGCTGTTTCTCCAGATAACCCCGGTGCTCAAGCTGTAGTCAAGATTATGGCTTTCTTAATACGCTACGAGGTTAAAATGTGACGTCCGATGCAAAGCTCCACAGTGACGTCTCACATCAAGTTCACAAGAGGACTCAGTGCGCACTATAATTGAGCACACGCAGTCGATCCATGGGATCTTGAGAGTTCGAGAGACCTTGAGCTGGCACTGCTATCATCCTCAGCTTCTGCGATGATAGTCAGACTGTCTAGATGGCGGCTTCTAGTAGCATACTTCGTGCTGCTCGCGTCGCTCAAATTTAGAGCTGTGATAACACTGTCAAAGCTGTGGCCCCCCTCAATCTCAGCGTGTCCATCCGAGTCCTTACTTGTCACCCACCTCAGGCTACCTCTGGCTATTCTCAACAGTTCGAGTTGTCTCCCAGTGATTTTTGATGATGTTGGACCCAGTGACCACTACCACGACTGTCATCACGCTCGCAACATTTATCAAGGATCTAATAGACCTCGGGGAAGGCATTCGTAGCTCCATAGCAAAGGCATGGAAGCCCCCCCCCCCCATCCACTTAGAAGCATACTGAAGCATTTACAGGTTGGTGAAAATCGACGGCAGATTAGAGAGCTTATGCAGGATGTCGCTCGTACACTGTACGACCTGGCGAGTCTCACACACGGGAAAGAAGACGCTTTTTTTTGTCCGGAATTACGCGGTGCTTTAGAGAGTCTCAAGGCGTAAGGTCCATCTTTCTTATGTGCCTCATTATCAAACTCAAAACCAGGGAGATGCTGCATGTACATTCCCAATGCACCCGGAATTTTCCTGTCAGACTTTACGGTCTGCATTCTCAATTCAAGATATGGAAGAAGCGCGATGCACTAGAAAAGACGATTGCACGACTGAGGGAACATGTGAACAAGTGTTACCTCCAATTTACGGTGAATCCTTCCTTCGCTACACTAAAGTACCAACAAGATACTCATTCTGATACTGAGTATGGCAGGCATTCTCAGCTGCTCGTACTGAATACGTTGCGTCTGAGATTGCGCAGACCAGTTTACGGATGGAACAGCGAATGGTGATCGATCGAGTCGAGACCCAGGTCAAAGCTTCTCGTCTTGAAGGAATGATGGCGCAATTATTGCTCGAGTCTGATTTTGGGCGGCAAAAGTTAGACCAGACAAATGAGACCATATCATCTGTGAGTGCGCACTTGACCTTGCAATAAATCGACCTCATCTCCTGGCAAGGATACGTCCTTTCAGAGTTTGGAATCCCAATACCTTTCAGCGCAGCTGAAGTCCCTCATCACCATGTTCGAACAACGGTATGACGGTGGTAATTTTTCGCTCCGGGGGCATCTGTGGCACTCGGAAGACCTCAGATTTGTCTTCAGTGCAAAAATGTCGCCGTTGAGTGTACTGCATCAGATTCTGGGGATGGTCCTTCAAATCCGCGACGGCACCAAGCTGCTTTTGGAGTCGGTGACAGACATGTTCAACGACCTTGCGTTCCAACTTTGTGATCTCGGAAGGTATGCGGAAGTCATCGCCTGGGGTCATCTTCGCATTCGATGCCTGAAGTACATCGCCGGGACGAAGTACGGTCGAGGGGCTCTACCGCGTATTGCACAGACACTTTCAACTATTTCATATGCTCATTGGAATCGGCTCCAATATGCTTCCGCACTAGAATGCAGTCAAAATTCTATTGATTGCTGGCTGCACATAGCTGAAGTTCTGCCAGAAATTCCCGGGGGGGTCAGTGATGTAGGGAGGTTGAATGCCATGGTCGAACACGCATCGGCCCTGCTCGGAATAGATAGCAAGCCAGCGGCGGCGGCGGCTGCGCTCTCTACAGCCCAAGATGCAGTGTCCCTAGCCCGCTTCATGTTGGTCCAATTATTTACGGAAACAATGCCGCTAAGTGACAGCGAGGAATTCAAGGCAGTGCGTTGCCGCGACGTTTTCTTGCTTCTCGGTCAAGTTCTGTTTTCCCTGGGCCGACACCTCGACTCGTACGACGTTTTTCAAGAGGGGTTTCATATTGCGTGTCGTCTTCCTGTTCTTCAACACCCCCCGTCTGAGGAATACGTCGATTCCTTCATTGGCGTTATCTGCAAGGTGGGGGAGGAAGGTCGCCTCTCAATTAAAATGCTGGCAGACTGCGCAATCCTCTTTCGCAACCTCCCTGGGATCAACCCACACGACCTTTGGCTACGCATAGCCAAATTTTCGCCGGCAGAGGAGAATCAAGCAGGGAGGTTGGTGTCCATAGTCAGTCATGCATGGGGTCTCCTTCGCATTGATAACAAGCCCGCGGCGCTTTCTGCAGCTCAAGACGCAGTGTCCCTGGCCCGCTTCACGTTGGTCAAATTCACACCGGAAGCGATGCCCTTGAACGACAACGAGGAGATTGAAGCAGCGTATTGCCGCGACGCATTCCTGATTCTCGGTCAAGTTTTGTTTTCCCTGGATCAACACCTCGACTCTTACGATGCTTTCGAAGAGGGTTTCCAGATTGCATGCCATATTGCTCTCCACAGACACCCCCCTTCTGAGAAGGACATTGATTCGTTCATTGGTGTTATCTGCAAGATGGGAGAGGGAGGGCGTCTCTCAATTGAGATGCTGGAAGACTGCGCAATCCTCTTTCGCGATCTCGCTCAGATCCACCCGCGCGAATCTTCACCGCAATTTCTTCACATCTTACACGCCTTTGCGTATTATTCGCAGCAAGATTCCCTCGACAGAATGCAGGACATTGGCCTCTTCCTGGAGCCCAAGTCAGAAGAGCTGCCACCCGCACTGGATGTTACCAGGCCGATTGATATCGGTTCGCGTGTACTGGAGGATGCAGTCCGAGCATTCTTCACTCCAGCGGCAACGCATCTTGTTGTTCCCTTGATGGAGAACATTCTTGAAGCTCACTTTCAGCATGGTCTTGTGTTTATTACGGACGTCTGATCGACGTCGGCCATTCTCTTATTGTAAACACAATACCGCGCTCTGTTGGCCGCGTTCCGTCTGATTGGGGTATGTTGGTGCATACTATGAATATCGAAAAAAAAGACGATGGTGGAGAGAGTAAGGTGGAACTAGTCATATAAATTTCAATAATAAATGACCTTCCACAATTCTGTCCGCCTGTGAGCATGTCGTCAGGTCTTCGTTGGGCGCTGTATCATAGAGTGCAGTGAGAAGGAGTCGAAACGATGTCAACAACACCAAAGCTTGGCACTTGTCCTCGTCTGTTGTCCTCCAACGTCGATGATCACTCCAGCAGCGCTAGCAGAATCCCACCGTAAATCGCAGACTACATCGATCGGAACCGCGGCGAAACGAGAGCCCTAGCGTCCTGCAGTCCATTTGCAAATCATGGCTCTCATCGAGCCGTCACTCCATGTTCTATCAGTTTCAACTTTCACCGTTTGCGTGAATCTCTCATTTCTCAGCCTTATACGCCATCGGCTTTGTTCATTGCTGCCTCACATTCGCAG
Organism: Favolaschia claudopus; assembly: GCA_037176885.1. Taxonomy (NCBI): domain Eukaryota; kingdom Fungi; phylum Basidiomycota; class Agaricomycetes; order Agaricales; family Mycenaceae; genus Favolaschia; species Favolaschia claudopus. The sequence goes on from JAWWNJ010000194.1 coordinate 261,663, forward strand.
CGTTTCTATCTATGCTAAACCTCTCGTCGAGGATGACTATTACACCGCTGTGGATGAAGTGATGCCCGTCCTGACTCCTGGCGAAACCGACCCGCGTCGCCACTCTTAACGTTCTAAACTAGTCTAAACTACACCAACTGCTCCGAAATTCACCTTGACCCTCATTGCGTCCACTTTCAATGGAATCACTGCTCTGTGTTGGCTGACTGAACTTGACCATGACAACCAAATGACAACCGGACCTCGATCGGTGAGACAACATCGGACGGCAAGTACACATTGAAAAACTCAGACCGACGTAAAAAAATTCAAACAACTCGACTATACACAACACCAGTAATCGCCAACAAAAGTCCGAGCAAAATTCGCAATACAACGGCCGTTCGCTTGCTTATATTGAGCTTGATCTCCGAATGCTTTGTCAAAACATTCGTTACAACTGTCGCAGTCGACAGATCATGGTGGCCTTCCTTGTGAAGCTATGACCATAGGTATCAGCTTCACCGCGACATCAGGAATGGGGCCGAATGGGAAACCTACCGATGCAAATTTGTCATTGAGACGGGATGCCGGTTCGTTGGCTAACTCGATGAGAGCAGTAGAGTTGCAGTCATCCGCACTTAGTGCTGCGTACTGGGAGGGAGAGAACGACGGATCGACCTCGAGGATTGTGGCCTCAGACTCATGGACCTCCCCTTGCGTTATTACGCTCTCGAGGGCGCCTGGACACTCTTTGCCACACTCGTCTCTTTCGGTAGTCCCTTCGGGTACTTCGCTTGTCATCTCTGCAACAGCGTCGTGATACGTCTTATGCTCCCACTTCCACCATTCCAATTCCTCACGCAAATCCACGACTTGTCCAAACAACAACTCAGGCCTTATAAGCAAAGGTGCGAACTTCATCCGAGCTTCGGCGGCCTCGTCAGTTGCCGCACGGGCGCCATTTCCATCTCCTGTTTCCATGAGGAATTTGGCGAGTCGATTCAATGCGCCGGCAACAGTGGGCAGAAAATATTTTTCCGAGGCAGCGACCTTTCGCAGAATTTGAACGGCCTCCCTGCTGGCGGCCATGGCTTCCTGTTGACGTCCGAGGTCCCACAGGATCGAGGCGATGTGTTCAAGACTGCTTGCAAGAGTGGGGAGGGGTCTCGGGCCCAACGATACCAGTTCGCGGTATAACCCAATCGCCTTCTCGCAATTTGCAAGTGCTTGCTCCTTGTCACCCAAGGTTGCAAGGCGTCGGGACAATGCAAATAAGGCGTTTCCTCCCAGATCCCGCCGGCTGAACTCGAATACATGATCTTTCTCCTCCGTATTCGGGGTATATAATGACACCGCTTTCTGGGCAACATCGAGAGCTTCGTTGTTCCTTCCGATTGAAGCCAGGCAGTTTGAGAGGGTAGTGAACGAGTGAATCTGGACGCATGAAATCTTCTCAACTGAGCCCTTGATATTAACCCCTTGGCACGCGGCGACCGTTCGTTCGGCGTCCGCTAGCACTGTTTGCGGCGTTCCCGTGAGGCTGCCTACCACCGCCTGTTCGGTACAAAGAAAGTAAAGGTGTAGATTGAAGATCGGGCCATCTGGTTTGTGATTGAATATTTGTAGATCGGCTGCGATACCTCTGCGAATGATATGCAAAGCTTCACTGTGTCGTCCGAAGCGTTCAAGAATGCACGCCTTCTCCAAACAGTATAGGAGCATGTATTCTGAAAGGCTAACGCCACCATTGCCGTTTAGGAGCTTCGCCGCCGTGTCTTGTGTAAGTTGGATCGCCTCAGAAAATCGGTTTCCTTCGCAGAGGAAGGATATCCGAAGCCGGAGGAAGCCCTCCAACCACAGCCCAGCATTTTGTCTAGTGTGCGCCTGCCAGCTCTCGAGATACTCGATGATCTGCCCGCACAACGCAATACCCTCATCAACTACCCTGATTGTCAGGGCGTATTGACAGATATATTGGAGTGGGTTGACGAAACATTCCCTCATCTTGAAGAGCGAATGAATACATTTTGTGCGCAGGTGGTCAATGCCTGAAGCTAATACCTCGAGTAGAGCAACACGGCCGGCTTTGGATAAGAACGGAAGTAGTCCAGATGTGGTCGTTAAAACCCATTGGAAGCCAACCATGTCGAAATTATGGCACTGGGTTTTGATAGTGCTGATAGCTTGCTGGAAGTGTGCGACCCAGATATTCCGTATCAAAGGAACAGTGTGTATCTCAGATGCCGCAGTGTAGAAGATCCGTACAGCATCCTCGAGCACAGTGGAATCAACTGGGATCAACTTTGCATTGTCCAGCCTATAGCGACGGCTGTCCGCCGGAATGGCCCACAGGAAGTATCCAATACTGGACGAAGGGGAATGACCTTGCTGTGAAAAGTAGGCAAACGCGTGCAAGAGTCGGAGAAATTGATGTGGAATTTTTTTCCCCCGATAAATGCGAGTGAGATCCCGGAAAAGGGTCATGCATTCGGTAAGCATGGCAAGCGAGAGGTGGCCACCCTCTGCCAGCTTGCATATAACAACACTGAATGAGTTGATAGAACCCCTAGCAGGAGGCTCGTCACGGTTAGGAACTGGAAATCTGCGTGCCGTCTGGAAACCTTCCATAAAGGCCGCATAGGAATCCAAGTGTCGATCCAAAGAAGAAAGCACTCGAGCGAAGACAAGAAATGCCTCACAAGATTTTGCCGCCTCGAGAACCTCTGGGGCGGGCAAGGATGGTGTTTTTGAGATACATTTCACCAACCTCGTTATCAGGGCCCGAGCAATGGACACTGCATCTTTAGCAGTTGATAGTGCAGCCGCCTTTTGATCGCTCACGAGAAGATTGTCGGCGTGGAGTATCATCGATGACAACATGCCAATGCGATGGTCCGAGGGCGGAGTTTTGGAGCTCTGAATCCGGAGGTCAAGAGATTTCCGGCTGGATTCCACAGCTAAGGTGGTCTCAGACAGGTGTCTGTGAGCCACAGAAATATGATGTAGTAGGTCTGCGATTCTCGATAATGCTCTTGTGCCATATTCCGTCTTGCTCGCATAGCGAAAGCAGGCGACATTGAGCTGACTCCAGGCAATGGCTTCGGAAAACATTCCGATCCCGGTGAGTTGTGATACCAAATTCGACCAAGTGAAACGCAACGACTGCAATGGAACAGTCACATAAGGCATACCATTAATTTTGACAACTATTTGCAAGAGCTGAATTAGCGCATGGGAAGGTGTAAGAATGGGGATGGTAGAGTCAAGGAACACAGGCCGGCTACGGATGTGCACAGCAGATGGAGTCAACTCGAATGTCAAATTGCCACTGGCCAGAAGTCGTTCGATAGAGGCAATAAGAGACCTCAGTTGAGCGGACATATACTGAGATTCCAGACTTTGAAAAGTTGAATCCTACCGGACGATAAGCTTGATTTACAGAAGGTTCACTAAGCACATACCGATGATATGGCCCGAATAGTTTCACCCAACTTATGACGCCCGAAGTTGGAGCCGAGCAGCACTTGTGCCATCATTCCTTCCAACCGACGAGCTTTTACCTGGTTTTCCACGCCATCCACGACCAATTTTTGTTCGATGCGCAACGCGACGTGCTCGGTTCGAGCAGCTGAAAAGGCCTATATGGGAACGGGGTAAGTACGATGATTCGCTGAATTTGGTGAAGGCGACTCGCCGTGAATTGGAGAAAACATCTGTTCACGCGTTCCCTCAAGCGCGCGATTTTCTTTTCTAAACCATTGCGCTTTTTCCAAGCATTGATTTGAGAATTGATGCGCCGAAGCCCAGAGAGCTGTACCGGAGAGATTTTGGCACATTTGAGGTGTACGTCTAGCATCTCGCTGATTTCAAGATAAAAGTGAGAAGACGTATGAAGCAGGTTGGAAAGAAGGAACGTACGCCTTGAGATGCTCCAGCGCACTCATCAACTCCGGAACACGAAACGTGTCTTCTTTGCCGCGGGTGAGACTTGCAAGGGCGTACAACGTGCGAACGATATCCTGCGATAGCTCTCGAATTTGTCGTCTATTTTCGCCGACCTGGTACCTAGTCAATGCACGACACTCACAGCGCTAGATGTCGCCGCACCTTCTCGATAGAGCTACGGATGCCTTCACCAAGTTCCACGACATCCTTGATGAAGGTTCCAAGCGTAATGACTGTAGCGGCGATCGTCATCGGATCCATTATCGGAGAGATCTAGCAGAAAGAGGGATCGGAGGTTCAGAGCTCTAACTTGAGAGAGCCACTAAAACGACCAAGCAAAGTTCCAGAAACCACCCAATAGCATTCAAGAATCAAGATTCCCATTGGCAGACACAGCGGTAGGCAGACAAAACACCGAGCGAATCGCGACGACGTGAGAGTCAAGGGAAGTATAACATCCCGACAGATATCTCCGTTCCTACATCCCGATTCCCTCCGCATGACCGTACTCTGATCATACTCTGGCCTACGCCAGCACTAGTACATCGCAATGCACATTGCACACCAGGCCAGACAATGTGCTTCGATTCGTACGATGAGGTAGCGACACGGATGTGCAGCAAAGGTAATCAGGCCTCGAGTACCGGTATGGAGGAGTCTGCCCACACCAACACCGGCAGGGAAAGACATGCATGGCTTGTTACGGGCGCTGACGGCGAGCACCAGCCTGAGCATATGAGGCATGTGCGCCAAATCGGCGAGCATGGGTTTGAATTCAATTGCAGGGTATAAAACAAACCTCTACATTAGTCTACATTACGCACCTTCAAATTCCAGCCATTTAAATTCTGGGAGTCCTCGTCCATCTTAGTAGTCTAATTTTCATGTCTTGCTAACTCCACATCCCTACAGAAACTTCGTCAGTCGCTTCCTTTACCCTGTACACTGGGCCGCCCCCCTCATTCGGCTGCGACCTTTGGGACGGGGAGATTAATTACCTTTTTCCATCTTGCTCTGGGCGGGGTTTGGCTATGAAGGAAAAGGCGAGTCGAGTCGAGAGTAACCAAGAATAGTCAAAGTAGAATCATGTTGAGGGAGGAGAACAATTTGCAAACAAAAAGAGACTCTCGAAGCAGTCACCAGTGGTGGACCGACGTTGAGTCGTTGACGAGGTTGGTGAGACGGCTTGAGACGGATGAGCAGGCGATCTGGAGATCAGTGGCTATGCCGGTAGGGGACCGTATCAAGCCGGCTACTATGTATCACCACCAAATCTTGAATTTTCAATTTGCACAATTTCCACTTTCGCCTTTGTCCCTCAGCGTTGGCAGACTCTTGCTGGAGATTATTGAGTACATTTTCGATGAAACCCGCGGGGACACAAGAACCCTGGCGTCCTCCAGTCTAGTTTGCAAATCCGAGAAATCGTGGCTCTTATTGAGACTGCGAGGTCTTCACGAAAACGCACCTCCTTGCGAACTGTGAAGAGGTTGCAATGTTCAGACAGGCATACACGTTGGGTATGTTCACCGCCCTCAATCGAAAACTTGATTTTTTGTGTGATAGTAGCGCGAAACGCTCAGTTCTCATCATGCGAGTCGTCTCTTTCTGACTTATGTTCCGTGCATTGTTTCCCTGTCTGAGCCGAACTTTTGAATGAACTGGCGCGCTACTTCACGAAGCAGTCGTGAAGCAGGGATCTCGATGATTGCATCCAAATCGTACTCCAACCAGCGAACATAACCACAACACCAGGCCTCCGCTGATGGCGAATTTGCTGTGTATCTTGTCAATCAGTGCTGTATACGCGCCGGGTAACCCAAGTGATTTCGAGCTTGTAATGCTGCAGAATGCAGTTGTCGCGATTATTCCTTTCAATTTCGAGGTATGAGAGGCTCAAGTCACCGCAGCTGAATACGACAGGGTCGTCGGTGAGAAAAACCCGGCCTGTCTCGGCCACGGCGTTCGGGCTTGATCAGCACCTCCATGATCTCGTGTCTCTCTCCTGGAACTCTGACCAAGGCTGGCGTGGGGGTTTCAGCCTGTTAAATGGCTAGCTTGGTTGCTTCTCATCTTGTCTTCAACCATGGCTCTCAACGGCTGGCATCGGGGCGAGAACGAAATTCATCGCAAATTAAATACAATCGACGACTTTACTGTGGCGAGACTCTACCTGTCGATTGACGGCGACCTTCCTGGCGATCATGCCCATTTTCACTGCAACAACCTGCATTTTCTTCCTGTTACTACGCTAGATGAAAGTGGTCGACCTTGGGGATCAATTCTGGCGGGCAAACAAGGGAAACCGGGGTTCATCACAAGAGGTCCGAGGTATAGCACGCTGCGCATAGACGCAAGCTTGTGGGATGGAGAACCTTTGCTTGAGAATTCCAAGCTGTTCAAGAAGCAAGATCAGACGATGTTGCTTGCTGGGATTGGCATCGAATTCGGAACGCGAAGACGCAACAAGTTTGCGGGCATAGTCTCTCAATTGAACCAAGAAGACGAGCGCAGAATACAGCTTGATGTTTCAGTGAACGAAGCTATTGGGTGCGTGGTTCGGCTTGGTCACAATCGATAGGTCTAATGCAAAGTAACAGAAATTGTCCCAAGTATATCAACATCAGGGACTTGGTAACCCATCCCGACACCAACCCCAGTATTGCGCTACAGAAATCAGAGCTATCTTTGAAGGATCGACTGCCGGAAGAGGTCATCGCGTTCATCACGGCGTCCGATACGGTTTTCTTTGGAACCACGTACAAGGCTTTCGACAGAGATGCACTACAGTTTCCGTCTCATCTCGGTATGAATCAACGTGGCGGACGTCCTGGATTCATGCGCGTTGTTCCCTCCGACGGCAGGACTGTGGTCCTCCCAGATTTCTCAGGTAGACAAAAAAAAACCTGCTTCCCCCCCGTCATACTGACATTGTACAGGGAACCGGTTCATGACCTCTCTTGGCAACATCGAAGCGACGCCGCTTGCGTCCCTCACGTTCCTCGACTTCGAGACGGGTGATATACTGTGTGGGTGTATTTACTTCCTGAACATTCCTTTGTTCACACGATTTTCAGATCTTACTGGCCACGCAGAGAACCTCGTTGACGCGGATGCCCTCAAGCTGATGCCATTCCAGAAGACTCTAACCACCGTCTATGTAACCGGCTACACCCTCGTCCGCGATGCGCTTCCCGTTCGTCAGCGTGAAGGGACCTCTCCTGAACGCAGGTACGCTTCCTTCTGCTTCTTTCGTTCTTCCGCTAACAATACTCCTAGTCCATATAGCCCTCCCGTCCGCCTCCTCGCCGAAGAATCGCCCACCTCATCCCTCCTGAACACATCCGACAAAGCCACTGCCCTCCTCACCCGCATCGACCTCCACGCGCCCTCTATCGCCACCTTCACCTTCGACTCCTCCGTCGACCTGCACATCACACCCGGTCAAGCTGTCATCATGGATATGTCCTCCCTCGTCGGCGTCCCCGCGTATCGGCACATGGCGCCGGGAAAGCCTACGTCTGTTAACGACGATAGTATTCGGACGTGGACTGTTTCGTCGGCCTCCCCGCAGTCCACATCTACGCGCGTTTTCTCGTTGACGATGAGGGAGAAACAGGGTGGTGCTGTTACGGGGGCGTTGTTCGCTATTGCGCGGAAACTTGCGGAGGTGAAGCCTGAGATATTGGGGGATTCGAGGCCGTTGGAGTTGCGTGTGGGGATCATTGGCGTCACGGGAGATTTCGTTCTTCCTTCATCTCAGTCCGCCAGCGCTATCATTAGCGACGCCGATCTTGGCTTGATGGTGCCTTTGACGGCGGACGGACCACCGCCCAAGAAGATGCTATGGGTTGCAGGCGGGATCGGGATAACGCCGTTCTTGAGTATGCTGAAGGCGCTTTCACATGCGGACGACGTTACGACGCGGTGGGATATTCGGTTCCTTCTTGCGACTCGCGAGCCCGAGATCCTGATCCCACTCGTCGCGGACGCGCTCGGCGCAGCCAATGGCTCTACAGCGAACGTTGATATCTCACTGGAGGTGTTCTCCACGAAAGAAGTACCCGAGACGGATGTTCTCCACTCCAGGATGAAAGTACGGAAACACGCTGGGAGGATGCCGGTGGATTTCTTCCAGACGGGCTCGGAGGAGGTGCAGGGGCAGGAGGTGTACCTTTGTGGGTCGCCGGAGTTTGAGAAGGCCGTTTTGGCGGCGTTGGTGAGGGGTGGGGTGGTGGAGAGTGCCGTGAAGCGGGAGGGATTCGAGTATTGATTGAAATTCGAGTGGATGATGCTTTGCAATTGTGTAATTAGTTGTGTATATGCTCGACCACGGAGGTCGATTGAAATCTTTTCTCGAGTCCTCATCGTCAACGTTCGGAGCCGTGTCGCAGCAGTGTCTTGATGCTGCTTTCAGCTTCGAAGATCATCGGCCACAGACTGAGGCAATGACAATACCATTTCGCAACAGCATCCATTGGAGAGCGCACCTATGCAGACCAAGAATACACCTACTGCGCAATCTGAGAAACAGAATTGGCCTCAGCAAAGTCATCGAGGAAGGACACGACCCACAAACTACTCATCACTCCTCTGAATCCGACGGCCAAAAATCTCCAAAAATCCGCAACCAACTCCGAATCATGGCTACAATCAAGATAGCGAGCAACGCAGCGATCTGATCCATCTCGAAAATGGAAATATTGGTTGGAGGAAAATAATCAAATTGAGGGAAGAAAGCGAGTAGGTAGATGGGTTCCCAAGCGGTGATCCAAAACACGAGCCATGTCAGCATATTGTAGCCAACTAAGACGCTCGCGCCGATTAATGGAACTGCGATGGAGAAGGCTGCTATGCCGAAGAGTGTAGATAGAGCTGAAACCAAAGCGTGGTCGCGTTGGTTGGACTTGTATAAGCCGTACGCGAAGCTAGTCATTGTGGCTACGCCGCTCGACAATCCTACAGCGAGCCAGTATTTCCACGAGGCGTACGCTGTGTCTACAAAGTATAACCGTTGTCCTACGTAGCCCGGATAGTCGACCATAGTGTATGACTGGCGATTGCTGCCATCGTGGAAAGGACACCAGAACACTGGCGCTGAGTGCGAAATGGCTTCATGAGCGCGATAGGAGCAAACCGAAGCCAACAGTGCGAGAATCAAGGGAATCATTGTGACGAGGTATATACGCAGACGATGTCTGGAAGAGCTCCCATAAACGAGGGAAATCGATGTCGTGAAAAGTAACGATCCTGTTCCAAGGGACACAACGCGCTCTGCGCAGACCAAGGCCGGGATGAGATTCGACTGGCTGGCTGGATCTCCAAGTTGTGAAATTGTTCTGGATTTCAACACGAGGTCGACCGCAGCGACGCCGACGTAGAACGCGGCGCTCGTGAGGTCGTAGTCCCAATTAGGCGGGATCCGTCCCTCTTTGTAAATCGCCATGGCCGCATGTCCGTGGGTCATACCGAGGGTGATGAGAAAGCCCCACCACGCGCCTGGGCCGTAGAAACCGGAGACGGGGGTTTCCTGTGTGATTCGGGAGAGTAGCTTCCGCTGAACTGAGTTTGAATTCTCGCGGGTCGCTGCAAAAAACAAGATTGCCCAGCAGATGAGGAGGATGGCTGAAACAAAGGCTACAGCAAGTCGTCGAGACTTGCGGGACATAGGCATTGTACAATGCTGACGCCTCAAAGTTCTGTGTTATAGTTCATTGTATGTATCATGATCAGTTTTTCGGTACGATATATCGCAAAAACACTCACAGTGAGGGGACAGCTTGAGTCGATCCGCCCGTGTACGTACGTAGCCCTGTTTGCTTGCCTGTTGGCCTGTGCAGGGCCGTCTTCGCGAAATCATGATTTAACTGCACGACAAGTAAATCGTTGTCAAGGACTCAGGTCGTTTCCGCTAGAACAACGCCGAGTGCCAGTGGACCGTTCACGGCGCCGAGTTCATGAAAATGCAGGATGAGTCTTCAACACTAAGTTCAGCATGGGAGTGTTGGTCGAAAATGCTTGAGATACACAAGAGAGACACGAGAATCGACCATGGAGGTCAAATGGAGGTGTTGATCAAGCCGCTCGCCGGCGACTGCCGGGCTCTGCCGGGATCGTGGCGACTCACGGCCAAGTCTCTTTTTTCTTTGGAAAGTTCATCCTTGGGACTCATCGATGTACTCATCAGCCACATCCTACATATCTATTTACCAGCTGCAGCGAACTGCTTCAAACTGTGCTCGATGGCGTCTAAACTAGCCGCTCATACCTCAGAATTTTGCCGCAAAGAAATAACATTTGGCTTACTGTACTGCGTACATGTATGTGTTCACAGGCCTAGCAAGTTTCTTCGCTAAATCCGCCATTTGGCATTCTCAGCGTGCTGTCAGTGTAGACCCGTGATATTTTACGTCTCTACCTTCTCCATCTCCCCGACTTCAGCCCGCATACTAGTGGCACTTTGCTTGGTCCTTGTATTATTGGGTCTCTCTCACGCCGCCCGAATTTAGCGCTGTAACATATCCTTGACTTCCCCCTTCACGTTTACGGTTTCTCTCTTTCTGCTGGTGACAATGGATCCAATCTCAATTGCCGCCACCGTTATCACGCTTGGGACCTTCATCAAGGACCTCATAGAACTCGGGGAAGGCATCCGCAGCTCCATAGAGAAGGTATAGCGCTGTTTCTGGTGTTGTTAAATAGTGTACACTGAGTTGGACACGGATTCAGGTTGGCGAAAATCGTCGACAAATACGAGAGCTTTCGCAAGATATTGTTCGTAGATTGTATGACCTGGCACATCTCACGCACGACAAAGAGGACGCGTTTCATGGACCGGAATTGCTGGGCGCGCTGGAAATTCTCAAGGCGTAAACTCTTTTCTCAAAACGGCATTCTAGTCCCCTCACGATGTCGAACCAGGGAGATGCTGCACGTGCATTCCAAATGTCTCAAAATTTCCCCCCTACCGCCCTCCGGTTTTCGGAGGGTTGGGTCGCAGTTCAACGCTTGGAGAAAACGCGATGATTTAGAAAAGAAAATCACCAATCTGAGAGAACGGGTGAACAGCTGTTTTGTCCAATTCACGGTCAGTCGAAGTTGATTGCCCTTTTCGAATGAATTTACCCACTCAATGTACCCCGATAGGCCTTCTCAGCTGCTCGTACAGAGCAGGTCGCGGGGCAGCTTGTTCATTCAACTCTGCGCACGGAACAGCGACTAGTCGTAGATCATGCCGAGACTCTGGTCAAAGTTCGTCGGTTGGAAGGAATGATGGCGCAATTACTACTCGAATCCGACTTTGGTCGTCATCAGTTGAGCAAATCCAGCGAGACCGTATCCAGCGTGAGTGCTTGTCAAGCTATTCGAGGATTTAAGCTCATCTCTGCAGGATCCAAGCTTTCGAAAGTTAGATTCTCAGTTTATCTCTGCGCAGCTCGGATCGCTCGTAAACTCGCTGGAACAACTCATGGCTGGCGGCAGATTTACTTTTCGACTGCCTCTGTCGAACGACAAGTCGTACCGGCCTGTATTCGTCGACCAGTCTATTCTCACATCTTCGCATGCGCTAATTTTGATCTTGCAATTAACCGTCAAGATCGAGAGTACGGTCAATGCGACTATGCCGTTGGAGCTGGCCCCGAGAATTTGGTCGCAGTTAACATTCCAGCTCTCGCACATCGGAATGACTTCCCAAGCCATCATCTGCGGTCGTCTCAATATCGCATTCTTTCGCTATGCGAGTAACGCAGACCAGGCGCCGGAATTCTACCACACCTTGCACATACGCTGTCCGGTATTTCGTTTTTCCACAGTCGCAGATTTGAGCTGGCGCCCGCCCTCGAATTCAGCCAGCGATCCCTCGATCTCTGGGCTCAGGTGTCCGACGTTCTGCCTTGCGACAATCGGGTCGGCATCCTGGAATCGATGCTGCTGCATGCAGCAAATCTTCTCACAAACGACGAGAAGACAGCGGCTCTATCGACTGCTGAGCAGGCAGTTTCGATCGCTCGGCCAATGAAATCAGGGCTGATTGAATATATGTCCCAAGTGCCATCGCCGCCCTTTACTGGCGAGGACAAATTCAGGGCGGCGCAATGTCGTAATGCGTTTCTGGTCCTCGCTCGAATACTTGCGTCTCTGGATCGACCTTTGGAGTCATACGACATTTTCAAGGAAGGTTGGCACACTGCAAGCAGCCTGCCCCTTCCCTTGCATCCTCCTTCCGCAGAAAACGTCGATTCATTCATCAATGTTGTATGCCAGCTGGCGGAGGGCGGCCATTTGTCGCTTCTCATGCTTTCCGAATGCGTGCTGCTTTTCCGAGATCTCGCTCGCATCTCCGAGACGAGATTTTCCTACCAGTTCGTCCGACTTTTACATGCGTTGGCGTATTTTTCGCCCCAGTCTCCCCTCGATCTTTCCAATCTCCGGCATTTCTTAGAGCCTACGTCGCAGACCCCAGCGTCTGGCCTGGAGATTGCTAAGCCAATTCACCTCGACCCGGCTATACTGCAAGATGCGGTAGAGCTATTCTGTTCCGTGGCACCAGAGGATTGCACAGCACCTTTAATTCACAATATTTTGATTGCCCACTTTGACCTGGCTATCGCCGTCCTTCGACCTTTCTCGGCCTTCAACATGTTCAATTTTCCTTGGATCCTGTCCATCGCTCATGAAATCCTTCCGTTCCTCACTCGAGTCGACTATTCCACATTATTCGAAGTGTTGGGACAGGCTATCAAGACATTCTGTGTCAACTCCGTCACGGCGGATCCAATGTGGGCATATTGTATCGGCGACCCGCTCCAATATATTTGTCGACACGCCCTGAAAATTGGCGCCCATGACGCGGGGCTCCAGCTCTGCAAGGACATCGCCGGATGTCTTGCATCCCAGTTCCACACCGAGGACGGTCTTCCCGTGGTGTGGTCGCAATCATTTCTTCTGTTTCAGGTCTTCATCCTTTGCGACGCTGCCCAATTTACTGACGCAACGCTCGAAGTTGTCCGAATGTCAAACTCGGGGCTCTTATCGTTTCAAGTGCGCCAAACGTACTTTCTGCCCCAGCACATCATGAAGGCGCGCATTCTTCAACGCGTCGGACGACACCGCGAAGCTTTACAGCTTATGAGGCGCGCAGTGACTGCTCACATGAGAGAGTACCGGCCTGATGACGCGCATCTGGGAATCAGCCGTTGCAGCCTTTGCTTTCTGTTTACGCAGATTGCGGTGGTATGGGGCCACCTGGGGAATTCGCAAAAAGCGCTGGAGAACGCCGAACGAGCTGTCACGGCTTGGGAAGAGATAAACACGGAGCGCCCAGACGAAGAAGACATCGAAGACCCAGACGAAGAAGATGTTGTATGCGTGGAGATCCACCTGCTCAGTACCCTTTCGAACTGCCAGGCTGCAGCAGGAAAAACCCGTGAAGCCCTCGAATCTGCCCAAAAGGCTGTGTCGTTGTATAGTCGAAACGAGGCGAAGACGTGGAGAGATTTGCTTCTGATACTCCGAAAACAAGAAGTAGGAGGGGGTGCTTTCTTTTCTTTGTCTCTGCGACTCGCGGCCTCGGGCGATCACCAACAAGCCCTTTCAAATGGCGAGAAAGCCATTGCTTTATTCCGCGAGCTAGTCGCATTAGCCCCGCGACACCTCCCCACTCTCGCCAGCAGCCTTCAACATTTCGCCTCCATCAAGTGGGTGCTCGGACGTCGAAAGGAAGCCACCGTCGCGTGCCAGGAGGCCGTCCAAATTCTGCGAGACGTCGCCAGATCGGAGACATGCTTCCTCCCTAATTTCGCTGACGCGTTAGATCAGCACCGTGCTCTACTCGTGGAGGAGGGGGACGCTAGCGGCGCTGCTGCAGTGACGGCCGAAGCTATCGAGGCGCGAAGGAAGTTCGCGTTTTTGCCCCAAGATCCGGAGTGGTTATTTGAGAAAGTTGTGGATTCCGGTGACGACGAGGTGGATTGGTGGGAATTGGAATCGGCGTCGAAGGAGGATCACGGTGCTCTGGAAGATCTTGCGGGCGAAGCAGACGAGACGGAGGATGTCGAATATCAGGATAGCTTTGACACTCCGAAGATTGTCGAAGTTGTGGAAGCGGATTTTAGGACGATGGAGGTGGTGCAGAAACCTTCATTCCCGTCTTCGGCGGCAACGAGGCAGGATACAGATTCGACACCCGTGGTAGCGGATTCTCATAGCCTCACCGCTCTTATCGTATCAGGCGCTAACTTGCGGCTTGCGGAGGAGTCCGAAATGGTGGGTTGATGTCGCGACACCGAGCCACGGAGGTTAGAATTAATCGAAATCCCAGGTTGAAACCGAGATTCCTCGTGCCACCTCGCTGCAGGCAGCCTTGAAAGATGTCTTGAATGAGCCCCTGAAGATTACGCTGAGCATGAGCATGCAAAGCAGGCCGATGGACGGATTGTGGTGGATTTTGCTCGGACTTTTGTTCGCCTTCGTATTCGCGCGGGTTGCTTGAAAGTTGCGTTTTATCCTTTAGTATATCTTGAGGAAGAGTAGGATAGCATGGAAACTTCATGTATGCGTGCGGTTCCAGAGAAATAGTTTTCTTTTCGAGGTTTGCCATTCATTGACGTAGCGAGCTGTATGTGCGATACGAATGTCTCGTCGAGCCGCACAAGAGTCTACTTATCGTATAATCCAAATATGAATGGGACGTGTGGATGAAGGAGGGACAAGCTCGACTGCGGCGCTGATCAGCATACGTTTGAAAGCTTCGTTTTCCGTGACGACGAGAGGAATAGTCGGCGCGGACCCGCTGCGGTCGACTGCAACCTAAATAAAAAAGCGAAAGAAATTCATCTCGTGTCTGGATACATAAGTTGCAGCTGTCCTTGTGTGCTCCCCGTGGTGCTTTCTGACCGCCGATGCCTTGTCCTGGTCCAAGGCCGCAACCAGAACTTGGATCCCGAGGCAGAACCGGGAAATTCTTATGTTCGCAAAGACCTTGAAATTGGGTTGAGACCACGATAATGAGGCTGACGGCTTTTGGATTCCTGTAATCTTGGTTTGTTCAAATTGGCATGGTGGACGTTACGAACAAGTTGTGCGCACCAGAGGCCCGTGCGTGTCATGTTTGCTCAATTTTGTTTCCTGCCACCACCACGTCCTCCTACCCGCTTTCAGATTCCTCTTCACCGTCTGAGGCTATATACGTTCGATATGAGGTTTGGGGCACTGGCAGCGCCTGCTCTGAGTTGAACGGGTTTGAGCGCAACAGCCAACAGCATTTATCCTTATCCTGGACTCAGGCTATTCCTGGCATGCCCTAATATGTAACTGAATGGTATGATCAGTTCTCTTATCCTCCCCCTCCCACTCCTCTTCCTTTTGGACTCCTCCGCCAATGGATCCCGTGTCCCTCACCACCGCTATCATTACACTCGCAACGTTCATCAAGGATCTCATAGAACTCGGCGAAGGCATTCGCAGGTCTATCGAGAAGGTGTGCATGTGGGACGTCTAGCGCTATGAGCGCTATATGCTGACCAGGTTTCAGGTTGGCGAAAATCGACGACAAATTCGACAGTTTTCACAGGATATCGTGCGCACGCTATATGCTCTTGCAAGTCTCACCCGCGGCAAAGAAGATGTTTTTCGTGGACCGGAGCTGTTGGCTGCACTGGAGGATCTCAGGGCGTAAGGTCCCTCTTCGAAACCTGCTTCATGTTTTCTCACATGAGCTCAGCGAGATGCTACATGTACATTCCAAATGTGTCAAAATCTCTCCGGTGCAGCTCCCTGGCCTTAGAGGCCTCAAGTCTCAATTAAAGGCTTGGAGAAAGCGTGATGATGTAGGGAAGGAAATCGCGAGTCTCAGGGAACGCGTGAACAAATGTTTTTCTGAATTCACGGCGAGTCCTCTATTCGTCATATTCAGTGAATCATCCAGCTTACCCTGCTCCCATCAAGGCCTTCTCAGCTGCTCGAACTGAGCACGTCGCGGGTCAGATTGCACATTCAGCCGTTCGCATCGAGCAAAGATTGGTCGTGGATGGCATGGAGAATCAGGTCAAAGCTCATCGGCTGGAAGGAATGATGGCCCAAGTATTGCTCAACACCACCTTCGGGCGTCATAAGTTGGGCGAAACTATCGAGGTTATATCATCGGTATGTGCCCAATGCCTCTACCATGGCTGGAATTCATGCCCGACAGGATCCGACTTTCCAAAGTCTGGAATCTCAATATATTTCTGCGCAGTTGCGATTTCTCATAGACTCACTTGAAAAACTCCTGGCTGGTGGCAAATTCTCTATTCAACTGGATCCCTCAGACGACGACTTGTCGCGTCCTGCTTTCATCGACCCTGCTATTCTTACACCTTCACATGCGCTTATTCAGCTCTTGCAACTAGTCGTCGAAGTCAATCATGCGCCCTATGTGGTTGTGCCATTGCAGACGTTGCGGCAGGCTTGGTCGAACTTGATGCTACAACTCTCCCATATTAGAATGTTTTCCGAAGCCATTGCCTGGGGTCAGCTCAATATCGCATGCTTTCGTCATGCGAACAAAACAGACTATGACACAAGAGCTTTACCACATATTGCAAGGCATCTATTTCATCTGTCTCTGGCTCACCGAAGTCGATTTGAGACAACCTTGGCTGTGGAATTGAGCCAGCAATCTCTGGACCTCTGGATCCAGAGCTCTGAACTCCTGCCCTATGACTATCGAATCGATACGTTGGCATCGATGACAGTCCACGCCGAGAATCTTCTCAGTAGCGATCAAAAGGCGGATGCACTATCCAATGCTGAAGATGCAGTGTCCATCGCTCGGGACATAATGACGGAGGTAATGGAATGCATCTCGAATGCACCATTCTTGGCCGACACGGAGGTGTTTAAGGTGGCGAAATCTCGTGACGCATTTTTTGTCCTCGCTCGAGTGTTGGCTTCTTTAGATCGACACTTAGATTCCTATGCGACCTTTATAGAAGGTTTACAGGCGGCACACAGATTGCCAATCCCCACCGACCCTCCTTCTGGTCTTAACATTGACACGTTCATTGATGTTATGTGCAAGTTGGCAGAAGGCGGTCACCTCTCACTTCCCATGCTTACCGAATGCATGATGCTTTTCCGGGATCTCGCTCGCATTTATCGGAATAGCTTTTCACATCAATTTCTCCGACTCCTACACGCGTCTGTCTTTTTTTCGCAGCAATCTGCCCCCACTCTCTCCGATCTTCGTCATTTTTTGGAACCACGACCAGACTCCTGCGCACCTGAACTAGATATCACCAAACCAATTCTCACTGATTTGGATGCATTACGGGATGCGGTATGGTTATTCTTTACTGAGGCATCAGAACACTGCACAGTCCCCTTGATCAAAAACATCTTTATTACTCGCTTCCGAACGACCGTCACCGTCCTTCAAGATCTAGAGCGAAGCTCGGTTCTCTACATGCACCACTTAGCTTGGGTACTTTTTGTGGCTCGCGAAATTCTTTCGCTTCTTACCAGAGCCGACTTTTCCACTTTTCTGGAGGTATTGGGAGAGACCATCCAAAGATTTTCTATGACTTCCATTATTGTGGATATGGCTTTAAAGTGGCCGATTTTTTTCAACGACCTTCACTATATCTGTCGACACGCTCTGAAAATTGGGGCCCACGACGAAGGGCTCCAGCTCTGCAAGCACGTCACCGAATATCTCGCTTGCCCGTTTCACACTGAAGATAGCCAAGCAACGTGGCCACAGTGGTTTCTGTTGCTTCGGAGCTTCATCTTTTGCGACGCAGGCCGATTTGGTGATGCGATACAAGCTATGCAGGAGTCAGATTCCCCGCTATTCTCCTTCCATTGGCAAGTTGACCGTTCATACTTTCTACCGTATCTCCTCGTGAGGACACGCCTCCTCCTGCGCATGAGACGACACTTGGAAGCTCTGTCGGTCATCAAGAGAGCGCTGTCTGCTTTCATTACAAAGTATTGGACTCAAGGCCCGATTTTTGACACTAGCCTTGGCTTTTTCTTTACGGAGCTCGCTGCGGTATCAAGTCACCTAGGACATCCCCATAAAGCGTTGGAGAATGCAGAGAAAGCTGTTATGCATGTTATGTTTTGCGGAGAGGTAAAGAGAGAATACGCAGACGATTTGGAATTTGAAGTCTCATATTATGAAGACATTGTGTCCATGCGAATCCACTCATTAAACACTCTTTCAGACTGCCAGGCCACAGCTGGAAAGAGCATCGAAGCCCTCGAATCTGCTCAACAAGCAGTCTCGTTATATATGCGAACAGAGCAGCAAACGGAGGGGAAGATGGTTTGGATACTCAGAAACCAAGAATCAGGAGGAAATGCCTTCTTTGCATTGTCACGACGACTCGCGGTCTCCGGCGATTCCGAGGAAGCACTTGCCAATGGCCAAAACGCCATCGAATTGTACCGCGAGCTCGTCAAAGTGGCCCCCAGACACCTTCCTACTCTTGCGAAAGGCCTTCGACATCTTGCGTCCCTTCTTCAGGCTTTGGGCGGCCAGGATGAAGCCATCGCTGCCTGCGAGGAAGCGGTTGGAATAATGCGCCTGGTTGCCGACGCGGAGACACATTTTCTTCCAGCCCTTGCCGACGCATTGGATCAGCTCGCAGCTTTACCCTTGGTGCAAGGGGAAGCTGGAAGTGCAGCGAGAGTGACGACCGAGGCTAACGAGGCTAGGAGCAAGTTTGCGTCGTTGCCTCCAGGCCCAGAGTGGTTATTCAAGAAAGTTGTGGATACTTGTGACGAGGAGGATTTGGATTGGTGGGAGCTCATGGAGTTTCGCGATGCCCTCGAAGATCCAGCGAATGAAGGAGACGAGCCGGATGTCGAGGATGATGACGAGTACCACGATGCGCTTGACATCCCCAACATCTTCGAAGTAAAGGAGCCAGAGCCCACGGTGATAGAGGAGTTGGAGGGACAGCCATTCTCGTCTCCCATAACAACTCGAGATTCGGGTTTGACACTAATCGTGACAGATTCCATGTCCGCTGGCGTCATCGTACCAGTGAACGAGCATCCGCTTCAAGTTGGCTCGGCGGAAGACTTCCCAAAGGTATGTTTGAAGACGTGAATTGCTTGATGCGGCGTTCATGAAACACAGCAGGATCCTTCCCACACCGGAACCATTTCTAAGACTCAGACAGCCGTGAACGATGCGTTGACCAGGCCACTCACGTTTAAGATAAGCATGCAAAGCAGACCTGTGGACGTAATATGGTGGATCTTGCTTATATTTACTATCGCTATCGTGTATACCCGGATTGCTTGAAGTATTTGTTTTGAGCTACTTAATGTAGATTCTCTTGGGATGGTAGATACTCTTGAAGCTCGTTGTGGCAGAGGTTGAGACTTGGACGTTGAGTGCAAGTCCGTTGAAGCTTTGTTTCTCCCCGACGATGCGCGATTCTGGAGTGCCAGTTTAAATTTTCTCTATAGCTTGCACGTAGACTGAAGCTGGTAGGTGTGGAGAGCTGTGTCACGGTGCGCGTTCTGCCGAGTTGCACTGGAGTCCGTTGTAGACAAAAAAGATCCAATATGAAAGGGATGTGGATGAAGGAAGGAGGCAACCCGCCGCGGCCACGATGCAGATCAAGCGGCCTGTACGGTACAGTCTACCTAGTTTTACACCGGCTCTCTTCAGGGGCAGCATAATATTTGAAGAACTGAACTACAACGCATGTACTTCCATTGAAGACTAGATCTACCTTACATCCATTTCCGAGAAAGAGACCTACTTAGGAGGAAACAAAAACGACACACCATCTTGTACTAACCACATCGCTCTCCGCATCACTGGCACTCGACAACGCAGCCTACTCTCCGCCAACCTGCACAGCGGAATCTTCGCCCCGGCTTCGTAAAAAGCCGAATAACCTCACCCGCATCCCTCCACCCCTCCTCCTGCTCCCGCTCCGCCTCACCACCGACACCAACAACCCCATCATCGCCCTCGCCCTCGCCCTCGCCCTCTACCTTCCGCGAAATCGTCTCAACCTCGCCATACAACCTCGCCTTCACACGCACCCCGCCGCCTTTCGCCCGACTCTGTGCACTCTGCACGCGCAGCTGCTCGAAAAAGTCTGCCAAGGCTGCTTCCACCCGTGCACGCAGGACGAGGCGCATGATCCGTCGGGACGGAGGACGGCGCTTTGGGCGGGTTGCACGGGTGGGTGGCAGGACGGCAGAGGCGGCGGAAGCTTTGAGTTTGCAGGTCGCGCTGGTGTTGAGGGCGTAGGCGATGGAGATGGAGCTGTAGAGATGAAGGAAAGTTAGCGTACTTGAAATGTGCAATAGTAGTGAATTGATCGAGCACACACCTGTATAAGATCCACAATTGCTGAAAACGGGGTCTTGGGAACGGACGTACAATCAGCCGGGTGGATGCGACGAAGTGAGAAAATCACAGTGCGCTTGGATTCGGTTGAGGCTCACGAGAGGAAGAAGAAATAAAAGGATGATGGGGAGAACGAGGAAAGAGAAACAACGTGTGTTGTCGTCGAAGAGGCGGCTTGGTGATGTATTCTTTACGGCGGGGTGGTGTATGGGCCGAGAGCTGGGATGGGAAACCCCCATTTCTTCGGAGTAACGGTAATGAGGACACGTTAGGTTGCCAGGTTGCGAGGAGATGTTTCGCACTAGTGGAAGGAATCAGCGACAAGCAATGAGACAGCCGAGCAAAGTAACATACTGCTCATAATTAGCTGTCGAAAAACGGGCACAAGATCAAATTAGTCCTGATTGAGGTGGCCTGGACGAAATTTCGACGCACCGTTGATCATAGAATCACGAGATAACGTGCAAAAACCATAGCCTGAGGGTTGCAACCGCCAACACTGCACGGAGGCGTGTGTAGATGAATAGAGTCCCCACAAGCGGTAGGGTATATCGACAAGGCCGAGTCCGAAAGCAATCCAAAGACAAATTTGTTTTGTGCCTGCGTTTCCTCCTCATTCTTTACTAGAAGCGCACCGAATCCGCCCATAAAGTACACAGGGAGGGATCGGCGGGAAGATGAAGAAACGTAGGCGGATGAGGATAGAGATGGTTGCGCGTCAGGATAGGAAGCGAGGAGCGGCGACTGGGGAGAGTTACGGGTGGGGTCGAAAGCGCGGAAGGTTTCAATCTAGTACTTTGTTCGCCATAGTACTACTGACAAACCCAGTTGCTTGAAAACATCGCAGATAACCAGTAATCTGGCGTGGGTGTGAGGTCAAGCCGACGCAGAGCAGGGAAAGCAGCAGTAGACACAAGATGAAGGAGTGCCAAAGAGTGTCTTCGACGGTATCCCCGATGTGCTTCAAAACACGGATTTCTGACAGATTTTTGCGCAATGGCGGCACCGTGTCATTCTTGCTCTCGCAAAGGCCTCGAGATTGGCTTAAGACCACGATTTTGCGTAGCGACGGTACATGCTGGGTGCTTTTAGATTGCTATAATCTTGGGTCGATTGGGCTGGTGGACGTTGCAAACAAGTTGTATGTAGGGCCGGCGCGTGCCATGTTTGCTCTATTTTTGTTTCCTACCACCATGTTCTCTTACCCACATTCGGGTTCCTCCTCACCGTCTGCGGCTATACACGTTGCTTTCAAATTTCAGGCTTCGAACAGTGGTGCTCGCCCGGGCTAGGTCTGCACAAACTTGGAGAGTTCGCTCGGGTCACCGCCTTCTGCGCACGCATATCTCTGCAGTTTTCTCTCCAGAATTCCTGCAGGTCTCTGGAGTCTGCTCAAATGGATCTATTGAGCTCCTCTCAATCTACACCCGCAATCTTCATGAAGAAATTCGAAAAACTCGGTGAAGGCGTTCGCCCATCAAAGAGAACATATGACTTCCTCGTCGACAGCAGGCCCGCTGCTGCTCTTGTTATACGCTCACGTTCCGCTTCCTCCTGCCTCTTCTATCTACTTCTATTCCCCCGCGCTTCTTCCTTCTCTCCCACCTTGACCTCTTGAAACGTCAACGAAGTAGTCCTCCCACCCTATTCTTACCTGCATCGATATTCGCTCTCCAGAATCTCCCCTGCAACTCGCTTCAGGCTTCGTTAGCTGTGCCTCTCCCTCAAGGCATCTGTTCCTCGAACCCGTCGTCGTTGCGAAACGATGCAGGCCCTTAGTAACGCAGGCAGATAATGAGGATGCGGGGAGATGGAGCAGATAGTAGAAGGAGAACAACGGGGAGGGGCTCTGGATGAAGGCATGAAAAGCTGCCAATGTGGGGTCCACTGGAGGGGATGTGTGACGGGGATGGTACGCGGGCCCGCGCACATTGAAAAGTGCGTCAGGGTGGAAACGGAGGACGAGGAAAGAGAGGGCTGGGGTGGTTAGATCGGTGTACGAAGCGAAGGACATCCGCCTCGCTGACGCAAATGCGTATGCGTCCGAGTCGGCGTGGCCCCCAGCGCGTCTTTTCCTCCAGCTCTACATGCAGCGTCAGTCCTCCAAGTTATCTGCAGCTCGAACGGTTTTGCTTACCTTCCTTTCAGGTCGCTTCGCCGTCTCCGTTTCTGAAACTACTGTGAGATTGAAGCCGGGGATGCGGGCGGGCGAGGTTCAAATTCTCTGATCCCACCTCACCGCCTCCGCCGCGTCACTCCCCACCGTCCACTTCGTCGAGAATATTTACCTGCGCATGAAGCATCTCGTGTCGGGGCTCCCGTCTCCGAGGCGCCAATGTCGACTCGAAACCTGGTATTTTCCCGGTCCCACGTCGCGGGCAGGCGGGCGGAGATGACTGATCTCATTACTGCTCAACGACCATCCGCCGTCCCGTTCAGCGCACTGGACATTGCGGATTCCTCGTACACCGAGTCTGGCACCATGGAGCTACTTCACCGGATTTCATACCCTCAAGCCAGCTGAGGGTTTCGGTCGGTGAGATAGGGGAAGCGGCGTGGAGGAAGGAGGGGCGATGGTTTGGTCCGTGGCCCCGGGGTTGACGGAGAAGTCGCCTGCTGTTGATGTGCGGGTGTGCTGTCGAGGAAGGGGCAGGGACAAAGAGGATGTTCACCTCTGTGTGGAGGATGTGCGTTATCGAGTGCGTTCGTGGGCCACTTTCGTTGGCGGTGGGCGATGAGGCTGACGCCGTATTTGCAGATAGAGCCTCCAGTAGTTACTCGATCGTGGACGAAAGCAAGCAAGGTTGCTGCCCAACCTCTCGCCTTACTTGATTCACAAACTATATGTAGTATACGACGATCAACACCGGTACCCACATTGTTCAATTTGAGGAGCAGCCATGCCATTTTCTGGCGGCAACGGGTTGGCAGAACTGAACATTCGGTTCTGACTCACAAGAGGAAAATGCTTAAATTCTGGGATGGTTTCGTTGTCGCTGCGACTCGCAGCCTCGGAAGATCGTCATCAAGCACTTTCGAATGGTGGCAAAGTCATCTCTTTATACCGCGAGTTAGTCGCATTGGCCCCGCGACACCTCCCCACTCTCGAGTCTCGCCAGCAGCCTTCAACATCTCGCCTCCATCAAGTGGGATCTTCGACGCCCAGAGGAAGCCACCGTCGCCTGCGATGAGGCCATACGAATTCTACGAAACGTCGCCAAATCGGAGACCTGCTTCATGCCCACTTTCGCTGACGCGTTGGATCAGCACTGCGCTCTACTCGTGGAGCAGGGGGACGCCAGCGGCGTGGCTGCAGTGAAGGCTGAGGCCGTCGAGGCGCGAAAGAAGTTCGCGTCTTTGTCCCCGAGCCCGGAATGGTTATTCGAGAAAGTTGTGAATTCCGGTGACGAGGAGCTGGATTGGTGGGAATTGAAGCCGAAGTCGGAGGAGGACCACGGTGCTCTGGCAGATCTTTTGAGTGAAGGAGACGAGATCGAGGACATCGAGTATCGAGATTCCCTTGACACTCCAAGGATTGTCGAAGTCGTGGAAGCGGAAAGTACAACGATAGAGGTGGTGGATGAACGGTCATTCTCATCTCCCACAGGCCAAGATACAGATTCGACACCAGTCCTCGCAGAACCAGGTGTCAAATTGCGGCTCGCGGAGGATTCCGAAATGGTGGGTTGATAGTCGCGACGCCGAGCCACAGAACTAATCGAAACCCCAGATTCAAACCGATATTCCTCGTGCCACCTCGCCGCAGACAACCTTGAAAGATGTCTTGAATAAGCCCCTGAAGATTACGCTGAGCATGAGCATGCAAAGCAGACCGATAGATGTATTGTGGTGGGTTTTGCTAGGAGTTTTATTCGCCTTAGTATACGCGCGGGTTGCTTGAAAGCTTGCTTTTTATCCTCTGATATCTGAGTGTCATTCTTGAGGACCTGAGGTAGAGTAGGATAGCACGGAAACTTCATGCATGCGTGCGGTTCCAGAGAAACAGTACTTGTTCTTTTTTAGGTTTGCCATTGACCGGTCCAGGCGTGTAGCGAGCTGTGTGTGCGCAGACGGATGTCTCATTGAACCGCACAGGAGTCTATCATATAAACAAGTATGAACGGGACGTGGTGCAGGAACAGAGCCGGCTTGCGGCGCTGATCAGCATACGTTTCGAACGCCTCGTAGTGGCAGCACGGAATCGTTTTACGTGACGACGAGAGCAATAGTCGCCGCTAACCCGCTGCGGTCGACTGCAACGAAGAAAAAGCAAAGGAAATGAATCTGAAGTCTGGATGAGTTGCGACTGTCCTTGCTGGGTCCCCGCGGTGCTTTCTGGCCACCGGATACCTTGACTTGGTCCAAGGGCGCAACCAGAACTCGAGGCAGAACAGCGAAATAAGAATGAGGCTGAGGACTTTTAGATTTCTGTGATCTTGGTCTGTTCAAATTGGCATGGTGGACGTTACGAACAAGTTGCAGGGACCTGCGCGTGTCATGTTTGATCAATTTTGTTTCCTGCCACCATGTCCTTCCAAGTACCCACTTTCAGATCTCTCTCCACTGTCTGGGGCTATATGCGTTCGATTTGAGTTTCGGGCACTGGCGAGGTCCGCACAAACTTGGAGTTTTCGCTCAGGTCACCAAAGTTTCGGCAACACACGCTGCTTGCATTCTCTATTACCTCTGCAGTCTCTGGTAAGTATACAGATTGGCTTTATGAGATGTTCGCGCATATCTCTGCACTTTTCTGTCCAAAATCTCTGTAGTCCTCTGCCCGCAAATGAATCTATTGACGCTCACCACAACTTACGCTCGCAACCTTCGTCAAGGATCTTGACAGTCTCTGATCGCTATGTGGTGTTTTAGAAAGCTCCAGGGTCGGCGAAAATGGACGGCATTTGAGGACACCGACCGCCCCTATGTATGGCCTTCCAATGGACGTTCCTTTGAATTAGAGTAACTGAGACTCAGAGTTGCAAATTTCTGTTCCAGTGACTGATCCAGACTGTTTGCCGCGACCGGTGTGCAGCGCCTGCTCTTGAACGGGGTTTGAGCGCAACAGCCAACAGCATTTATCCTTATCCTGGACTCACGCTATTCCTGGCGCCATGGCATGTCCTAATAACTGAAGGCTATGATTGATTCGTCTTCTCCCTCAGGCTTTCCCCCTCTCGTCGTATCCCTCTTCGTTCTGGACCGCTCTGCCAATGGATCCCTTGTCGGTCACCATGGCTGTCATTACAGTCGCAACCTTCATCAAGGACCTCATAGAACTCGGCGAAGGCATCCGGAGCTCTATCGAGAAGGTGTGCACGCGGAACGTTTGGCGCTGTGAGCGTTATACGCTAACCAGGCTCCAGGTTGGCGAGAATCGACGACAAATTCGAGAGCTTTCACAGGATATCGTGCGCACATTATACGCGCTTTCAAGTCTCACCCACGGCAAAGAAGACATGTTTCGTGGACGGGAGTTGTTGGATGCGCTGGAGAATCTCAAGGCGTAAGGTCCCTCTTTCTAACCTCGTGTTTTCTCACCGGCAACCATGAGATTAGCGAGATGCTATATGTACATTCCACATGTGACAAAATCTCTCCGGTACAGCTCCCTGGTCTTCGAGGCTTCAAGTCTCGATTAAAGGCTTGGAGAGAGCGCGATGATTTAGAGAGGAAAATCACGAGTCTACGGGAACGCTTGAACAAATGTTTTCTGCAATTCACAGCAAGTCGTATATTCATCATTGGGGTGAATCGTTTTGCTTACCCTGCTCCCATGAAGGCCTTCTCAACTGTTCGTACCGAGCGCGTCGCGGGTGAAATTGCGCATTCAACTGCTCGTACCGAGCACGTCGCGGGTCAGATCGCACATTCAACTTTGCGCATCGAACAAAGATTGGTCGTGGATGGCATGGAGAATCAGGTCAAAGCTCATCGGCTGGAAGGAATGATGGCCCAAGTATTGCTCAACACCACCTTCGGGCGTCATAAGTTGGGCGAAACTATCGAGGTCATATCATCGGTATGTGCTCATGAGTACACTATCTATGAAACAAGCCCATCGCCCAACAGGATCCAACCTTTCAAAGTCTGGAATCTCAATTCATGTCTGCCCAATTGAAGTCCCTTATCGACTCGATCGAACGACTCCTGGCCAATGACAATTTGACATTCGAATTCGAGCCGTCCGAGGACCTTGTGTACCCACCTGGGTTCATTGACTCTACCATTCTTACACCTTCCCATGCGCTAATTGGGCTCCTGCAACTAGTTGTCAAAATCAGTGGCATGCCCTACGTGAAAGTTGAATTGCAGTCGGCGGGAAACGACTGGTCGAAGTTGATGTTGCAACTCTCCCATATTAGAATGTTTTCCGAAGCCATTGCCTGGGGTCAGCTCAATATCGCATGCTTTCGCTACGCGAGCAAAACACTGGACTATGACACAAGAGCTTTACCACATATTGCAAGGCATCTACATCATCTGTCTCTGGCTCACCGAGATCGATTTGAGACAACCTTGGCTGTGGAATTGAGCCAGCAATCTCTGGACCTCTGGATCCAGAGCTCTGAACTCCTGCCCTATGACTATCGAATCGATATGTTGGCATCGATGATAAACCACGCTAACAATCTTCTCATGAGCGAACACAAGGCGGATGCACTATCCAATGCTGAAGATGCAGCGTCCATCGCTCGGGTCATAATAACGGAGTTGATGGAGTGTACCTCAAATGAACCATCCTTGGCCTACGAGGAGGTGTTTGAGGCGGCGAAATCTCGTGACGCATTTTTTCTCCTCGCTCGAGTGCTTTCTTTCCTGGATCGACACTTGGAGTCATATGCGACATTTATGGAGGGTTTCCAGACGGCACACAGATTGCCAGTTCCTGACTGGCCTCCGTCTGGACTTGACATCGACTCCTTCATCGATGTTATATGCAAGCTAGCAGAAGGCGGCCACCTCTCGCTTCCCATGCTTACCGAATGCATGATGCTTTTCCGGGATCTCACTCGCATTTATCGGAATAGCTTTTCATATCAATTTCTCCAACTCTTACACGCATTCGCCTATTTCTTGCAGCAACCTGCACCTACTCTCTCCAATATTCGTCGCTTTCTGGAACCAGGATCAGATTCCTCCGCACCTGAACTAGATATCGCCAAACCACTTCTCGGTGATTTGGATGTAGTACAGGATGCGGTAAGGTTATTCTATACCAATGCAGCGGAGCACTGCACAGTTCCCTTGATGAAAAACATTTTTGTTACTCGCTTCCGAACGACCATCGCCGTCCTTCGAGATCTAGAGCGAAGCTCGGCTCTCAACATGATAGACTTAGCTTGGGTACTTTTTATCGCCCGCGAGATTCTTTCGCTTCTTACCTGGACCAGAGCCGACTTTTCCGCTTTATTGAGGGTATTGGGAGAGACCATCCAAAAATTTTCTATGAATCTCGTCACTCTGGATTGTGAGTGGCCGATTCTTTTCAGCCGCCCTCTTCGAAGAATCTGTCGACACGCTCTAAAGATTGGGGCTCACGACGAGGGGCTCCAACTCTGCAAGCACGTCACCGAATATCTCGCCTGTCCGTTTCACACGGGCGATGGTTCCGCGACGTGGTCGCAGCCCTTTCTGCTACTTGGAGGCTTCATCTTTTGCGACGCAGGCCGATTTTCTGACGCAATTCAACTTGTACAGCTCATAGAGGTGGCAAGGCTTTCAGCCGGCGATGGTGGCGCTTACCTTTCAGAATACATTATAGATTACTATTTAGTGAAGGCGCGCATTCTTGGACGCCTCGGACGACACAGTGAAGCTTTGCATTTCATTCGCAAAGGCATCGCAACCGATCTACAAGTATTCAAGACAGATGGCTCGAGCTTCAGTCTACACCGTTACATTCTTTTTACTGAACAGGCGGCGGTAAGCAGCTGCATGGGAATACCGCAAACAGCGCTATTGGATGCCGAACGAGCTGTTGCCGCGTGCCAGGAGGTCAACATCGAGGGCTGGGATGAAGAGATTTTATGCGTGCAAGTTCACTCATTCATCACCCTCTCGGACTGTCTGGCCTCAATCGGAAAGAACGACGAAGCTCTCGATGTTGCCCAGAAAGCGGTGTCGCTATATACCCCAAATGCGAACGCGATGTGGAAAGATTATGTCTTTACAATCAGATGGCAGGAGCTAGGAGGAAACACCTTCTTTGCGTTGTCCCGACGCCTTGCAACCTTGGGTGACAAGGAGAGAGCACTTTCAAATTGCGAGAAGGCGATTGAATTATACCGCGAATTGGTGTCACTGGCCCCTAGACACCTCCCCACTCTCGCCAGCAGTCTTCAACACATCGCCTCAATCCTGTCGGGCCTCGGACGTCAACTGGAGGCCATGGCCGCCAGCAGGGAGGCCGTCCAAATTCTGCGAAAGGTCGCTGACTCGGAGACGTATTTCCTGCCCACCGTCGCCGACGCATGGGATCAACTCGCCACCTTCCTCGTGGAAACAGGAGATGAGGATGGCGCACGAGCGGCGACCGATGAGGCAGTTGAAGCTCGGATGAAATCTGCGTCTTTACCTCCGGGGCCGGAGTGGTTATTTGAGAAAGTTGCGGATTCCGGTGACGAGGAGGAGTTGGATTGGTGGGAGCTCATGGAGTATCGTGATGCCCTCGAAAATCCAGCGAGGGAAGGAGACAAGGCAGACGTCGAGGGCGACGAGGACTATGAGGAGTATCACGATGCGGTTGACACTTCAAAGATTGTCAAAGTAACGGACCCAGAGACGACGCTGATAGAGGATGGGGAGCAGCCATTTTCGTCTCCCGCTACAACGGTTCTAGATATGGATTTGACGCCGGTCGTAACAGACTCCATGCCCGCTGGCCTCGTCGTATCAGTCAAGGAGCCCCCGTACGACTTCTCAAAGGTAGGTTTGATAGGCACGAATGACTTGATTACGGCGCTCATGAAGAGACAGCAGGACCCATCCCGCACCGCGGCCGTTTGGAAGGCGCCGACAACTTTGAAAGATGTTTTGAACAAGTCGCTGGAACTCAGACTGAGCGTGAGCATGCAAAGCCGGCCGATGGACTTGATATGGTGGATTTTGCTAGCGATTTTGTCCGCTATTGTGTACACCCGAACTGCGTGAATCTTCATTTTTTTTCTGATTGAGATTCTCCTCTATTGACACTCAATGGAAACTTGAGCCCCGTCGCAGAAAAACCGAAGACGAGTAGTTGGAGAATAGAACGGCAAATTTGATTTTGATATCCCGCACCCAGACTTGTGCTGAGTTCGCTGAACGGAGATTCTTCATATTTAAAACCGAGCCTCGTGAGCTGTGCATACACATCCGTGCGGGTGTTTTTGGCAAGAGTTCGTTTATGAGAACACTGAGGAACACTGACGATCCCTCTTATTCGGTAACCGGTCCGGAGCTTAGTCACCGATCATCGTGTAGAGACTGGAGTGTCGTTGCGGTCGTGAGAAAGAGAGCTTGGCCGTTCCCACGTTCCTACCAGCTTTGGCGAGTCCTGCGTAGCGTGGGGTCTCGGGTTTTCTGTTGAATGGCTGGCTCGGTGGCTTCTCATCCTCGCTGGCTTGTCTATGTACAACTTGAACCATAACTGTCAACGGGAGGCGCAAACGAAATCCCGCAAAGTAGCGGTTTTACGGCTGCGACTCTACCTGTCAATTGACGGCGACCTTCCTGGAGATCTCACCCACTTCACTATTGGCTTTTTTTCCCTCGTACTACGGCAGATGAAAGCGGGAGAGCTTATGCCTCGATTCTGGCCAGGAAAGAAGAGAGATCTGAGAGAGATCAGGGTTCATCACAAGGGGTCCGAAGTACAGCACATTCTATGGACGCAAACTCATGAGGTGGAGAGCTCTAGTCGAGAATTCCAAGGTGTTCAAGAAGGAAGATCAGACGATGTTGCTAGCTGGGATAGGAATCGAATACCGAACTCGGCGACGCAAAACAATGCGGGCTTGGTCTCTCGATTGGAACAGACAGAGGAGAGTAGAATGCAGCTTGACGTTGAAGTAAACGAAGCTCTTGGGTGCGTGGTTGAGCTTGTGCGGAGTCGCTTCGTCTGTGCTGATATGGAAACAAGTGAGTCCCCAGTACATACAATCTACCTCAGAGGAGACTTGGTCCCTCATCTCGACACGCTTCGCCACCCCCAACACCGCTGACTGTTCCCACGAAGCCGTCTCCTCTAAGGTTGACCGCTGCCGCCTTCGACACCTGGCGATCACATCCGCCGCATGTTCCTCGCCTTCACGCCCGTCGTTTCGCATGGCGCCCGGCTCATCACTCTGTCAACTCCCGCCCCAAACTCTCACTGCAAGCTATTTCCACCGGTTCGCCTCTCGCCAACCACCCCGCCACCGCCGCCCGACTGAATGGAAACTACGACGACAAACAAAGCATCTAGTCTAATTCAAAGGGAGGAAGCGAGGACAGAGTCGTGGAAACCAAACCCAGGTGTGTGCCCACTTCCCTAACAACTGTCCCCTTCTGACACTGCACTCCCACCAGCTGTTGTCCGTCGTGGTGCGCATCAGTTCACCCTTCGCCCGTGATTCGCCCTTCAACCTATACGACGACGCACACATCAGACGATGCGCGGGGAAGCGGGGTTCTCAAAGGTGTGTGGACTCGTACCTCGTTTCAATGACTCTTATCGTTTTAAAGGCGCCTTTCACTTGTTACAATGCAATTAATTCGAAATTCTATATGTAGTCAGTGAGAACACCATACGATCGCTCCAATCCGCGAACGATCGATTGAGAAATCTGCGTCTGGGATATGGATTGCCCATTATTTTGAGTTGGCCGCCTGTGAAGCGGCCGAGCAGCCTCACGACATGAACCTCCCTGGCCGAGAAGCGCCTGGAGTTATTCTGATTTTTTTTTGTCTTGCGCATGGAAACATTCAATCCGCTCACGGTGAAAAACTCCCAAGGAGGTACTTACAATCTAAGAGAAGTCAATTTGGAGGACCCAAGCTCGAAGTTGGAGTCAGTGCGCGTGTCTTGTTTGCTCTCATCTTTCCGTTAAGCTGCAACTATGTCGAAAACTTCTCTTGATTTCCTTCACTGTGCGCCTTCCATGAATCGCAATTCACACTACTGGGACCGAAATATTTAGCTGGCCCCAGATGTGCCAGTGGCTGCGGCCCGTGTGCACTGTACATCACTTTATCCTCCACAAATTCAGCGACCCGGGACTCCAGGATGAAGTGTTTACGGAAATTCTGCCAGGATCACCAGCACGGTCAAGCGCTGCCGCTGGTCAGGGATCACCAAGGTTGAAGGCGATGAATGTTACAGGATTTACTTATTTATGGGACCAAGCTGTAATGCCATCTGTCCTCCCTTGCGCTCTCCCTCAGACTTTCTTTGCACCTCTCCGATAATGGACCCAATAACCGTCACCACGACTATCATCACGCTCGGCACTTTCATCAAGGATCTCATAGAGCTCGGTGAAGGCATTAGCAGCTCTATGGAACAGGCGGGACAACTTCTAGCGCGATAAACATGCTCTGATGAGGTTGCAGGTCAGCGAAAATCGGCGACAAATTAGGAACCTTACCGAGGACATCGTGCGCGCTCTGTATGAGCTTGCAAGTCTCACTCGCGGCAAGGAAGGCGCGTTTCGGGGACCGGAGCTGTTATGTGCCCTTGAAAGTCTAAAGGCGTAAGGTCCTTTGTACAAACGGTCCTTTGTGTTTCTTAATGTTTCGAATCAGCGAAATGCTATGTGTGCATTCCAAATGTTTGAAGATCTCTCCGAAACAGCTCCCTGGTTTTCGGGGCATCCCGTCTCATTTGAAAGCTTGGAGGAAACGCGATGAACTGGAGAAACAGATTGGTCGTTTGCGGGAACGCGTGCAGAATTGTATAAGCCAATTCACCGTGAGTACGCCCATCAATAGACGCACAGGCTCCGAGTCGCTCACTGCAGACTTGATATGCAGGCGTTCTCAGCTGCTCGTACTGAACACCTGGCGGCTGAGACTGCGCATAGGACTCTGCGTATCGAAAAAAGACTCATTGTGGACAATATAGAAAATCAGGTGAAAGCTCGTCGGCTAGAAGGGCTGATGGCGCGTGTCATGTTGGATTCCGAATTCGGGCACTGTAGATTGAGGGAAACGGCCGAGAACATATCAGCTGTAAGCGTGTTGAATTTCCGATTGAATGAATCTCATCTGAATAAGGATTCCTCTTTCCAAACTCTGGAATACCAATATGTGTCTGCGCAATTGAATTCACTCATAAACTCGAGCAGACTGTTGATTGCATCCGAAGATTTGTCGCTCTATCGAGGCTGGAAATCCGACACATTATGTTACCAATTTTCCGACTCTTCCCTATCCACGCCTTCGCATGCACTCTTCCACATTCTCGGAATCATTGTCGCGATTCATTCCCGGGATCATGCATCGTTACTGGACCTGTTAATGAAGGCTATTATGAACAACTTGATCTCTCAATGTGTTTCGCTTTCGCTGGAATGTATTCAGAAGAAATCGTGTGGGGTCACTTCAAAATCGATCTCCTTCGCTATATGGCGAAGAGGGGCTATGATAATGGGACCTTACCACGCATGGCGAATACGCTGAGCAACATTTCCGGAGCACATCGCTGTCGATCCGAGCTCGACATTGCCATTGAGCTCAGTCAACAGTCGTTGGCACTCTGGGTTGAAATATCGCACCTGTTGCCTGAGGCGGACAACCGGATCGGCTACTTGGAATCAATGCTTGCCCATGTAAAGAATTTTATTGTCGTAGATGACGACAAAACAACCATGTTATCCGCAGCTCAAGATGCGGTGTCATTAGCTCGTCCAATGGCAAAAGCTCTGGCCGAGTCTATGGTCTCAAGAGGAACATCGTTGACAACCGAGGAGGAAAGCAACACGGACATTTTTTGCGAGGCCTTCTTCGTCCTCGCAAAAGTTCTCTCTTCTTTGAATCGTCCCGTCGATTCGTACGAGGTATTCGTAGAAGCTTTCCGGACTGCATCCAGTCTACCGATCTTGAATTATGATCGTAATTGGAGACACGACATTGATTCGTTCTTGCATGTCATCTGCACAGTGGCGGAGGACGGTCGCCTTTCTCTTTCCATGCTTGCAGATTGCGTGGACCTATTCCATACCTTGACTCGCATCTACCAAAAGCAATATTCATTTGGATTTCTGCATGTTCTTCATGCCTTTGTCTATTCTTCGCAGCAACCGCATTCCTACCATTCCACGCAACATATTCGTCTCTTTTTGGAACCCACATATCCGGCCGCACCACCTGCAATAGACATCGCCACATCCATTCCGATCGACTCGAGTGTATTGGCGGACGCGATGAGATTATTCTTTGCTGATCTGTGGGACGTTTGCACGATTCCGTTAATCCAAAACATTCTTGTTGCCCACTTTTCTCAGGCCATCGAGGTGCTTCGAGCCACGGTACAGAGTTCTGTCTTCGACAATATCATGTTATCTTGGGTTCTTCCCATCGCCTCCGCAGCCCTTCCGCGCATATCCCCAGCCCAGTACGTTGCTCTACTGCGAGTATTGGTAGAAGGCGCCAAATGCAAAAGCTCCTATGGCGTCCCCGATACCTGGACCTTCGAACAGTGGGAAATGTACCTTGCTAAATATTTCCAGCGTGTATGCAAACACGCCGCGAGGTTCGGGGTAGTCAACGAGGGAATCTCCATTGGCAAGGAAGTCGTAGCGTTTCTAGAATCTCAAACTGATGCTCACCCGCGCGCTGTTATGCAGCTACAGGTGTTTCTGGCACTGTGGGCAATCCTTCCTTGTGACGCAGCACGCTTTCGCGACGCGGTTGACCTTGTCAAACGGAAGGGGTTGAGGTATCCGGGATCTGGTGACCTTGCTCCTGATTGTTGGTCATGGTACTACCTTTGGTGGGTGATAAAGGAACACATACTCCGACGTGTAGGACGGCATAAGGAAGCTCTACAACTTGTGAGGAAAGGAGTAGCGGAGGGTATTGAAAAATTCTGGACTCACGGGCCAACCTTCCATCTCCATCTTTTTATTCTTCTTTCGCAACTCGCCTGTGCTCGGCAACAGATAGGAAGACCTGCAAAAGCGCTCGAGCATGCTGAAAAGGTGGTAGCCGTGTGCCAAGATGTATACACTGAAGACACGGAAGAAGACGAAGTCCTATGCGTGCAGATTCACTCCCGCACCATTCACTCAAATTGCCTAGCAACGGTGGGACGGACAGCTGAAGGTCTTGAGTCTGCACAACAGGCGGTTTCACTATACACAGAATGCTCGGAGCACTTGTGGAAAAATTTCCTGTTCACAATCCGAGGTCAGGAGTTGGGAGGAAATGCCTTCTTTGCACTGTCTCTTCGACTGCTGACCGTCAATGACAATGAAGAAGCTCTTTTGAACGGTCGACGAGCAACGGAATTATATCGCAAACTGGTTGAGCTAGCCCCAAGACACCTTCCTACCCTTGCGCGCAGCCTACGACATCTTGCCGCTATTCTATGGTTGCTCGGACAACAAGATGAGGCCATCGCCGCCTTCGAAGAAGCTGTTGACATATTGCGCAAGGTCGTCGGCCCGGAGACTTACTTTCTCCCACTTTTCGGCGATGCCTTGGACGAGCTTGCTGGCTACTTGACAAAGAGAGGCGACAGCACTGGTGCCTCTACCGCGACCTCCGAGGCGGCGGCGGCTAGACTGAAATTCTCCTCGCTGCCCCCTGAACCGGAGTGGTTATTTATGCAAGTGGTGGACGGAGATGAAGATGACGATCTGAATTGGTGGGAGTGGGGTGCGGAGCAGTATCACGATGCTCTCGAGAGTTTAGTGAGCACGGATAGTGCCGACTCGGAAGTAGATGAGTCGGACGTTGCAGGAGACCCGGAATTCGAAGATGCCCTTGATACCGCAAGCACCGCTAAGGAAACGGAGGAGCCAGCCTCCGCAGGGACATCGGAGGGCAAGCTTTCACCACTATTGGTTGCACCGGGAGACACTGCCGACCAGCCCAGTTTCCAAGTCGAAGAGTTGAATGACAAAGTCAATTCTGGAACCGCCACCGCCGCAGGAGAAGCAGCGAAAGGGACCGAAATCCAAGGCACCTTTGCGAATATCTTGAGCAAACCGGTGGAGATAAGATTGAGCATGCGGAGTACTGTAATGGATTTTCTCTGGTGGATTTTGCTTCTCCTACCTGCAACTCTTTTCGCCGTCATGTACGCCCAAGGGATTCGAGGATTGTAGAGTGTATACATCCCTGATACAACTGTCTAAAATTCAGTACAACAAACATCTTGTCGAGAACACGGGACACTCCAATCGACTGTTCGGTCCTGCCACGCATCACACAGATCTCCGCGTCTGAGGGAACCGAGCGACAGCGTTAAGAGAGCCCGATACTGCCCTTGCGTTCCGAGCCCTCAGGGACCATCGACAAGGTCAGGCCTCAGAATGATTCACCTATCACTTCCACTCGTCCCCTCGTGTCCCTTCCCCCTCCTCTCCAGCGCCATCCTAATCCTCCTCGTACGACACCTCGAGCCAATATGCCCAACGACATACAGCAACGAAGTCATCATTCGCTCAGCCCGCCCAGAAGGACGTGCAAAAGTAGGAGTAGAGGATTCTGGTATTTGTTTCGCGTTGATGGTGCGTCAATAGACACCTCAGATGATGGGAATGATGGCGCGGGGGATGCTGCCGTTGCCGACGAGAGTCTCGAGGGGATCTGAGGGAGTCTGAGAAGTCGTTCGAGACTTATAGTAGAGAGAAACGGACAGAATCATTACAACCACACAGATTGAGGATGTGATGCGCAGGACCGTATCGAGCTAACGGTATACCCCCAGCCAAGTTTACCGGCAAGAACACCTCCATTTACGGGTTTCAAGGTCGACGCAAACTAATTCATGGATTGGCTTCGAAGGAAATCGACGAAATGGAGGCAACATACAACAGGCCGCATCGTAGCCAGTCCCGAAAATCCGCCGCGGTCAGAACACGTCGAGTCCGATATGTCGGCAACGACGCGGACCATGATTGCCATAGTATTGACGAACCCAGCTGCTTGAAAACATCGCAGATAACCAGTAGTCGGGCGCGGGTGTGAGGTGGAGCCGACGCAGCAGAGGGAACGCAGCAGGAGACACCATGAATAGCGTCTTCGACCCAGACGGTGCTTCAAAACATGGATTTCTGCAGATTTTTGCGCACTGTATCATTCTTGCTCTGCTTAAGACCATAGTTTTGAGTGACTGTACATGTGATGCTGAGGGCGTTCAAATTTCTATAATCTTGGTTCGATTGGGCCGGTGGACGTTGATACGAACAACGTGTGGGAATGGCGCGTGTCATGTTTATTACTCTATATTTCGTTTCCTACCACCATGTTCTCTTTAAATTACCCGCATTCAGATTCCTCCTCAACGTCTGGGGCTATATACGTTGCTTTTCAGGCTTTGAGCACTGGTCGCCTGGACTAGGTCTGCACAAACTTGAAGCAGATATTGAAAGGAGAACAACGGGGAGGTATGGTCGGGATGAAGGAATGAAAAGCTGCCAATGTGGGTACGCTGGAGGGGAGGTGTGACGGGGACAGTGCGCGGCCACTGCAAGGCGCGTCAGGGTGAATGCGGAGGACGAGGAAGGAGACGGGTGGGGTGCGTAGATCGGCACACGAAGTGAAGGACATCCGCCTGGCCGACGAAAATGCATATAACGTATGAGTCGGCATGGCCCCCAGCGCGTCTTCTCGTCCAACTCTTCATGCGGCGTCCTGTCAGTCCCTAAGTCAAATGCAGCTCAATCGTCTTGCTTACCTTCCTTTCAGGTCACTTCACCGTCTCGGTCTTCAAATCCACTACGATCTTGAAGCCGGAGATGCTGGCGGGCGAGATTTAGATTCTCTGATCACTCACCGTCTCCCCAAGGTCACTCCCCACCATCCACCTCGTCGACAATATTAACCGCGCGTGAAGCAGCCCGTATTGGGGCTCTCGTCTTCGACGCGCCGGAGCCGAGGGTGCGGTCGTTGCCGGTCGGTGAGATAGGGGAAACAGTGTGGAGGAAGGAGGAGAGACGTTCTGCAGCTGGTCGGTGGCGCCGGTTTGACGAAGAATAATTCGCCTGCTATTGATATACGGGTGTGCTGTCGAAGGAGGGGTGGTGAAGAGCATGTCCATCTCTGTGTGGACGTTGTCGAATGGGTTCGTGTGCCACCTGATGCCGGATTTGCAGAAAGAGCCTCAAGCTGTTACTTGATTGTGGACGGAACCCTCCCTCGCCTTGTTCCCATTTGAAGACTATATGACGATCTTCGCGCTGATAACCGGTACTCATTATACCGTTCAATCTGGAGCAGCACTCGTAGACTCGGTCTTGTCGTCTTGATCTTCTGGCGACGACAGAAGAGGAACGATTGCACGCTTATATTCTCGGATGGTCGCTGACCAGTCCGTGAAATACCGACCCAAGTGGACCCTTCGCATTCCACTTCCCGCCTTTCTATGTTTCAGCACCTCCTCACAGCGAATCGCTAACGCCACCTACGCGCCCACCACTCATTTTCCGATGACCCCTTCCCCATCGTTCTCCCACGTTCGATCCCCTTTATCAGCCCAACAGGATTCAGACCTGGTCACTCAGCCTCACCCCGGGTTGGGCCAGATACACAGCAGTCATTTCGAAAGGCTTCGAATGCCGTCCGACCCGGAAGGCCTCACTGAATGCTGAATCGGTGGTAGTATATATCGAGGTGGACATTCGTTGGCGCTTGTCAATGAGGCTGTGACGAGCGTGCACTGGCGCTTCGCCATTTCTCTGTTTGCCTTAAGTCTCTCACGTCGCTCAAATTTAGAGCTGTGACCATCCCATTCTGCAACGTCAAGCCTTTCAACAAATCTCCACGTACTACTTCCCTCCCACATTCTCCATCTCTTCCGCCGCGCGCAGTGTTTGTCAGTAATGCTCGACCCCTTGACAGTCACCACTACTATCATTACTCTCGCCACCTTCATCAAGGATCTCATAGAACTGGGTGAAGGCATTCGCAGCTCTATAGAAAAGGTACATTGGCTCCTGACGCTGTGATCGTGCTCAATAGGTCGCAGGTTAGCGAAAATCGACGGCAAATCAGAGAGCTTGCACAGGACATTGTGCGCACTCTGTACGATCTCGCAAGTCTCACCTGCGGCAAAGAAGACGCGTTTCGTGGATCGGAGTTGTTGGATGCGCTGGAGAATCTTAAAGCGTAAGGCCCCTAGTCGAGACCTGCTTCATGCATTTTCTTACTTGGTATTATGAGATTAGCGAGATGTTGCATGTACATTCTAAATGTCTCAAAATCTCTCCGGTGCAGCTACCTGGTCTTTGGGGCGTCAAGTCTCAATTAAAGGCTTGGAGAAAGCGCGATGATTTAGAGAAAAAAATCACGCGTCTGAGGGAACGCGTGAACAAATGTTTCCTTCAATTCACGGCGAGTCACCTATTCATCATATTCAGTGGAGGATCCCACTTACCCTGCTTCCATAAAGGCCTTCTCAGCTGCTCGTACCGAGCACGTCGCGTTGCGCATCGAACAAAGATTGGTTGTGGATGGCATGGAGAACCATGTAAAGGCTCGTCGGCTAGAAGGGATGGTGGCCCAATTGCTGCTTGACTCCAACTTCGGGCGTCATAAGTTGGGTGAAACTATTGAGGTCATATCATCGGTATGTGTACAGTGAACCCTCCATGAAACAAACCCATCGCTCGACAGGATCCGACTTTCCGAAGTCTGGAATCTCAATATATGTCTGTGCAATTGAAGTCCCTTATCAACTCGATTGAACGACTCCTGGCCAGTGGCAATTTGACATTCGAATTCGACCCGTTCGAGGACATCGTGTA
This sequence comes from Favolaschia claudopus, assembly GCA_037176885.1. Taxonomy (NCBI): domain Eukaryota; kingdom Fungi; phylum Basidiomycota; class Agaricomycetes; order Agaricales; family Mycenaceae; genus Favolaschia; species Favolaschia claudopus. Next base: position 300,882 of record JAWWNJ010000194.1, read on the forward strand.
CCGACCTGTCTTCATTGACCCTACCATTCTTACACCTTGCCATGCGCTAATTCAGCTCTTGCAACTGGTTGTCGAGATCAATGGTACGATCTATGCGGCTGTTCCATTGCGGTCGATGGGAACTGCTTGGTCGCGGTTGGGAATACAACTCTCCTATATTGGAATGTTTTCCGAAGCCAACGCCTGGAATCATTTCAATATTGCATGCTTTCGCCATGCAAGCAAAACAGACTATGGCACAAGAGCTTTACCAAACATCGCAAACAAACTACATCATATATCCGTGGATCACAGAGACCGATTTGAGACGACCTTAGCTTTGCAATTGAGCCAGCAATCTCTTGACTTTTGGATCCAGAGCTCTGAAATCCTGCCCTGTGACCATCGGATTGGCACTCTGGCGTCCATGACACTCCACGCCGACAATCTTCTCACGAGCAACGAAAAAGCGGCTGCCCTGTCTACGGCTAAGGATGCAGCGTCCATCGCTCGGGCCATAATGACGGAGCTGATGGAATGTATCTCGAATGTATCATCCTTGACCGACGAGGAGGTGTTCGAGGCGACGCAATCTCGCGAGGGATTTTTTGTCCTCGCTCGAGTGCTTTCTTCTTCGAATCGAGACTTGGATTCATATGCCGCCTTCATGGAAGGTTTCCAGACAGCACAGAAACTACCAGTTCCCAGTCATCCTCCTTCTGGTCGTGACATCGACTCATTCATCGACGTTATATGCAAGCTAGCAGAGAGCGGCTACCTCTCGCTTCCCATGCTGACCGAATGCATGATGCTTTTCCGGGATCTCGCTCGCATCTATCAATACACCTTTTCCTACGAATTTCTCCGACTCTTACACGCCCTCGTCTACTTTTCGCAGCAGTCTGCCCCCTCTCTCTGCAATATTCGTCTCTTTATGGAACCAGGATCAGCCTCCCCAATGCCTGAACTAGATATTGCCAAACCAATTCTCAATGATTTGGATGTAGTACAGGATGCGGTACGGTTATTCTATACCGAGGCATCAGAACACTGCACAGCTCCCTTGATCCAAAACATTCTTGTTGCTCACTTCCAAACGGCCATCGCCGTCCTTCGCGATCTGGAGCGAAGCTTCGACCTGCTCCGCTTTACTTGGGTCCCCTCTATCGCCTGTTGGATCCTTCCGCTTCTTACGAGACCCGACTTTTCCACTTTGCTAAGTGTATTGGGAGAGACCATCCAAAGATTTTCGTCGAATTTTGTCATCATGGATTTGGAGTTGCCGAGTATTTTCAGCGGCCCTCTTCATTACATTTGTCGACACGCTCTGAAGATTGGGGCCTACGACGAGGGGCTCCAGCTCTGCAAGCACGTTGCCGAATATCTCACCTGCCCATTTCACAATGAAGATGGACCTGCGACGTGGTTGCAGTTGTTTCTGTTGCTTCGGGCCTTCATCTTTTGCGACGCAGCTCGATTTGGTGACGCGATACAAGCCATGCAGGAGTCAGATTCCCCGCTTTCCTCATTCCACTGGCAAGTTGACCGTTCATACTTTCTACCCTATCACATTATGAGGACGCGCATCCTCCTGCGCATGGGACGACATTTGGAAGCTCTAACGGTCATCAAGAGAGCATTAACTCTTTACCTTACACAGGATCCGACTTTCGACGTTAGTCTTTACTTTTTGTTTACGCAGCTCTCCGTGGTATGGGGTCTTCTGGGACATCCACAAAGAGCGCTGGAGAATGCCGAGAAAGCTGTCGAGTTTTGCGAGAAGGTAGAAGTTGGATACGAAGACGATGATATGAACGACATAGATGATGAAGACCTTGTGTCCCTGCGAATCTACTCGCTCACCACGCTTTCGAACTGCCAGGCCGCAGCTGTAAAAAGCATCAAAGCCCTCAAATCTGCCCAAGATGCGGTGTCAATATATGCGCAAAACGAGCAGGAGACGTGGGGGGAGTTGTTTGTAATACTGAGAAAGCAAGCATTAGGAGGAAATGCTTTCTTTGCATTGTCGCAGCGCCTCGCGGGCTCTGGTCATCCCGAACAAGCACTTGCCAACGGCAAAAAAGCCATAGACCTGTACCGCGAGCTTGTCAAAGTGGCCCCGAGACACTTTCCCACTCTTGCAAACGGCCTTCGACATCTCGCGTCCGTTCTTCAGGACTCAGGCGGCCAGGATGAAGCCATCGCTGCATGCGAGGAAGCTGTCGAAATCATGCGTGGGGTTGCCGACGCGGAGACGTATTTCCTTCCAGACCTCGCCGACGTATTGGATCAGTTCGCAGTTTTACTCGTGGAGCAAGGGGACACTGGTAGTGCGGCTGCAGTGACGGCCGAGGCCAGCGAGGCTAGGAGGAAGTTTGTGTCGTTGCCTGCAGGGCCGGAATGGTTATTTGGGAAAGTCGTGGATTCCGGTGACGAGGAGGATTTGGATTGGTGGGACCTCATGGAGAGTCACGATACCCTTGAAGATCCGGGATGGTTATTTGAGAAAGTCGCGGATTCCAGCGATGAGGAGGAGTTGGAGTGGTGGGAGCTTACGGAGTATCGCGATGCCCTTGAAGATCCGGCGAGTGAAGGAGACGATATGGATATCGAGGATGATGACGAGTATCAAGATGCGCTTGACACTGCAAAATTTGTCGAAGTAACGGAACCAGAGCCTGCGATCATAGAGGGGGTGGAGGGACAACCATCCTCGTCTCCCGCTGCAACGAGTCGAGCTATGGATTTGACGCAGGTCGCGGTAGAATCCAGGTCTGCTAGTCTCCTCGTACCAATTGACGAGGACTTCCCAAAGGTACGTTTCATAGGTACTTAGTATGAATCGCTTGTATACGGCGCTCATGTAGAGACAGCAGGATCCTCCTAGCGCCATATCGAAGACCCAGGCAGTCGTGAACAATGCCTTGACCAGGCCACTTATGCTTAAGCTGAGCATGAGCATGCAAAGCAGGCCCGTGGACGTCATATGGTGGATCTTGCTTGCAGTTTTGTTCGCTATATTCGTGTATACCCGGATTGCTTAAAGTGTTGTTTTCGATTGAACATATAGACTCTTTGAATGATCCAAGTTGACAGAGAGTGAATGCAAGTCGGAAGCTTCGTCTTTCCCAAAACGGTGTGCGCGATTCCAGAAAGCCAGTTTCATCCATGGCCATGGCTTGGCCCATTGACCGATCCAGGTATAGCGAGCTGTGTGTGCGGTCACGGGCTTCGTCGAGTCGCGGCGTCGCCAGCAAGTCTCCACCTGTATGACCCAAAGATGTGGATGAAGGAAGGAGCCTCAAGGAGGCAACCCGCCCGCTGGGACATGCATTTTCACCTCAGCTCTGTCCCTCTTGAAGTCCCAAGAGCAGCATAATAGTCGAAAAACTATAACGTGTGTAATGCCATTACAGACTTAGATCTACCTTACATCCATTTCCGAGAAAGAGACCTACTTAGCTGAAAACAATGCGTCGATACCTATCTCGGACTAACCGCATCGCTCTCCGCATCACTCGACAACGCAGCCCACTCCCCTTCAACCTGCACATGCTTCATCTGCGGAATCTTCGCCCCCCGCTTCGTCAAAAACGCAATAACCTCACTCGCCTCCCTCCACCCCTCCTCCTCCCGCTCCGCCTCACCAGCGACAACAACAACCACACCCTCGCCCTCGCCCTCCACCTTGCGCGGAATCGCCTCAACCCCGCCATACATCCTCGCCAGATGCAAACTCGCCTTCACACGCACCCCGCCCCCCTTCACCCGACTCTGCGCACTCTGCATCCGCAGCTGCTCGAAAAACTCCGCCAGCGCTTTCACCGCTTCTACCCGCGCGCGCAGGACGTGGCGCATAATCCGCCGAGACGGAGGACGCCGTTTCGGGCGAGATTGCACTGGGGGTTCGGAGGGGCCGAGGTCGGGGGCGGGTGGCAGGACGACCGGGGCGGGTTTCGGCGTAGTCGTCGAAGAGGTGGGCTTGGTGATGTATTCGCTTTCCTTGGGAAACACTGGGGTGGTGTATGGGGCGAGAGCTGAGATGGGGAACTCCCATCTCTTCGGGGCCCAAACGCCCATGAGGACACGCCAAGTTGCGAGGAGACGTTTCGCACTAGTGAAATTAATGAATGAATGAATCAGCGATAAGGAATGAGACGGGCAAGCGAAATCACATACTGCTCGTAATTGGCTGTGAAAAAACGGGCACAAGATCAAGTTAGTCCTGATCGAGGTGGCTTGGACGAAATATTGACGTACCGTTGATCATGGAATCGTGATAACGCGCAAAGAGCCAAAGCGTCGCCACTGCCAACACTGCACCAACGCGCGTGTACATGAACAGAGCCCACAGGAAGAGAAAAGCCGGAGGGTATATGAGCACAGCCGAAAGTAGCCCAAAGACAAGCTTGTTTTGTGCCTGCGTTTCCTCCTCGTCCTCCACCAGACGCGCACCGAATCGGCCCATGAAGTACACAGGGATGTAGAGGATCAGAGGGAAGATGAAGAAAGGGAGGCGGATGAGGATGGACATGGTGTCGCGCGTCAGGATGAGGAGCGTGTAGAGGCGACTGGGGAGAGCTACGGGTCTGCTTGGGTCAAGAGTGCGGGGGAGCGGGAGGTTGGAGAGCACCGAGTTGGTGAGGTGGGTGGATTGGAGGAGGGAGTAGTACTCGAGAAGGCATCGCTTCACGTATTTGAAGTTGGGCGTGGGATTAGGCGTCGAGAAGAGGTCGACGAGACTGAAGGCAGTCAGAGTCGTCCAAGGATAGGAGAGAGCGACTCACGTCTGGGAAATCGGTACGAATTCGTCGAGATTGATTGCCCTGTCCCCCTCCCACATTATATCTCGCGCCATACGGGCGGCGTACAATGTGTCCCAGTCAGGGCTGTTGACAGAGGTTTCGACCAGAGCAGTTTCGATGGCGCGGGAGAGACGTTTGACCGCAGTCCTTTGCGCGCCTTCCGCGTCTGAAGTGAATTGCTCGATGTATGAATCCATGCTTATGGGTCGTCCATATCTGCGGGTGGTCGTGTGAGCGACAATTCGTCGAGAATTGGATCCACATACTCTACCACCACCTGCAAGGATGATTAGAAAGAACAAGACGCGCCAAGAGCCAACAAAGCTCACATTGCTCCGATACTTCGACTTGTTCGTGTAGACGATAGCTGCGGGTACGACGACCAACGGTTTCTGCCCCCTATCTGCAGATTCCAGCACAGACTTGGTGTATTCCAGAGCCGCCCACGCGGCCCCGTCCTTCACTTGCATGATTCGAGGCTCGGTGTAGCTTGTTCCCTCGGGGAAAAGAGCGACAGCACTCCCATGAGACAAGGCCTCCATTGTACCTTTGAGCAAGACTTTGCGGTCTTTCGACTTGCGGTCCACGGGGATGTTTCCAGACGAGTAGAGTACATAGCGAAGAATAGGATTAGCAAACAGAGAAGCTAGATACATGGCACCTCAGCAACTGTGAGTGTGAGAGGCGAAAAACATACCTTTGCTCCAATAATGTAATATTCTCCGATAGGGAAAGGTGTAGGCTGAATAAGGAGTCAGAATCGGGCGACCGTGACTTCCCAGCAAAGAACATGTTCTCGCCCATGATATGACGGCGAAAAAGGTAGGAAAACTCACATAGTATAACAGGGTCCACCATCATATTATGGTGCGTAGCTGTTCTGCATGTCCATTGGTTCGGGCTCCAAATTGTAGAGCCAATTACTCACACAATTACAGGTCCATCCTGAGGTACATTTTCGCTCCCAATGACACGGACCTCGGTGAAAAACGAGGCGGCACCCACACCAGCCGTGTAGCGAATAATACGGTGTAAAATCTTGAGCTCGCCGGACATGGCGGCGAAATATCTTCGGTCTGAGTACTAGTCGTGGTGTACGCGTCAGCCCGTAATGGCGGTGTGCAGAGGGAGGGTGAGGCGAGGCGCAAGGCACAAAAGCGGAAGCAGAGAGTTCAGGTAGGTAACGTAATTGATGTCTGAGCCGCTTCCACTTTCGGACTTGAGAGCTTGGCAGAGACTCTCTGGTTCGCTTTGCATTTTAAGTACTTATAGGCGCCAGGCGAGGTAAACGCTTCGAATGAGTGTGCGGGTAGGGTTGCGTGACTAACTCGCACTAATAAAAATTTCTGGGATGAGAAAGCCTGTAATCGAGATTCGTCGAATCTCGATTGAGCAAAGGAAGAGATCGTTCGACTGGGCGCGAGAGATTTCCTGGGAATTTGAATTCCGCAGAGGTCGAGGAAAGAGAAGGAAATAAAAAAACAGCGAGAGAGGACTAGGAGTCGGAGAACCAAACACTTCAAGGATGAAGGTAAATGAGAAAATCAGGTGCTGAGATGTAGAGGGGATGCGAGGCGAGAAACAGTAGCACGATGAGGAGGAACACAACAATGAATTTGAAGGTACATCCCGTAATTTTGGAGGAGGTATGATAAAAGATACACTGGTGCATGGGTAGAAAAACGCGAGGGAAAACGAGAACTGGCCCAAAACGCGAAAGCGATCGTGGTATGAATCCAGTGGGGGCGCGAACCTCTCCGACTCGCACAGAGCGCATAGTCGAGGAGACGGTAAGAGATCGGCACCGAAGGGATACCCAGGCAGGAAGTCAGGGCCCGGAACGCGAGAAGAGAACAACGAGTGGGGAAATCGGAGGAGGGTGTTATGCCAGTCAGCTACTGCCAGTGGGCCAAACTGCCTGGTGCTGGTTCCGAAACAACGTGCGGACAACGTCACAATGAGAAAGGATGAAGAGAAAGTGCGAATGCAGGCGGGCTGAGGCACCGTACCACTCAGTGTAGCAGCGGGACGCGAAGACAACAATAAAAGATAAGTTCAAGGCACAAGAGTAGGAAGAGGGAGAATTGGATTAGTCGGCTAAATGAGGACAAGGAGTGTTCAATGAGCGTTCGACCGAGCTACGAGGTAAGTTGAATGGTACGGGCAAGGAAGAGGAGAAGAGAGAATGTCTGTTCGTCCCACATAATGCATATTTGTCAACAGGCGCTAAATGGGCGCTTCGTCATCTCATCTATCTTATCTTATCTCTCACTCTAATCTCATGTTGCCCTTGCAAAGTTCGAAGGGGTATTAAGCATTCTCCCCTCGAGAAGAGGCTACCAAATGAGCTTCTCTTTTCGAAAATATTAATTCGTGGGATAGCAGTCCCAGCCTCGGCGACGGAATTTATTGCCAACTTGAACAATGAATAGGTTGACTCGGAGATGGCTTCCCCTCTGTGCTAGCACAAGAAGAGAAATTTTGCGGCTAAACTCTGGTTGAGCCCGGAACTTGACTCAGTATACTTAGGTGCTCCAAAATCCACATTTATTTATTGCTGTTTCTGTTGCGATACTCACCTTCTCTTTAGCAGATGTCATTCAATGTTGAGTTTCGTTCCTGGGACGTCGAAATACTGGCTTTCGAACATTCCTCTCCTCGAAGTATCAGGCCTGTGAATTTTGAACCATACAAATACACCCTCCGAAATTAAAAGGTACATCAGTATAGTATGTCTATTTCCACAACCTTCCTCTTTTGTATACCTCTGCCGGCTTTGTGGGCAACCTCAGAACCTTGAATCTTCAGAAGAACAGGACCGACGGCTGGAATTTCCAGGAATACAGAGATCGGGGACCCTGTACCCGGGCACTCCGAACTTGAATCTCTGACCGAGAGATTCTTTCCAAAGAAAGCGATCATGGCCCTGGACTGAAGATAGCACGGAGACGAGTACTAGTATTTTATCGGCGTACGAACGTTCTTTATTTGGTTGACCGCCGGCGGAGCGCAAAACGTCGCGTTAAACGTGGACTTCGAGGGCGCGTTTCGTTTAGCACATGGGGGAATCCGAGATTACGTCGGATGAAGACTGGTGTGTTTGGGATATGTGCCATGCCCGAGTCCTGGAACATATCAATTCCAGAACATCGTATCATCGAGCGACATACTGTCTGAAAAATGATTCGACCAAATTTCACGCAAACTTTCTTGGTTCAAGCACTGCAGAGGAGTTGAATCGGATTACCGGGGAAAACCGGACCTGAAAGCCGCCAGATTATTCGCCTGCGAAGCCGAGCTCACGGTACGCATTTGGCACAGCGAGCACCGAGAACAGAAGACGAGAACGGAAAATCTGTGGAGCTCACCCAAAATTCGTGGTATTGTAGAACCGACCCTTCGGTATAATTAATCTGAAGCCTGATGCGTTCTTACCTATCCAACAAGCTCATATATCGGCGGCATCGTCCGCGCCACAACTCAAAGAACCAACCCCCAAAACCAGGATTTCGGTTGTTTACAGTTTCTTCTCTTCAACGCAATATCGATCGTCGGTTCATTTCAAGATCCGTGGGATTCTGTCGAGGCTAGCTTTCAGACCGATAAGAAACATAATGAGAAGCTTTCAATCAATATTGGGACTGAACGGCCAATAAATGGCCTACGCACAGAAAGAGTCTCATTCGGGCAGATTGATTGATTGATTCAATCCTCGAGAAGATGTCGGCGAATTCTAGGCTTACTATTTGACAGCGTCTCGGTACGAACTGCACGAAGGGGAATGAAATTAGCTGTTTTGCGTCACTGCTCCGATATAGACGACCATCGCGCTAATCCTCAGTGTCCTATGGTTGAAGTGAGATCTATGCCGAACTCGTCGAGCAGAGATGTGATAAAAATAATCGGCACTGTCCTCATTCATCAGAATAAGAGTGCAAGAGATAAATGACTGGCAACATATCGGTTTGGGACCCTCTATCACAATACTTATGTTGTTGGTGGTGGTCCATCAAAAGCGTATCACCGATACAATTAGAAGCAGGCTTCTCCGGCATTCAAGTGGCGAGCGATGATGTTTGAAATGTGGCTAACGTCAACCCTGGAACAGCTATCGTATTAGCAAAAAACACTGCGACGCCGACTGAACACCACTGCTAAAGTCCACCAATCGGGCTTTGATGAGGATCCGTTGGATTGAGACCTGAGTTGATAGTGCGCATTTCCACTTTGCGGCGCTGATTCGACAAATTGAGTTGCCAACAATCTATGAAGCAATAACAGCGTGCTCGTACTCACAAGGAACAGCAAGTAAGCTCCGTGTTCGGCGCATCGCATCGCATCGAATGCAGGCCAAATTAAGACACAAAAATTGGATTAACCAAGGATCGTGGCGTTGTGGTCATATCAAGTCCACAATATGTCGAAACGCATTGAATCGGTTTCCTTTTTTAAAGTTTGTCCTTGTGCGCGAAGAATTGGCTGTGATAGGCAGTGAGTCCAACATATACGGTAAGAATGGTCAGAATCACTTGAGAGGTAACATTTGGCCCTTTTGAATCTTCCGCAGTGGCAGTAGGATTGGGCCACCTCAATGGGAATCCCACCTGCATCGGGATTTATTGAGGGAAAGGGAAGTCTGCGCGGACAGACGAAATCCCCGCATCGTCACCATGATGCACCTACAGGGACACATGGAAGAAAGATATATGCGTGCGTCTTCTCATCAATGGCTCTGCAACCGGTGGAAGGAAGCAGAGTGTCAAAACGCGAAGTCCTTGTCAAACTATTGGCCGAGAGGTCGAAAGCCTCGCGTCAGAGAGCCGGGGTACATGCACAACAGAAACTCTGGAAGCTCGATGATGTAGGAAGAACCACACAATGAACGCATTCTGCGGGATTCGAGGTCCGATAGGCAAGTAAGCCGGCGGCAGTAATGCGACGAATTTTTGAGTGAAGCGGCTGTAAGATCATCTGCAGAAGGTTATTTTGGGAGAAAAACAAAGTGGCATGGAGAGACACATGATGCCTTGAAACAGAGCGGCGTCAAATGAAATTACATGCGAGGCCAATGGAGAGACAGAACCTGAAGTAACCCGCGGAGGTAGCATATTCCATGGCAGGTCCGAGTCCTGCCACGGTGGGAGATATCTAGATGTGAATTTGAAAAGAAAAACACTCTGATCAGGGGAAGGAATGCCTACAAGAGGTGGGAATCTAGTCCAGACATAATACGCAGACTTTTGATGCCAGGTAAAAAAACTTGAAGGTCGCACGGTACCACATACTCGAATTTGAGGGAATTTCAAGGGAAACTTCAACGAGTCGGAGCTCTTCAACCACGTTAGTAACCACACTGCAATAAACGCAGCGGAATTTGTGTAAAGACGACAGAGACAGCTTGTCCAGCTTAAAGTTGCGCTCAGAATTGAGCAAGTAAGCCGGTAAGACGTGACAGGGTACTTGAAGTACGAAAAACCCAGTGGAAGTGCAACATCAAGATCTAATTGAAACTCCGACTCGGACGCGGGAAACTTTCGGCACAGCAAAATGATCTCCGAAGCCGTCGATGTTTGATTTCTCTCCTGTCTGCATGGTTCCTCAATATTGCCTCAATATTAACCCAGTGAAAATCCCGTATGCCGAGGTTTGCCGTCCATTGCCCAAAATTGCCGCGACCGGGCTCATAATTGCCCAAAAGTGCTCCTCGTTGCCATTAACCTCAAAAATTGTGAACTTCGTCAAATTATCCTCGGAACTGACCCGAGTCATCGACAAACATGTCCACAGACCTCTGCGAAAAAAGCCCAAGTCCGTGTCGACGTCATCGTCGATGCCGCACAACGTCGGAGTTTCAAATGCCTCTTGCTCCCAACCTCGAGTCCACCATACACACACACTCCCCGCTGCCTCCCTCCTTGGTCTTGTCCTCCTCCGTCGTCATGCTTCCCAAACCTCTCCTTGTGTCCTCACCTTCGCGACAGCTCAAAACTCTCGTCGATATCGAAAAATCCCTCCACTGCTTTACATGGATGCAGAGCGACTCGATGACGCGATTCCCAACGCCCACATCTGCAATCGCCGCCTAGCGGCACCCTCCACGAACTTTCTTCTAGGTCCATGCAAGGTCGGGCTGACATAACAGTTCGCGAAATCCTCCTCTTCAGGTGCGCGTGTACAAAGCTCGACGGCGCCTCGCTCATTTCAATCTTCTTGATTCTTAGACGAATATGCAGGACTAGGTGCGTCAGCCGTGGATCTGCTGTTTTTAAGCCATTCACATCCGTGCACAGTGCGCAGAGTCGCTCCTTCACCACCTCACTTATCGGAAGCGCGCCGTATTGGGCTGTACGCATGTACGTTTCACTTTCCTCTCCCTATAGCTCATCGTCTCATCCAGTCGTAGCATGTAAGCCTCGCTCGTTAAGAGGAACCGTTGTATGTCTCTTGATTTGTGCTGCGTTCATGTTATTAATCGTGGCTCTAAGCAGATGATTCGGATACAATACGTCTTTTAGACGCTTGTAGCGCGTAAGTCCTCCGTGATGCCGCCCGTTTTCGCTCTCTAGCTAATTTTGCATGCAGACTGTTCGGCGCATGCACGGAAACGGAGTCCGTTGTTCCACAGGTAACCTTGATTTTTCTGCACTGCGCGTGTTATTCACTTGTTTCTAGATCGCTGCGACTTGGTGGTATTATGAGGCGGAGGTGCACCGGTGAGGTTTCGCTCGGTTGGGTGGAGTTGGCGAGGAAGTCGTGTAGGGGATCCGTATCGCGGACTTGTTTGTTTCATGACTTCGTTGTAGTACGAGTAGCATGAATAATATGAATTTAATCGAAATAAAGTAAAATAATAAGGAGGGCAATCATAAGCAAGCAACGGCATGCCTGAGCACAAAATGGGCAACGTTGAGCAACTCGCGGCACAATTGCGAATTGCTATAGGCTCATTTTGCCGCCCCCAGTTGCCCAGAATTGCCATCTTTCGAGTGGGCAATTTTGGGCAGCTGTCGGTAATCCTCGGCATAGGGGATTTTCAGTGGGAGGCCTCAATCCTACAAATTGACTGCACAGAAACATCCGCTAGACTTTTGAACGAACTGTGACCCATGACTTCTCTGTGCTACTAACAAACAAGATTGATGTACAAGTAGCTGCCGAGTTCCTGGAACTCCTTGGTTCGAACGACCCGCCCGCGCAGGCACACGACCACTCTTGGCCTGTGCATCCCTTGTTATGTTTCTGATCGGGGACCTTGGTGGGCTGCTATCGGTCGAACACGTCCGCTACCTACTATTGCATCCTCACTTGCTTGCGGTCACGATGTCAGATTTCTGCCAGTGGGCCGATCCGAGAGTGATTCCGCTGTCCCGGGCGGTCGTTACTGACTGGCAGTGACTTGAAAGATCCCGCTGTCTGGACGTGCTGTCTGATGTGTGCATGACCGCAGCCATTTCATGACGGTCGAGATCAGCGTGCCAAATTTTCCTCTTTTTGACATTGTCTCCCAGGAAGTTTTCACACGGAAACTCAAATATTTGGTGGGTTTTTACGCCTACCTGAGTCAAATATGTCAGTCGGCCGAAGACACTTTGTACATCTCAGGGCAAGTTACTTCTTGAAGCAAATTTCTATCAAGATTTGTTTATGAGTTTGAGCAAATTATGCAAGTAAAGTGCCGATGTACGCAGGTGGAATCGGCTTGAAACCCCGGAACCGACTGTCATTCAGCAATTCACAACGGCCCGTGTCTTTTTGTGCCTGGAAGAGGATCAAATCGTGTCTGGTATGTGATGGAAAGTTTTTCAACCACAAAACACAACCGTGGGAAATGTTTGACGGATTATTGTATTCATGCCGTAACTCCGTAATCAGCTTGGCACTTACGGTCATCTCTGCAACTTCCGTCTTACAAGCAGCTGGCTGTGTCGAAAGGCCACGCTCAAGAATATGTCCTGTCATTTGAACCAAAGCATCTAACTGGCTCATTCCAACTGTCATTTGAACCAACGCACAGGCGCACTGGCAGTTGTTGCGAACCAACCGCTGTATGGTGACGGGCATTCGCGAATGAAGAAGCCTCCAACGCAATACCACTGTCACCTGTTCCATCTCTAACGTTTTTTTCCGCTCTGGACTCCCGCTTTCTTCGACTTATATCTATATCGCGAATCTCTCGTCACTGGTGGACCGGACCAAGACTAAACTCTCTTCAAAGCTTCGAATGACCCTCTCAGCTGTCCTACTGCACCTCGATGCCGCCTATGCCGCGTTTCCCGAGTATCTCTGAATATCAGCTGAGTCACTGTTTCTCCATCCACCAAGTAGTGCACTGAGCGTGCACACAACTGTGATGCTGCCTCTGCCCCATCTGCCTTAGCTCCAACAAACTGACACAGACACCAGTTGCACAGAACGTGCGTCGGTTGGGGCGGGATTATATCCACGCAACCTTTTCAGTCCGCATGTTGACCGACATAATACATTGTTGCACACGATTGTAGACATGTACATATCGTCGAAGACCCGGAGCGGAGACACTGGCTTTTTATTCCCACTCTCGTCGCTGATGGTCATCGGGTGACGTTCGGGGTGACCCGCTTAATCCCATCGCTGTCTCATCTGCTACCATTGCTCCCAGTCCTCGATGCTATGCCGGCTTCTAAGTTCTTACCCCAGTTTCTTGACTGCGTGTCATGCCTCGCGGAGTCTGAAACAAATTTTAACAATGCGGTTCGCAGGTGAACAGGAAGGTGGTATCCGAATCACTGGCCCCCGCTCTTCTTCACTCGCAGCGCACTCCTCCGTCGGTCTGAACTGCCGACAGGTGATGTGCGTACTGTATACGCTCCCTCGTTCACCTGTTCTCTGTCGCCTTCTCAGCCTCTCAAAGCACCTACCATCCCTCCGTCCCTTCTGTCGTCCAAACTCAAATCAAAACGGCGGCACACGACCAATGGCCAATCCCACTCGAAATCAATTTATTTTCTTGCAAAATACTTCGTTTTCTGTTTTTCGTCGAAGCTGGTCCAAGATTACATGTACTTCTTCGGTCTGTCTGCCGAATCTCAACTCTCACCTGGTGTGGTGTACGTCAACGAAAACGGCAAATGGCGTTCATGATTCTGCCAACGCCAATGTACATCCGGCTCTCTCTCGGAACCAACAAACAACATTCATATGCATCTCACGAAATAAATAAAATAACGTGTTCCCTCGCAACGTCAAGTCTCTTTTGAATGCGGTATTAAATAGCACCGCCCTCCGGGCAGACCTGGCTACTCCGTCGGGAAATTCGTCTTTCAAATTTGGTTTTTTGAGGGTTCCCGAACTTCGGTTTCCAGGGTGCCTCCTCCGGGCAGATAAGTTGGGCGAGTACTACTTATGCAGCAGGTTGCCTTTGAGAATTCCTCAGAGGATCAGGTATAACGGCGGGGTTGAAGAAGTGCAGTATATATCAGGTGTATCAGGGTTACTCCACATGTAAATAATACAGCATCGTGAAGGAACAACGAGTACTGTACGTATAACAAATTAGTGAAACGTAACGGGCTACAGCTCAACAACTCATTGATGTACACACCAATGCCCTATGCAGAAATAAGTGAGCGAAAAACGCAATCATGTCGTCCACTTATGACGGTTTTTTATCGGACAAAAATACAATGCCATCCAATGACATTGATGTTTTCGATGTAAATCAGTGCAATTTGATGCATTCTGATGCAATGCATGCAAATAGGTGCAGTTCAGTGATAGGGTCAATGTAATTCGGTGCAACCTAGTGAGCAAGGATTTTGGCTCATTAATCAAGTCTGTGGAGGCTTATGTCCAAAAAAGGCATACCTTTGTGTTCCTACTTATCCCGACGGATCCGTTGATGTTCCGATTCACACGTGCGACGTGATTGACAGATTGCACTGCAATTGCACTTCCTCTTCCCGCGACTGCCATGGCTTCACCAAACGAACGAAAGAAGACGCCGAAGAAGGCAAAAGGACCCCACGGCGGCTTCCGCAAAGGCGCAGGGCGACCGCCGAACTCAAATAAGCAACCGAAACCCATCCAGCCGGTCAAAGCACCCCATCCGAGGAGGAGTTTCGGCGAACCTCTTCGGTGGGCTTCCAGCCATCGACTCGCAGTCGGCGTCTGTCCCCCTGCCTTCTTTCAACCTTATAATTCACACACACGCGCAACACTCGGTATTTCTGCGCAATCGAGCCGTGCCGATGTCGGAGAAGGAACTACTTGTACATCCATCTACAACGGCATTTTACTCGCAGCGCCGCCAACAATTCCAGTAATGCTCCACGGATCGTATGTATTCTTATATTTGCTGTCTTGTCAATATTAAGGTTCATATATTCAGCAAGCACCGGAATAGCTGCTGGCATTGGAGGACAGCTCAATTCCGAGTTTGAGTTTATCACCGAAAATGACGAGCATGCGGATATCGCCGCCGGCGATTGCAATATTGACGAGAGCCTCGTAAATGAGGCGTTGGATCATATTCATCCTGACGCGGGTAGCGCGGAAGCTGGAATCGGCGCGGATGAGACTGTTGTTGACTCTGAAATTCACAAACAACTTGTCGAACTGAAAGCGCGACTTGACCGCGAGATCAAAGTTCACAACATGCCGCTTTGCTACGTTCGAGGCAGTTTTTTACGATCGCCCTCCGCATCCGGTGTTCGCACTCCACAATGGTATGAAAGTAATCGGTCTTGATCCAAGAGACCTCTACTTGCGGGACGTATTTATATGGCTTCCATACTTACTTCCTGGAAGTCCAAAGCGATTTATCTGCACCTGTGGAGGTGCATTATCTCGCAATGGTGCGCTTTTTGCGGTCTTTGGTTATTAATTCAACTTATGTAATTTACTTCAACAGGGTTCAACGATGATCCAATTGCTCGCCGTGTTCGTCACATTCCAGACGACTTTTTCTTGTTCACAAATCGATTCATTTGTGATGATCGACGGTTGGAATGAACCAGGATGCGGTTAAAAGCTGGCAGGGTACCGATCCACATGTTTGGCGCAGCTGCCCCGCAAGTGCAAGTTGCATTTCCTGGTAAAATCTCGAACACTGCCGTTTCATTTTTCGGTAACCTGACTCCTTTCTCTAGCCTACATTTCTCCTCGCGGCGCCATTTCAAAGTTGTTGATTCGTCTCATGAGAAACAGTTTTTCTCATCGACACGGTGCTGCGCCATTTGCCGAAATGGTCGCTGAAGTTCAATATCTGTCGCAGGCATGACAATGAACTAAAGTTACACTGCGGCGGCCAATTTCTTATGGCCAAACAGGTCTGCAACAGTTCTCCTCTTTTGATGATCCAAAGGGATATGCTGGATCCCCGCCCTCGGCACCGTATTTGAAGGGGCTTTTTCACCGACGTTGTTTCCGCGCACCGTGTTTTCATCGAGGCGCGATACAGCAACAAAAGCCGTTGACGATTGCGAAAGCAGATCATACATTCGATGTAAGCCAATTCACTATCATTTTACGATTCGCTCAATTTGCCTCCTTAGGTTTGAAGCATATGGGTGGCGTGAAAGGCGAACGGATATTCACTGCTGCCTATACTTGCATGAACGAGTTCGAGGAAGCCCGTGGGCACTCAATTGTCTACTCAAAGTCGCTCGAACATGTTGAAGACATGTACGAGTACATGTTTCATAGGCCTCTCGAAGCCTCACAAAATCCACCGACTCAGATATTATATACAGATTCGCCGCAAGGTAGCCAAAATCATTTTCCGAAAAATTGGACTCATTTTTTTTTTGCCAGGGGAGCGATCTTTCCATGAGCGGATTAATACAGCCCATGACTTTGAACGGCGTACCTGTTACGGAGTGGACTGATCTTCCGCGGTTCGCTGTGCAACCCAACATCGCATCGGTCCTTGGTTTCCGACTCGATTCAAATCGAAGACGCAGCAAATGAAATTCTCCATGATTTCTTTGGTTATAGCTCACCATCGCAGCTCTATCTGGTTGCACTGGCGATAAAATCAGAGCAACGTGCAGGTGAACTTCCCCGACTTCACTTCATTCAGCTCCGAACGCGAAACAAGATATATATATTTAAGGCAAGATACAATACAGTACATTTTATTCAAATCCAACCTTTGCTAAATACGGATTAGGTTTCTCAACTGCGATCCCCGAGCGACGTCTTACCATCACCTCCGTTCCATCTTGACCAACTCATCCATCATCAAAATTGGTCACGATATTCGACGTAGTCTCTCAAACCATCTCCCAGGCATTCTCGATTCAAGATATTGAAGCGAGTCTGGCCGGGAAAAATCCATCGATTCTGGATTTGGCCAAATATGCAAAGCTCAAAGGCCGGGTAGACTCACCCCTCGCCTCGCTCCATGACTTGGCCGGTGCTATACTTCATAATCTTTTTCTATCCCTGCTCCTACGACTCCTTGGGTTGCCCCATCCTCCCAAACCATGTCTGCTGAACTCGAGTGCCTCTGGGAGATTTATGTTACACTCAGTAAACTGGATTCAGTCGGCCTTCGCCTTCAGCAGACTCAGGCAGAAACCAATGGGCAGCTTGTAACCCTCGTACAAGCATGCAAACCCGTTGCAGAAGGCTCGATTGTCGGTCAGCATGAAGGTTATCTTGACGCAGTGATGGAGATGAAGGCAACACGAAACGAATCAATATATCTCGCTCACGCTCACTGATCAAGATTTCAAAGGTAGAATGTGCATGAATCGTCATTTCTGTTCTTAATTTACATCTTCTAATAGGTCCTCGTTCCCGGCGCGATTCACGCGCTTCACAAGCAAACAATGGAGTGGATTATGGCCCATGGAAGTTTCGCCGTTGTGACTACAACACAGCTCCATTCCCGCAGTGAAACGCCGCCTCAGTCGGTCTCTACTGCTCATCCCGCCTTTGCTACTCCAGCGCCGGTCGTTCCCGCTGATGTCATTGAAGAGTTCACACCAACTCGCACAAGTAGCAGCTCTGATATTGAATTCGAGCCTGTTGTGGGCAGCGTGAATTTAAATGAAGAGGACATGGATGATTCCGATCTGGACGGTGAAGATGTCCTCGATTCGTTCGAAGATCCCACGCCCGGTGAGGCTCAGCCGGTGAGTTATTCGTGGAGTATGGAATGTAGCTCACAAGCGATGTAGAATTTGACTGAAATGCAAGGTATCGAGGCACTGCAACAAGGAATTAACGAGGCATGAGCCTACGTGTGTCCTGTATTCACTTCAATTTCTTACATATTGGACAGGATTCACCGGTTTCAACCATCCTTGAACGTGTGGACCAAACTTGGTGCTTGATTTACGAAGCTGTTGAGTCCGAGGTCCGACTCGGAGTCTGAGCCTCTACCTTCTCGCGTGCTTGATGATGCATTCCATTTCATGGATCGACTTCTGCGGCCTTTATCCAAGAAGCACTCTGCATTCAAGGCTTTCTCCCATGATTTTAGCGAGGCAATTTTTATTCGGGATCGGTCCGATGAAAACAGCGGTTCGAACAGTCCTCGAGAAGCATGGTATAAACTGGGGATTATGCAAAACGGGCAATGTCCGCTGCACTCAATCGCCGCATTCGTCGTTATATTCCCCGACGAACCGTGCTGTTGGAGCGGGTGAGAGTCTTGTTTACAGCTTATGCAGACATGCGCTGCACAGCGAAGAAAACAAGAGGATCATTTTTCACCGATGAAGCGAAAGAAATGGCCCGAAATCTCCTCAAGGACGGTGCACAGAGGGTATCTTTCGGACCCTCCGAATATTCCATTGTACTATCTGATGGGAACTGACCGCGATGGCCTCAATTTGTACCGGACAGTTCGCGGGCACCAACTCTGTCGAAGGTGGATTCCATATGGCTGTCAGACGCATTTTTGGGTCCCTTCGGGCGTCACCTGAACTGGCAGAATGTATTTTAATTAACTGGATCCTTCGGCGCAACCTCAAGGTAATGTTTATGGTACAATTTATTCAACCCTCCTTATTTAATATGTTCGACTCGGAGCAGGTCGGGTTTCATAATCGCACAGGGCGCAAGTACCGTGGACACTTTGACATCTGGACTCGCGACGAAATTGTCGAGTTGGCTACAAACGCTGGCATGACACCATCCTTCCCCCTTCCTCGTGTGCTCTCCACTCGCATCGCAACATCCGAAACTATCGGTATCTTGCCCATGTCAAAATCACTCGCTGAAAATCTCAACATCGTCACCCTCCCGCGGCCACATATCACCGGCGTACCACACCACCGAGACACCCCGGTTCATGTCTTGACACGGCTCAGCACCAAACCGACAAATATTTACCGCTATCTCCAGCTGCGACAGCTCGTGCTGTTCGCAGTTCTTCCTGTTCACACCCTCGCTGAGTATATCTTGTTCAAAGAACTCATCAACAACCCGATGTTCAAAAAGGGAGGAAAAGTCAGCCCGCCGCACGAACATTACAACAACATCGACTGGGATAAATTCTGCAAGTTTTGGAATGCACAGTGCAATATCCAATCCCGAGCAATAACGGACTCAAAACCAGCGACTTTACTACAAAGTCCCCCCTTCAGCTCGAATCACACCACAAGAAAAGCATCTTGCTTACCTCCGAACGTACCACCCTCGCCTCGGGTGATAATTTTGTTGCTCGCCAGCCGTTTCTCGACATCATCACTGCTGACAATAACGCCGCACCGATGTCCTTCCCGCAATTCCATTTCCTGATGGCGAGACAGACCTTTCTATCGGTGGTCAGTTCATTTTACCATCCAGCTACCTGAAACTGACGAATTTTATATCTTGTTAGGCGAAACCAACGATCCCACCTCGTTTGACCGCATGGCTGTGCGTCCCAAAGCTGGGGAGCCTCGAGACGCGGAGTATATTGATCTCGAGCCTGTGACTGAAAGCGTACCTTCAGCGTTGGTTGTCGACAACATCAGCCCGCCAAGTCAGCCGCCCATACCAGCTCTTCCCCTTCCCTCCGGTGATTTTATCCACCCCACCCATCCAACAAGGAGGACCGTTGTTTCAAACCTTGTTGCCGAACGCACAGGCAACACGAGCGGGACCAGCAAAGCACGCTCCACGCCGGTGCGCCCTTTGCGTCAACAGTTTGTGTGAAAGGCGGCTCCGGTGTGCAGGGAGGGGAGGGACAGGTACGTTGTACATGTCCGCACCCGTCACCGGCACCTGGTGTTAAGATCAAACCAAAATACACTGAAAGAGATAAATATTGCACACCTGGCGCAGCAGAAACAACAGCGGTAGTATTCTTCTGTTATAGATTACTTAGTATCTGGATGTTGGATGTGTTGCTCATTTCTCTTGAGCCCTCAATACATTCAGATCGCACGAAGTTTGCAATAATTTTGCGGTTCGACAAAGTATATATCATTTGTTATCGACTACATGATGTTTAGTGCAACAAACGCGGCCTATCCATCTACTTCTTCCGTGGCGCTGCAGCATAGTGTAATGTTCGTGTTGGTGCCGCCGTTGTCGCGCGGCTCGACGACTGTCGAGGGCGCACGACAATACCAACATTGACATTCGGGAAGTGAAGCTAACAGAAACTGGTATGAGACGGATGGAGATGTACGTAGAATATTATTACGCACCTTTGCAACCGTTGAACGACCGAACTCGGCCTTCCAAACCGGCTGCGCGTGTAAAATCAGCGTGTCTGATAGCATGAGGGCCGTTTGCACAAGCAAAACCGAGAGGATGGCCGTGTGTTTGGCTAAAGCGAGGTCACGGGGTGACGCTGAGGAAAGAGAATCTAACATGAGAACAAGGAACGATATAGAATTAGTACTATTGCGCACCTGAAAATCTCTTGACATTCAAAACACAGCTGCGAAGAACATCGTCTCTGAGTTGCGAGGCTGAAGGCGTGAGGTGAGGGTGAGTTGACAGTGTGCACTGGAAGAACATTCCCGGGAGTCGTTGGTTCGAGCGATGACAAGAGAGACGCAAGAAAGTGCGGGAGATGTCACGGTGGAAGTCGTGCGGGGGGACCAGAGGTGAGCATGCGAAAAGAGAGCGCGAGAAACGGAGGCAGCAGTTAGAAGCAACACAAAGAGGCGGCCAGCAGACGACACAAAGACGCACCGCCGCCGTAGGCAGCAGCGGTGCGGGCAAGAGGAGCGCGATGGAGGGTGTTGGCAGAAGTCGAGATTCGGATCTATCGGACAATCGGACGCAGACGCGAACGATGACAGCCTCGGGCTGTGTGCGGGATCCGCCGAGGACATCTTGAATTTGATTCGCTGGATTATGTCCCAAGGAGGCACTTGCTCCGAAAGGACATACCTTATACCATATCTTGAATAACATTGATTTGCCCGTTTATGGCAAAAGTTTTCAAGATCTCGACGCGTTCTGTGCGCGCCACACTCAATTTCAGAAGCTGAAACCCTGGAACTAGGGTCTAAGGGACTTGGTTAGTCTCTCCCTTTTCTCCCTTTTCTCTCTCTCTTTTTTGCAACTTGAAATCTTGAATTCGTCTGGCTCTCCACAGACATAATTAATAAGCCAAATTTGGCTCATTAATCAAGTCTGTGGAGGCTTATGTCCAAAAAAGGCATACCTTTGTGTTCCTACTTATCCCGACGGATCCGTTGATGTTCCGATTCACACGTGCGACGTGATTGACAGATTGCACTGCAATTGCATCTTCCTCTTCCCGCGACTGCCATGGGCTTCACCAAACGAACGAAAGAAGACGCCGAAGAAGGCAAAAGGACCCCACGGCGGCTTCCGCAAAGGGCGCAGGGCGACCGCCGAACTCAAATAAGCAACCGAAACCCATCCAGCCGGTCAAAGCACCCCATCCGAGGAGGAGTTTCGGCGAACCTCTTCGGTGGGCTTCCAGCCATCGACTCGCAGTCGGCGTCTGTCCCCCTGCCTTCTTTCAACCTTATAATTCACACACACGCGCAACACTCGGTATTTCTGCGCAATCGAGCCGTGCCGATGTCGGAGAAGGAACTACTGTACATCCATCTACAACGGCATTTTACTCGCAGGCGCCGCCAACAATTCCAGTAAGCTCCACGGATCGTATGTATTCTTATATTTGCTGTCTTGTCCATTATTATGGTTCATATTTTCAGCAAGCACCGGAATAGCTGCTGGGCATTGGAGACAGCTCAATTCCGAGTTTGAGTTTATCACCGAAAAATGACGAGCATGCGGATATCGCCGCCGGCGATTGCAATATTGACGAGAGCCTCGTAAATGAGGCGTTGGATCATATTCATCCTGACGCGGGTAGCGCGGAAGCTGGAATCGGCGCGGATGAGACTGTTGTTGACTCTGAAATTCACAAACAACTTGTCGAACTGAAAGCGCGACTTGACCGCGAGATCAAAGTTCACAACATGCCGCTTTGCTACGTTCGAGGCAGTTTTTACGATCGCCCTCCGCATCCGGTGTTCGCACTCCACAATGGTATGAAAGTAAACGGTCTTGATCCAAGAGACCTCTACTTGCGGGACGTATTTATATGGCTTCCATACTTACTTCCTGGAAGTCCAAAGCGATTTATCTGCACCTGTGGAGGTGCATTATCTCGCAATGGTGCGCTTTTTGCGGTCTTTGGTTAATAATTCAACTTATGTAATTTACTTCAACAGGGTTCAACGATGATCCAATTGCTCGCCGTGTTCGTCACATTCCAGACGACTTTTTCTTGTTCACAAATCGATTCATTTGTGATGATCGACGGTTGAATGAACCAGGATGCGGTAAAAGCTGGCAGGGTACCGATCCACATGTTTTTGGCGCAGCTGCCCCGGCAAGTGCAAGTTGCATTTCCCTGGTAAAATCTCGAACACTGCCGTTTCATTTTCGGGTAACCTGACTCCTTTCCTCTAGCCTACATTTCTCCTCGCGCGCCATTTCAAAGTTGTTGATTCGTCTTCATGAGAAACAGTTTTTCTCATCGACACGGTGCTGCGCCATTTGCCGAAATGGTCGCTGAAGTTCAATATCTGTCGCAGGCAGACAATGAACTAATGTACACTGCGGCGGCCAATTCTTATGGCCAAACAGGTCTGCAACAGTTCTCCTCTTTTGATTGATCCAAAGGGATATGCTGGATCCCCGCCCTCGGCACCGTATTTGAAGGGGCTTTTCACCGACGTTGTTTCCGCGCACCGTGTTTTCATCGAGCGCGATACAGCAAAAAAGCCGTTGACGATTGCGAAAGCAGATCATACATTCGATGTAAGCCAATTCACTATCATTTTACGATTCGCTCAAATTTGCCTCCTTAGGTTTTGAAGCATATGGGTGGCGTGAAAGGCGAAACGGATATTCACTCGCTGCCTATACTTGCATGAACGAGTTCGAGGAAGCCCGGTGGGCACTCAATTGTCTACTCAAAGTCCGCTCGAACATGTTGAAGACATGTTACGAGTACATGTTTCAAGGGCCTCGAAGCCTCACAAAATCCACCGACTCAGATATTATATACAGATTCGCCGCAAGGTAGCCAAAATCATTTTCCGAAAAATTGGACTCATTTTTTTTTGCCAGGGGAGCGATCTTTCCATGAGCGGATTAATACAGCCATGACTTTGAACGTCGTACCTGTTACGGAGTGGACTGATCTTCCGCGGTTCGCAGTGCAACCCAACATCGCAACGGTCTTGGTTTCCGACTCGATTCAAATCGAAGACGCAGCAAATGAAATTCTCCATGATTTCTTTGGTTATAGCTCACCATCGCAGCTCTATCTGGTTGCACTGGCGATAAAATCAGAGCAACGTGCAGGTGAGAAATCTCCCCGACTTCACTTCATTCAGCTCCGAACGCGAAACAAGATATATATATTTAAGGCAAGATACAATACAGTACATTTTATTCAAAACCATCTTTGCTAAATAGAGCGTTTGCGACGCAGCCGTTGGAGCCATCCGATGGCTAATTCGCGTTGCGTCATCTGGTGGCTCCACCCGCCAAAACTGGGCGCCAATGGCTGCCGGAGCCATTGGGCGGCTATTTTGGCGGGTGGAGCCATCGCGTAACGCAACGCAAAATCAGCCGTTGGATGGCCCCAACGGCTCGTGCGGCAAACAGGCTAATACGGAATAGGTTTCTCAACTGCGATCCCCGAGCGACGTCTTACCATCACTCCGGTTCCATCTTGACCAACTCATCCATCATCAAAATTGGTCACGATATTCGACGTAGTCTCCAAACCATCTCCCAGGCATTCTCGATTCAAGATATTGAAGCGAGTCTGGCCGGGAAAAATCCAATCGATTCTGGATTTGGCCAAATATGCAAAGCTCAAAGGCCGGGTAGACTCACCCCTCGCCTCGCTCCATGACTTGGCCGGTGCTATACTTCATAAATCTTTTTCTATCCCTGCTCCTACGACTCCTTGGGTTGCCCATCCTCCCAAACCATGTCTGCTGAACTCGAGTGCCTCTGGGAGATTTATGTTACACTCAGTAAACTGGATTCAGTCGGCCTTCGCCTTCAGCAGACTCAGGCAGAAACCAATGGGCAGCTTGTAACCCTCGTACAAGCATGCAAACCCGTTGCAGAAGGCTCGATTGTCGGTCAGCATGAAGGTTATCTTGACGCAGTGATGGATGATGAAGGCAACACGAAACGAATCAATATATCTCGCTCACGCTCACTGATCAAGATTTCAAAGGTAGAATGTGCATGAATCGTCATTTCTGTTCTTAATTTACATCTTCTAATAGGTCCTCGTTCCCGGCGCGATTCACGCGCTTCACAAGCAAACAATGGAGTGGATTATGGCCCATGGAAGTTTCGCCGTTGTGACTACATCACAGCTCCATTCCCGCAGTGAAACGCCGCCTCAGTCGGTCTCTACTGCTCATCCCGCCTTTGCTACTCCAGCGCCGGTCGTTCCCGCTGATGTCATTGAAGAGTTCACACCAACTCGCACAAGTAGCAGCTCTGATATTGAATTCGAGCCTGTTGTGGGCAGCGTGAATTTAAATGAAGAGGACATGGATGATTCCGATCTGGACGGTGAAGATGTCCTCGATTCGTTCGAAGATCCCACGCCCGGTGAGGCTCAGCCGGTGAAACGCTTGCTATTGGTTTACTGTATAACTTTATTCGTAGAGATAATAAATCCCTTCAAACAAAATCCACACAACTTCAGCTTCGCGTGCGAGTCGGGGTTCCAGTAACGTATCTACTGTGGCAATCTGACTATATTCCTCAATCCGAGGATATATGTTATACAATTCAAGGTGTCTTGACTCGATTAAACTTGCTTTGAGTTGGCGCGACTCGATCCTATTTGAGCCTCTCGAACTCAGGACTTAGTCTTTCGCAATGTCGGTTGGTTGTAGGAGTCTAGGTAATTTATCTTGTTCAAGTTTCCTTTCAATCCGTTGGAATATGGCACTTGACTGTTAAGTCGCGCTTAATCCCTTGTACTCGCGTTTCCCTTGTCTCAGAATTCCGTTTCACGCGTATGGTTCCCGTTCAAATTTACTTAGTTCACGCGTTTAACAAATCTCTGATCAAATCACAAGTCCAATTTATAGATTGAAAACAAAACAGAAAACTAGTTAAGTTCCCTGGGTTGTCCCACTGGATGTGAACACTCTTTACTGAACGTGCGGCTGATAGCTTACACGGACAATCAAGGAGGGAGCAATCCACTGGAGCCCAGCTAATAATTTACAGGCTTTATATACTACGCTCGAATAAATATTTACATCTCAATTGGGTATCTACCTACGTGTCCTGGTACGTGTATTGTCCTTATTTAGCAGACGAGGCTGTTAAGTCACGCCTGTGTGTCGTGGTGGCACGCGCGAGTAACGTGTAAGTACACGAGGAGTCACTATCGCATTTATCGCGTCGATCCCTCGTGATGGTCACGTGTGCGTGATGGATCCTCTCGATCCTTGACTCGATACTGGCTTCTATCCCACTCATCGCGGCTAGCCTTTCGAGGATACGAATGTTCCTGCTACGTGCCTCGCCTCGAGGTAAGGTCCTTCCGGTCCTTGCCAGAACTTCTAATTCGTCTTGAGTAGAGAAATCTCTTCAAGATCATTGATCCTATGATGATCCGCTCTTCGGCATCTTCGGCAATCCTTCTGCCGCTACTCGGTTTCCCTTGGTTCGTCGTTCCGCGACTCGAATCCCTTGATCTTGGCCTAGGCGCGCTGCCTAAGTATTCCCCCAATGTTATCCCATGTTCCTTGATGTCCCCTTAGGTCCCAATTCAATTGGTAGAATGGTTGGACTTAGAAGAGGGATTGTTATCCTTGACTACCGTGTACGAGTACCCATTCTGGATAATCATAAGTCGTAGACAAGTCTAGCTTTCCTTGCATCATCTAGTTAACAGCGCGGGCACGCTTTAACCCTCCGAGATATATTCCAAGAGATGTTCCTATATTCCTCTTAGTTCAAACACGCGTTATATAATATTAAACATGTTCAAAAATTGAGAAAACACGGGGTGTTTTCATCCCAGGCCTATCATCTCCCCATTTCATAAATCTCGAGCGTCCCCGCTCGATTTTGCACGCGCGTTATTCCAATCTCGAGGCGTAATCCTGTTTACGTCACTGCCGACACTCCTGAGGTCACCCGAGCGGAACCAAAATTCACTTTGATCTAGTTACTTTTATGGTAACCCTCGCCTCGGCTAATCCCAATTCCTTAATTTTCAGCGCGGGACGGTCCTCTCTCAAGGCAAGCCTACTTAAGAGCCACCTCTGCTCTTGTGGTCATTGATATGACTAGTGTTCACGTGTTAGCCACGCCCCTTTGCTGATTTTGCCCAATTCTAGGCCAGTTTTGGAATTTCCTCGACATATTCATTTGTCGCGGCTTCGAAGAAGCTGCGTCAATTCAGAGAGAATCTGGGCTCAAGACTTCTTAGAGCTTATCATTTCCGTGGGAGATGGTCCGTGCGCGACTGTATTGGCTGCGCAACTAAGGACAACTTCCCCATTCTTTTCTCTTTCCAACCCCACTATGAACTTCACCGACGACTTCCCCGCCGTCCGCGACCTCGCGCGCGTTAAATATGGCCTTCCGCCGTCTTACGGCGCTAGCTCAGCACCCTTCCCAATCACTGAAGAGCACGTAAAACTGCCGCCAAAATCTCCCTATTATCCCCTTCACTCTCTCGAGGCAGACCAATTCCTTCGCCTGTCTCCGGACGACCGCAAAGCCCTCGTTTTTCTTGAACACCCCATCGTCGTTCGGTTTATAGGTCTTATCAAGGATCGCAGCCGTATCCTTCGATCCAGCCCCGTTTTCTTGCAGTTCATTATCGATCAAGTCCGCCCCATCCTGGTGCGTCCTATACGTTTCCTTTTTCTCTTTCAAAGGGTGCTTATCTTCCCTTTTTCTAGACCCACTTCCGTCAGAAGCACTTCGACTCCATTCCATTGACGCCTCTCTTGCGTCGAGTCTTATGTGGGATCGCGCAGGTTGTCGAGATTGCCCGTCGAAACAAGCTCGTGACTCTCCCTATCGAGTCCAAGTTCCTGCTCCCCGCCTTTATTCGTGACGACAAGGAGCGCCCGTGGCTCAAGGTGAGTACCGTTTTTAATCTCTTTATCCTGTCTCGATCTAATACTTTATTTCAGGAAGAACCTCTCCCGATGAACTTCCAGTTCGCCAATTCCTTTGATCATTATCGCGACCACCACGTCGAAGATCCCTTGCTCACTCCTGCCGAGCACAATCTTCTTGTCGAGGCCAAGACCGAAAATTTGGACAACTTGTGTCTCCTGCACGACGAACTCATCCCGCTTCGTGCCTCGAACGTTCCCGTTGCTGAGGCCGACTTGCCTCGCGTTGTCAAAGTACTCGACAGGGCTGGTGATGACTTCGTAAGCTAGGCCCCCCCTTTCTACTTTCGACCCTTGACTCAAGTATTGCTATAGCTCAATATTACCGAGCACGTCATCCGAGAGTCGGTGTTCACTCGTCGCTTCATCAATACTATGTTTTCTCTCATAGACGCCGTCCCCGAGGATCGCCGCCCGTATTGGTGGAAGTATTGCTTCAAGAATCGTCCAGTCGAGGTATGTCTCTTTCTGCAACTTCTTCCCCAAGTCTTCCCCTTTTCTAATCCTTCTTTTCCTCGTAGATGACAGAGTTCTTGCCCGTGGGCTTCCGGTTCCCTACCGAGAAGTTTGGCTATAGTCGCGAGCCTTTCCCATTGCAGACTCTAAAGGAACATGGCGACCCTATCGTGGATGCCTGGGTGTTCCATTGTCGAGAGGCTCAGCGCGAGGTTAAGCCACCCAGCCCTCCGCCTTCTGTTACGAAGCGCGACAAGACCCGGTCTCGCCACTCGTCCGTTCAGTCCGAGCCGCCGTCGCCCGCGACCATCGCGATGAATCTTAAAATACAGAGAGATGAGCTCCTCCGGGCCAAGGAGAAGGAACCTCTTTTTCTTCCCTCTGATTCGCCCGTCTCCGACCACGAACCCATCGAGGAGGACCCTCTCTTGTTGAAGACGCCTCAACCCCCCGTTATCGTGGTCGTTCCTGCCCTTGCTCGTCCTGGTTCCGCTGTGACGAATCCCAAGTCGATTCTGAAGGTCAGTCTTCCTTTGAACGCCCTCATTTCCTTTTTACTCATGTTTTCTTTTCTTAGAAGCCCGCGGTTCCTCGCGTCAAGTTTCTCTTCCTCCGGTTGAGACCGAGGTCCCTCCACCACAGGATGATACTCCTCTTAACCCGAAGAAACGCGCCGCCCCGCCGACTTCAACCGTGAGTAATTCTGTAGATCCCGCTTCCGATTAGATCCTTTATCTAATCTAAATTGTCCTTAGCGTCCACAATCAACATGTCCTCGCGCGATCGCGCTGAGTCCATCGACATTGATTTGGACTTCCCTGAAGTCCCCGCAGGAGCTTGTTCACCCTCGCCAGCCGATCTCGAGTCCTCCGATGGTGAAGACGAGCTCTCCGATAATGAACGTCCTCAAAAAACGCCAGAAAACGTCGGCTCGCGGTAACACTTCCACCCCGTCTCCTTCTAAAAAGGGACGCGGCAAGTCCACCGCCGTTCTTGAAGAAACCGTGGTCCTCTCGGATGGCAAACTCATCGCCAACAACCCGGAGACGTTTTTCCCTCCGTCCTCGCGCGTTCATCGCACTGGCAATACAGTCCTGTTCTTCCTGCCGACGCCGAGCCGATCAAGGTTGAAAAACTGTCGAACGTCCTGACTTTGGCCAAGTCCGATAATATTTTGGTAAAACGCTCGACTTAATCGTTTTTCCACTCGCGCTAACTTAATTGTCTATTTAGCTCAACGGTGCCTGTCTGCCCTGCCTTCAGAGTTCCCGCGACGATTGCGAACACGGGATGTTTGCCCGTTGTTCCAATTGCGCTAAGAAGCATGGCTCGCACTGCAACCATAGCTTCACCGCTAAGGAGCAGAAAGGTTTGGCTCGCGCTCTCGAGCCGTATTCCAGATTATCGATGAACCGTATGTTATTTCTTTATAACTTCCTTATTTGTCGTTACTGACCCCATTTTCAGGCGTAAACTCGGAGATCGACGCATTTTCGGACGCGTTCGAGATTTACGAGGGCCTTCGTCAGCCCTTCCTCAAGGCGCGCGCTTTGGTGATTTCCCTCGGGTCAAATGTTGGAGCTCGCCTTCGCGAGAACATAACCGCATACGGCCCAGAGAACGTGCCGGGGCTCGAGGACCTATCGGATGAGAGTCGCGAGGCGGTGATGCGTGCCTGGGGAGAAGGTGTTAACCTTCTTGCGCCAGAGGCCGAGGTCTCCAGACAACCTTCTCCAATCAACGTCGAAGACGACGAGGAGGATGTCGTGGGCTTAGCTCTCGCTGCTGAAGAATCTCTCCAGGCTCATCGTCGCGCGCAGGGTCCCGTCTCTGACCCTGGCGCCAGTTCTTCTCGCGATCCTATTCGTATTTCGCCTCGCAGGAACAAGGGTAGGAGGGACGACGAAGCTTAGTCGCGCGTTGATGAAATTTTCGCGTAAGTCTCGATTTTCCTCCTATCATTTCCTTTCTTTAACGCGTCTTAGTAGAATTTTTATGAATATCTACTGCCGTCCGTCGCGCGCACTTATCGCGCCAAAATTTTCTTTTTTACATACACCGCTGCTTGCTACGATGAAAACATCCCGTAGTTAATTTCCATAGTATTCTGTACGCGCGTTCGCGCAGGCCGAACAATACACGGTAATTGCCTGCAAACTTAAAGCGTGAGATCGAGATTATCTTAAGTCAATTTTAGCCGCTCAAGATAATCAGCGCGCCAACTCGCGTGTTTGATTATCGATGACGTTTGACCCATCAAGGGAGCAACCGGTCCAATTGTTCCGAGTACTCCTTTGAGAAAAGATTCACACGATCACTCATATTTAAGTTTTGTCTCGACTTGATTTTCCTTAGGCTTGTAATCCTTCATGATCACCCCAATACGCCCAACATCTTCGACGCTACTTCTTCGCCTGGTTGCTGGCCTGTGGCCCATCCTGCTGCTTATAAACGCGCCCCAAACTTCTTGAGTTACATGAAGCTGCTCGCACTCGATGGCGTAACGTTCTTCCAGAGGATTCTTCAGCGTGTCAAGACTAACATTTCTCCAGTTCTTTGAGAAGTGCGCGAATTGCCGTGGCTTCAAATTCGCTTGTCACAACGAAGGCTGGGGCAAACCATGTCTCGAGTGCAAGAACACTGGGAACATCTGCCCCTTTGCAGAACGCTCCGAATTCCTATGCCACATCAAGATGGAACGCGAGAAATTCCTTCATAATTTCTGCGGCCCTAGTGCGTCTTCCTTTGACTGTTTCTCGAGTCGAGCTAACAGTAATTTCAATTCAGACCGTGAGGAGGGCCTTATCCAGTTCTACGCCAACGCTCTTCAAGCTTTCATGGCGTTCGACCAGGCAGCCAACCCTAAGGCTAAGAACTTTCGCCGCGACGGATTTGTAGGACACTTATCCTTAATTTCCGACCCTTGGGCTGTTCAGTTCCTCGTTGATCATGTTGATCATCCTGACTTTGATTTTACTTTGGTAGAGAAACAGGCGATTATGTTCCAAGCCTCCATTGTTCCTGCACCTATGTAGTCCTGTACTTTTCCTTTAGTACACGATACACCTTAAATTTACGTCGCGCGACGGAATTTCCTTATTGAACTTGTTATGACAAGACTGACGTGTGAAGTCCGATCGAAGTCATGACTTAGTCGATCTCTCGTGACTTTGTCGTGACTTTTTATGATCGAGCCGCGCCAATTCTGTCTTCTTAGTTCAATCGGATTCCTTTCCGCGTGTAAATCTACGACAACCGATGTCCAGATTGCGTGTCTGGTTTTAAGTCACGCGAGATCCTTGATGTATCACGTTTTTCTTCCCTTAGGCGGTATATTCTTCCGCGTAGGCAAGGAAATCTCGTGACTTTTGATCGCGGTCACGTTTTTCAGGAACCCAGTAATTACGCGCGAGTCGAATCTCGACTCTGTATCCATAGGCTTCGTGCCACGTCTTCTTACGTGTCTAGGGAATGACCAATGAAGTCCCGCCTGACTTTGACGCGATTTACTAGTCCCCTCCCCATTTCATAAAATTTAACTGTCCTCAGTTAACACGTATGACGCCCGCTCCGTCCTATAAAGAGTTCGAGTTCTTTCGACCATTCACCAGTCTCTTCGACGACTACCCCTCTCTAGTAGCATTAACAATGTCTCCTTCTATTCGCGCTCACCTCACCACTGCTCAATATGAAACCCTTATTTCTATTGGGGACAAGGTTGCCGCGACTCGTTACCCCCGATCGTACCAAGCAGCGCGCCTTCCTGGACCAGCAAACCGTCCTGTTGGTGCGTTTGCTTAATTCCTAGAACTCGCATTGTTGCTGATTCCACGATTCCTTATTTTTAGGACGGTATGTCGGCTCTCCTTCCTGAGATAGCCAAGGAAAAACCGCTCTACGACACCTACTTCGCCGTCAAGAACAGCTATCACCAGTCCGCTACCAATCCCAATGGTGCCATCGGTGGCCGCTACCCCGTCATCGTCGACCTCTGCGCTCGCATCAAGTACGAACGCGACCGTCTTCGTTCCGGTACAACCTCTAGTCAACAAGCTCATCGTACTGAGCTCGAGGAAGCGCGCGCTGTCGCTGAGGAATTAGAGGCTAAGTCCTCTAAGAAAGGCAAAGGCAAGGGGAAGGTGAGTTCCGAATTCATTCTAGTCGCGTTTTTGTCTAATAATTCAGGCAAAGGCGAAGAAATCTAAGGCAACCGTCGAGGATCCCAACGATTCTCCCTTCGATGATTCCGAACTGCCTCTCCCTACCGGTGAGCTCGACGATGTTATGATTGTCGATACTGAGCCGGTATGTACCTAGGTCTTGCCTCTCGACTCGAGGTTATTGACCAACTCTGCGATGCTCTTCGCGCTTTCCAGGTTGAGGCTACCGCGCCTGGTTCTCGCTCGACTCAGTCTTTGGACGAGCGTCCTCATGTGAGCTACCCTCTCCAAACTCTGAAAATCCTCGGGCAATTTGCTCGATTAATTCGTCGGGACAGCGTGCCTCTCAGTCGAGTAGTGCGCGCCCTTCCTCGGTACGCCTCTCATTTTTAAGAATGAAGGGTTTTGACCGAAGGGCTCCCCCTTATCTCAAGGCCATGGCTGTTCTTGCCCGTACTGACCCCGACTCAGTATCTGGACCCGTTCACGAGGACTTCCCGGTCCCACCACCCCGTAAACGATCGCGGCCGTCCAACTTTGCTTATGAGGATTCCGCAGAGCAGTATTCCGGTGCGTTTATTTAGCTCTTATATATTTAAGTCGCGTCTAATTATTATTCTAGCGACCGAGCTCGCCACTAACAGCGAAGCAATCCAGAAAACTGTTGCCGAAGCTTCTAAGCTCGTTGAAGCCAGCTCCTCCGATGATAACCTTGGATCCCTTCGACTACAGGAGGCGGACCTCCGGAGCCGGATTGGATTTGCCAACTCGCAACTTCGATACACCCTCAATCACCGACAGCTCCTCGTCGATGAGCTCAAACGAGTTCTTGACCTTCAACACGACCGCTCCGCCAAAGCCCCCTCGACTTGAGATCCTCGAACGTCCTCGGAACCCAAAGTTCGTCTCTTATTTAGGGTTTAGCTTTTCCTGCGATTTTCAGCTGATTCTAGCTCTTTTGAATTAGCATCGAATCCTCCAATCGCACCCATCGCCGTACTTCCCAGACTGTTCATTGTCCTCATTGTGACACATCTCGCCATCACCTTGCTTTTTGCCAGTAATTTATTTTAGACGCGCTTCGAGTTCACCTATGCAAACCCTTCGCCCAACTCCTATTACTGTCTTTATTTGATCTCCCCGAGCAGTCCTATCCTCTTTGATACGTCCAACTCGTGATACGCACACTCCTTCACCTCTGTTTTTACTTCCTTATGCCCTTATGCCCCTATGCAATATATGTCTTTACCGCGTACCTTGCGTTCGAGCCAACTTCGGAAGTTTCCGCTAAGTCATCTCACGGTTGAACTTTCCTCCGAGAAGACCGACGGGGCTGGTTTTCGTACGAGATTTCCTTTCGAATCTCGTCTAAGTCCAATTCCTCGACTTGGTCCTCCTCGAATTCATCTTCCTGTTCTTCTCCATCGTCTTCTTCCTGTAACTCCATTCTTGATTTAATGTGAACCTTGCGGAACTGCAAGTCTTGACCCGAGTATTCATCTGAGTCTTTCATCGCAGCTAGTTCGTCAAGTTTTCGAGGAGACAAGTCGATTAAGTCGAGGATGGTTCCTGGCAGCTCGAGTTTCTCTCTTTGTTCAAAAGGTATTACTCGGAATTGAGCTATTTTGCCCTGGAAGACTGAACCGTCAAGTTCGCAACATATATATGCGCCGCCTTTGGCACGTCTAACAACTACCATTGGTCCTAAGTATCGAGGGTGCATCTTCCTGTTCAGCGACTTCTCAGTAGTCGTATTCCTGACTAGGACCAGATCGCCTGGTTGGAAGTTATAATCTTTTATCTTCCCGCGATTTTCCTCCTCGTACTTTTTGACCATCTTCCGTTTCTCCTCACTAACTCGTTCAACGCATTTCCTCCACATGTACTGAGTGCTTGGCGAGTGCTTTAGCTCTCAAACCAATTAGTTCAGCGGTGGAAATTGGCGCGCCTGGGTATTCTACCAACCAGGTTGCTTCCTCGATGTCCAAAGGTAATATTGGATGAGCGCCGCACACTGCGAAGAATGGAGAACATCCCATTCCTCTTCTTACAGTTATACGGTCCGCCCATAATACTTGAGGGAAGAACCAATACCATTTCTTAACATCACCGCCGGTTGCCTTGTACAATGATTGCCGGATATCCCAGTGCCCTCTTTCCACAGTTCCGTTCGCCTGGGAATTGTAAGCCGAGATTTAATTCCAACTACCCCGTACTTCGAGTTTAACCATTTTAGCGCGGCAATGAACTGCTTGGCATTATCAGTTACAATCCACTCTGGACATCCCCAACGACAGATTACATCCTCGAGCAAGAACTTGCCGATAGTCTCGGCATCCTCGGATCTCATCGGCCGGCCTTCAACATACCGCGACAAGGAATCCCTCGCCGCTATGGAAATACCTGTGACCGTTCGAGACTTCACCCATTATCATGACATCGGTGTGTATCTTCTGGAAGATGCTTGGAGTCAAGGTAGGTCTCGGCGGGATTTTCAACAGAGCTTTCTGCCTTTGTTGACATATTTTGCAGGTATTGCAAAACCAAGTCACATCGCGTTCAAGTTCTGGCCACCAAAATCGAAGCTCGATCTGAGAACGAGTCGCGTATATTCCTCGGTGCCCCAAGGCATTATGCGACGCCCTCATCATGTACATTCGATGTTCCTTCGCGACTACCAATTTATGCATCGAACCTTCTCCTTTCCTATATAATTTTCCACCCTTGCTCAAGAAGAAGTATCTGGCGAATTTCATAAATTTCTTGAATTCCTTGTTGTCCATTCCAGTAGGTCTAACAAGAGGACTCTTTAGCCATTCCTTCACGATCTCGATTCTCTCGTCCTGGGCTATTGCTGCCCCGGATCGGTGATCCTCGACATATTTCTCTCGCTTGTCTGGGTTATTTTTAAGTTCTAGGTCCGGAAGTAAAGGTTCTCCTCCTTCCACTGATACTATATACTGCGGCATTACAAGTCCTTCGGCCTTGTAAGTCTGGACAACCTTTTCCTGGATGGCTTTTTCTTCCGTCCGGGCGACCGTGATTTCATCTTCGAAATCGTCTATCGAGGAGGCAGCCCCTTCCAATCCTTGGAAGTATCCTCCTCGTTCGTCGATCTCGTCTTTGAACTCGTCGAAGTCGAGGGGTTGTTCACAATTATAGTCCCAATCTTCATGATTTTCCGGGGACGGATTCTGATCCAACCCTTCCTCTGTATTGGGCCATTCCTCGTCTCCTGGTTGCGCTTTTCTCCGCGACAACCCATCTGGCGGGAAGGTTACTCCTCTGACGTGCTTAAGTTTGAAGTGAAACATCAGGATCTGCTCGATCCAACGATTAATCGTCGCGTTTGGTCCCATACCTGGGTTATTTAACATTCCTTGATATAGAGCGCGTCAGTTTTCGACTACTAACTTCCTGCATCCCAGAAGCCAATATTGCATTGCCTCTAATGCTCGCTTTAATCCATACAACTCGCGCTTCGGCTGGGAGAACCTGCTTTCCCTCTGGTTCAAAGTTATTGACGCAAACTTCGCGTAATACTTCTTCAGTTTATCAATAACATCATGTTGATAAATTTGAATCCCAATTGCCATCCATGAAGTGTCCACAGCAAGTACGATATCGGAGTCCCAGTCGTAATTCAAAGGTTTCAGCGCGGGACATACTTTTATCGCTTCCTTGAGTGCATTCATAGCCGCGACTTGTTCTGGACCCCATACGAATTCAACATCATTCCTTAATAACTTCGTAATAGGTCTACAAATTTTTGCGTATCCGTCTATGAACATTCGCAGAACCCCAGTTGTACCTAGGAATTGCCTTACGCCAGAGACATCCTCGAGAGGTCCCCATCGAACAATAACTCCAATACGGTCAGTTCCTGGTCTTCTGCCTTCAAACGAGCAAATGTGTCCAACTACCGCGAAGACGTCCCCAACATAGTATACTCTTCATACCTGAGAACGTTCCTCCACTATACTTGAGCCGCTGAATTACGCGATTCAGGTTCAAGAAGTGTTCCCAAATAAACCTCCTAATTCCGGGGTTCTCGGGTATAGTCTCATATTTTCCGTCTTTATCCTGATATCGAGTTTCCCCCTCCTCTGATTGGTACATCATCGATGTAGGGAATCGTTACATGCGGGATTTCATCCCTTAATATATATGTGACGTCGTCATGAAATATTGGAACCGAGTTCGTCCACCCTTGAGGAAGCTTGACTAATCGAAGCGCGCCAAAAGGTGTTTGGAACGTTGTAAAGTCCCCTTGACCCTTCCGCTATGTCTCGATGATCATATCCTGAGTACAAGTCGAGGCATCCCCCACATGCTCTTCCAGCGAAGTGGTCTGCCAATTCATCTGTCGCGGGAGGCACTCCTGAGTGAGCGATGGTTACCGCGTTTAGCGGTTCCAAGGCATGTACCAAGCGAATGCTCTTCCCATCCTTCTTCACAACTCCGAAGAATTTACTCCGGTACGAGGAATTTGAAGGCTCATAGACCCCCGCGTCTAGCTTCTTCTTTATAACCTTACAAAATTCCTCGAGTTGCCCGCGCGGAATTGGGATACTTCTTTCTACCCAAGTCTCGTGCTCGATTACAGGAAACTCGACGGGAGGGAAGAATTCATGTTTGAAACTGCCTCGTTCAGAGTCGTCCCAAGCGAATCCCGCCTCTTGTTTCATCATTAAATCGTGCATGAGCTTCCGCTCTTCTTCCCAAAGAAATCCCCTTCATGCTGCTTATCTATCATCTCCTTCCTTTCAGCGGTATACCTTCCAGTAGGTACGAAGTCCGCTGGTTTCGGATTTAATGGCGGCATGTCCGCTAGAGGATCTCCAATTATCTCGCGCTTGATTCTATATTTCTCTGGGAGTTCTGTATAGACTGGTCGGATTTTCAATCCTACTGGTTTATACTTCTTGCCTGCGAGAACCGAAACCTTTGGTACTTCTTCCTGACTTCTTCCGGACAAGTGCTACAAGGTTCTGGAGATATAAAATCCGCCGAGGCGCAACACCCACACCTTATTCCTTGAGTAAAGGAATGTACTTTCCTTATCTCGACTGGTGTCTTGGTGCGCGGACCTTCTTCGGGCTTCTCGGGGATGTTCGATTCCCCTTGTACCTCGATTTCTGGTCCTTCCCTGGTACTCCAAGTAAAGACACCGTATTTCTTGGTTGTCTTATTCTTCTCAAGCTTCTTACCCTTGCGGGTCTTCTGCCTAAATTCTTGGAACAAAGTCTGCGCTCTCCTGTCTCTTTTCATTGCCCTCGACCCAGTTGACGCGCTAATATACGCCTCCTGAATCTCTGTCTCATCAAATGTAAGCCTCTCGGCTTAAAATACCCCTCGATTTCTAACTCCTTATTCTCATTAAATCCAAGTTTTAGCGCCACTCTCTCCTCGTTCTTGCAGATGCACTAAGTCATCGAAGTTAGGCGAAAAACCTGCTCCGCTTTATCTGGGTCAGCAGTTCCACCCGATTCCTCATCCTCGACTTCCTCAACCGTGACTCGAGATTGCTTTGTAGAACTTTTCTCTCGTCCACGAGGAAACGTAGGCATCGAACACCTCTTTCCTGTGTTGGGATCTTTCAAGGTAACCGTCTGAGAATCATTCCTGCCATTATTTACTTGGCATTCAGTTAGAATCTCAAAGGGTCTTCCCAAAAGGACCTTATACGCCGGACCTCGAATTATATGTACTTGTAGATAGACAGTCATGTCCCCGAATTTGAAGGGAACATTCTTGGCTAACCCAACCGTCCGTTCAATACTTTTATTCGCGCTTTCCATGTGTACAATAATGTCTGGGTCCCAGGATAATTTTAACAGATTAGCCGTCTCGAGAGACATTGACACAACCTGCGATCCCGAGTCCATAACACATTCTACTCGCGCCTGCTTATTATAGTCGGGAATATTACCCTTAAATTGGCAGAGTCGCGCGCTACGAATATTGGCCTCTTCTCGTCTGTATAGATTTGCCTAGGCCTTTCACCCGGCTCGAGATTCTCCAAATATTGAAGGTAGGGGTCCAACACAGTGACCGCTCCTTGTGGTACTTCTTCGGTGGTCTGGTTTTGAATAAACACAGAGTTCAACGGAGGTAGTTCGCTCAGCTAAGTGCGTCATACTCCAGTCGCGGTTCCTCTTCTTCATCCTCGAAAGGTAGGGCCTGTTCAATTTCATCTGCGAACATAACTTTCTTAACGCGTCCCTAGGAACTGGCTTTCTAACTTTAGTTACGTCGCGTTTAATATTTGCCCTAACTTCCGGCGAAACTCCCACTAAGTCTCGCACATCCACAGTTACTTCTGTACGAAGTATCTTATCAACGACCTTCCTTCCTAGACCTTCTCTCTGGACAGGGGCCCTAACTTGATACTCCCGCGGCTCGACTTCCGTGGTTTGTTGTTCTAATCAACCAGTTGATTTTCTGTTCGATTTCTAACCGGCGGAACCGATACATAAGGAAGTTCGACATAAGCCCTGTTTTCTACGGGTCTTTTGTCTTTGTCGCGCCTATCTTCAGACTCGACTTCCTCAGCCGCTTTGCTTCTCCAATCTTTGTCTTTATCAGCCCGACCTTTTTCTTTCCGGCTCTCAAGGGGCTTAGCACTGTCGGATTTTTGATGGCTCACCCCTATCCCTGAGCTCTTCAAAAATTTGGTCCGGGCTTTCCTTGACTCTGATTCCTCGTCTGAGCAAATTGCTCTTGAGTCGCGGGAAGTTCTCCCGCTTGTAAACCTCTCATTATCAAGGTTTGGGAATATCCCGTTCATGTCGAGATTATTCCCGGCCAAAGGCATTGACTGACTTTGGGCCATATAGGTGGGTTGAACCACCTGTGGGACTTGATTTTGACCAGTAAGCTGTTGTTCAGCTTTCTGAAGTTTTACTTTCAGAGTCTTTATCTCGTCCATAGCCAACTCTTGGTCCCATCCGGTAGAGGTATCATTCTCGGAATTATAGAACGATTCGTAGGTAGCCTGCCAGTTTTGGCCAACCGCCTTGTTCTTCCAATAATTTTCTACCCTCTGTTTCTGGCTTCCTTGACCGTGAGGAATGAAGTTCCCGTCCCCAAGCTTATGGCTTCCGTTCTCTATTACTAGATGCCCCTTTTTGATGTGTTCATCTTTGTACGGGCAATCTCGTGAATAGTGTCCGGTTTCTTCGCAATAGAAACATTTCACTTCTCCTCTGCGTTCCTGCCTTTCGAACGGAGGACCTTGTCGAGATTGGTTCTGCGTGTTATACGCGTAACTCTGTCGCGGATACTCGCGTTGAGTCTGATGCGGAGGAGGATCTTTAACAAAATTTTGCAAAGTCTTTAACACTTCATCGTGCCGCAATTCTCCTGACCTCTGTATGAGAGCATATTGATCTCGGAGTTGAGCAATCGCTCCATTAATTTCCTCGATCTTTTCTTCATACGGTTCGACTTTGACCATTGGTGTT
This sequence comes from Favolaschia claudopus, assembly GCA_037176885.1. Taxonomy (NCBI): domain Eukaryota; kingdom Fungi; phylum Basidiomycota; class Agaricomycetes; order Agaricales; family Mycenaceae; genus Favolaschia; species Favolaschia claudopus. The sequence continues at coordinate 340,355 of JAWWNJ010000194.1, forward strand.
ATCGCTGTTTGCTTAGCTTCCGAGTCTATTTCAACGACGGAGCTTTGTGCTGTTTAGAGGCCAGAGTTTCGGCGAGCTTTATTAACTCTTCCAATTTTATTGGATCCTCCTTGCGATCATCACTGTCCTTGTCCGCGACTCCTGCAAGCGCTGGGAATTGAGTCTTAATTAACATGGTACTGTCAATTGACCCTCGAAGAGTCGTAGCAAAGTTCGACTCCAGAGTTCCCAAATACTGCTCACATGCGACTGGTTAGTCATTAACGCAGGGGCGACGTATAATTTCTTGACTTCTCTCAAGAATTCTATGCCGAATCGTCTAAGACGTCCTTCTTCGGTAACCGCTATCCCACGGTTGCGTCGACATAATTGCCTCAAGAGTTCAACAGTTCCAGCGCGCTCCGATTTGATTTCTGGGTAACTGAGATAAACTTCACTAAGGAAGTCATCGTAGGTACCAGTCTCATATTTACTGAGCGTCCCGCCAGACGTCTTTCTTTTTCTTAGGCAAGTAATTGGTGATCTGGAGTTTCTTTTCCTTATCATCCGTGATTCCCCCTAACTCGAGATTTGTCCAACATGGTCCACGAAGGTCATAAGATCCTCATAGTCGTCTGTTGTAAATTTCGGAGCATTGGAATCCCAGGCATGAGGGACTTTGAAACTCGCGATCCGCCTTTCTGTTCTATCTTGTTGATCCGCCATTCTGTCTCGACTTAAATCTTCTGAACCTAGAGTCTGAGAACTGTTTTGCGAGTCGAGATTGTCTCTTCTCTCAATGGTAGATTCCTGGCTCGTTTGTGGTTGTGAAGAAGAAGCCGGCCTTATTTCTTGATACGCTTTTGCTCGAGCAGAGGCTTTGCCTTTAACTTCGGCTCGACCTTGTTCAGCGGGCGTTTGTGATTTCGCCTTCCTCTTTGAAGGCAGGCGAGGTAACTCTTGTGGAGTTCTATGCCTGTCGGAACGTCTGTGTAGTGGTTTTGGAAAACCAGTTGAAGATTGTTCCCCGTCTCCCGAAATCTCGAAAGACTCCAGTTACAAAGTGTCTGTGTTCTAGTTTTACCGAATCTAAGATCCAGTTGCGACTTTTCTTGTCCAAGGTCGCGCTTCGAAGCCTAAAGAGCTCTCCGAAGTATATGCCCGAGTCGCGGCTAGAATTTAGCGCGCCTTTGTAGCAAATCTAGTTCCAAAAGCCAATAGGCCTTGAATGTATAAATTACTTCTATGAAGTAATAGCCAAATGAACCCCTCGCGGTGGGCTCCAGATGAAACGCTTGCTATTGGTTTACTGTATAACTTTATTCGTAGAGATAATAAATCCCTTCAAACAAAATCCACACAACTTCAGCTTCGCGTGCGAGTCGGGGTTCCAGTAACGTATCTACTGTGGCAATCTGACTATATTCCTCAATCCGAGGATATATGTTATACAATTCAAGGTGTCTTGACTCGATTAACTTGCTTTGAGTTGGCGCGACTCGATCCTATTTGAGCCTCTCGAACTCAGGACTTAGTCTTTCGCAATGTCGTTGGTTGTAGGAGTCTAGGTAATTTATCTTGTTCAAGTTTCCTTTCAATCCGTTGGAATATGGCACTTGACTGTTAAGTCGCGCTTAATCCCTTGTACTCGCGTTTCCCTTGTCTCAGAATTCCGTTTCACGCGTATGGTTCCCGTTCAAATTTACTTAGTTCACGCGTTTAACAAATCTCTGATCAAATCACAAGTCCAATTTATAGATTGAAAACAAAACAGAAAACTAGTTAAGTTCCCTGGGTTGTCCCACTGGATGTGAACACTCTTTACTGAACGTGCGGCTGATAGCTTACACGGACAATCAAGGAGGGAGCAATCCACTGGAGCCCAGCTAATAATTTACAGGCTTTATATACTACGCTCGAATAAATATTTACATCTTAATTGGGTATCTACCTACGTGTCCTGGTACGTGTATTGTCCTTATTTAGCAGACGAGGCTGTTAAGTCACGCCTGTGTGTCGTGGTGGCACGCGCGAGTAACGTGTAAGTACACGAGGAGTCACTATCGCATTTATCGCGTCGATCCCTCGTGATGGTCACGTGTGCGTGATGGATCCTCTCGATCCTTGACTCGATACTGGCTTCTATCCCACTCATCGCGGCTAGCCTTTCGAGGATACGAATGTTCCTGCTACGTGCCTCGCCTCGAGGTAAGGTCCTTCCGGTCCTTGCCAGAACTTCTAATTCGTCTTGAGTAGAGAAATCTCTTCAAGATCATTGATCCTATGATGATCCGCTCTTCGGCATCTTCGGCAATCCTTCTGCCGCTACTCGGTTTCCCTTGGTTCGTCGTTCCGCGACTCGAATCCCTTGATCTTGGCCTAGGCGCGCTGCCTAAGTATTCCCCAATGTTATCCCATGTTCCTTGATGTCCCCTTAGGTCCCAATTCAATTGGTAGAATGGTTGGACTTAGAAGAGGGATTGTTATCCTTGACTACCGTGTACGAGTACCCCATTTCTGGATAATCATAAGTCGTAGACAAGTCTAGCTTCCTTGCATCATCTAGTTAACAGCGCGGGCACGCTTTAACCCTCCGAGATATATTCCAAGAGATGTTCCTATATTCCTCTTAGTTCAAACACGCGTTATATAATATTAAACATGTTCAAAAATTGAGAAAACACGGGGTGTTTTCATCCCAGGCCTATCAACGGAGCGTTGCGACAGTATTGCTGCGGCAGTTTGGAGCTGGAGTTGATGAAAACAAGGTGCAGATTCAGCGAAAAGAGGATGTGATAGACTTGCGAGATCTTGTTCAACTGACAGAAGCGATATCAAGAACGAATGTGACCTACTTGGTTGGAGAAATCACTGCAAGTTCGGATGAAGAAATAAGGGCCCGAGACGTTGAAACGTTGGCGCCGATCGAGACGTTGAAGAAATGCGGGCAACGCGAGATTGGGTGGCGCGATTTACGTCGACCGATGATGAGAGATTCTTTGGACGTCTTTGCGCAGGAAGCAGGGTCTAAGATTCAGAGCCTGGAGGAAGAGAGACGAAAAGAATATGAAATTGATCAACTTAGGACGGAGGTTCAACGACTCACGGAAACGATCCACGCCTTGGACGCGGCACGACGAGATAGTCTGAACGAGATATTCACTTGGTGTCGAGATGAAAACGGAGTTCTCTGGGATGCGATTAAAGCTGTCAAAAAGGGACTCGGCGAGAGGGAATCGGATTCAACTCACAAGCAATCGGGAGGATCACAGCATGGTGTTGGACAGTGCAAAATCGAGATGGATTTGCTGCGCGAGGAAATATTCAGCGGCTTCGATGTGCTTCGGGATGAAGTTCGTACCATCCAAGTACGACTGCGTAATGCACGGGTATGTGGAGTTCTGCCGCAACAAATCACTATGGAGGAATTCAGCGAGGCCATTCAGTTTGGGCAGAACGAGATTGTAAAAGTGGAGAACGAGCTCACAAGGGTTTTTGATAAAGTAGGATTTATTGGAGAATCATTGAGGAATTTGCAGGAGGGATTTGAACGCCAAAGAATCAATTTGGATGCGCTCCATGAGGAGATGATGAAAGAATCGGATTGGGTTCACGATGAAATACGCACCATTCAGACAATATTGCATCAAGCGAGGATGTGCGAGACTGTACACCGATCCCGTTCGCTACGAGCGAGGTTTTCTTAATGAATCGATGAGGAGGAAACGAGGCTAGCAATAAATGAGAGTCACGTACCGTTGCGGGATAGACGCGCCTTTGAGCCGCTGTTGTCGAAGAAGCAAAAGAAAGCGCTGGAGCGTGCTAAGTTGGCACGCTCAAACAACCAGAACTCAGTCAAAGAGAACAACGAAAATCGCCAGAGAGAGGTGGATGTCAAGATAGTTGACGAAGTCGCTGCTAGAAGGAGTTCTGAAGAGGACTCCGCCGATGATTTCGAATTCCTCCCAAACGATGACAACTTGTGTCAGAAATTAAGCAGTTGTAGGGAACAAGAGAGAGGCTATTCGGACGACAATGAAGCCAAAGAGATTGCTAGCGAATTCTTGAAAGGAGATCGGCCGGTGGAGTACGAAAATTATGAGAACAGCCCGAAGTCACGGAACTTAGATGTATTGGACGCGCGTGAAAGGTTGAGTTTGCAGACACAATTGTAGCAAAACCGAATGTGCCCAAGCTTGGTTTGTCTTGATGCCTCGAGGGGTGTCGTCGTTGTGAACATGGGAGTCAGGAAGAAAGAGCGAGAGAGTGGGAAGATGTTGGATTGACATGAGAAGAATGCGCTGAAGACGGCATCGTGAGCGGATCACGGAACAATATGAGCCGTGCCGATTCAACGAGGACATTGTTGAACAGAGGGGCGAGGGAATTTTAAAAGAGAAGAGCACAGAGCCGAGATGACTGGGGACAGTCAGTATTTGTCAAAAAGGGAGATGATGAGCCGGCATTTGTTTTGCGCCTGAAAACAATCAAATCACGGACATTTGCGTGATTTCATCATTCTTCTCTTTCGGTGTGATCGCCGCGGAGGTTGAAGCGCTGGTTGAACAATGAGGATTCATTGTACGCCGCTGAGCAGTGCGTTGGAGCACAGTGAAACGGAGATCAGAGATGAAATTAAAAACCTGATGAAACTGAGATGCATGGAGATTGGATGCCTCAGGGAAATGAGCGCGTTTCGAATCATGTGACCATGTCTCAGAAGTTCAACTTTGTCTCGAACGCGTCGCAGAGGCGACTGGCTGTGTTTGGAACGTGTCTGGAGCTTGAGGACACTAGCAACAGGAATCATAATCCAGGGCCCCAGGGCTATACAGACAGAAATGAAACGTAGAACAATGGTTTTATAGAAAGACAACACGTACAAATACTGTAGTATAAAAGGACGACTGGATCGTAGGCTAAAAGAAGAAGATACCCACCAGAATGTACCCCCCACTTAATCTATCTGCTTTACGCTTTAAAATCTTGCTTGCTTAATTTTCTGATTCGTTTTACTTGAACGCCGACCGATTGCTGGACTCCTAGGCCCTATTTCAACTATGGATCATTTAGTCGCCGTTGCGCGCAAATCCGAAGCAGGAGCGTCCTATCTGTTCAGTATAATCTTGGTCTTGTTGGTTTTATTCGTTTGGTCTTTTGGTTGGTTGATGAAGATATTCACTGCGTTTAGCCGGTACGTCCACGGCACTTGGCCGACTTTGTCCGATCATGGCAGATCCGCGTCGGCAGACCTGTAGACGGGGGATCGATCAAAATCTGCGGATTTCGGGCGACATGGGCCGATCATTGGCCAATCTTGAGCGCCTGTCAAACGCCGGCAAGGCGCTCCCAGCCGTATGACCGCCGAGAAACCGATGTCTGGGGTTTTTCAGGCCGTAGAGAAGCCCTGGACAAAGATTTGAGCCCATAGAATGATGCAAGAGTCTGATATACCCTTCACAACTTTCGGTATGTGGACGGGGGTCGCACAATATTGTGCAGACGACCCCCTTAAACGCAGTGATTTTGGTTGGATTTTGGTTTGGTTTGGAGGAGGTTGTGTCGAGGTTGACGAGTTTTGATTTGAGTTGGCTTATACGGTGGTGGGAAGGGATTCCTTTGGACGAGACGACTACGCGCTCGCTGGCGAGTGCACAACATTATCATCCTTCTTTTCCTTTTCCCGCCATATTTATATTATTCTTTCCCTCCCAACGATGGTCTTGATTGCCACATGCATATACTTTGCATGGAGCCCCGTACTTGCGCGCGCATCACCTTTGTTTGGGTTGTGTTGTTTGATTGGTGGATGGATTTCCCGCTTCACTCACACACTCATCCCGCGCGTTTCAATGCGACAGACATCAACAGTGGGACTCGCTTAAATAGCCGAGTCCCACTCCCACTGTTCTTGTATATACTCCTTCGGTCTTTAGGTCGAGAGGAGTCTGAGACTGAAGGATAACATAACATCCTTGTCGTTTTGCACCATCGCCGGTGATAGGCATATCGATCTTCGTCGGAAAGAAGACTCAAGCTAGACAGAGCGAACAGTAAGCGCGAGCCACTACTCGTGCTCATTCAATTGCACCGAGTCAGACTTTTGGACCTTGGTGCTGTCCCCTCAGAGGGGACTTGCGATCCAATGGTGGCATCAATCGTAAAGCTTGTGAAGAAAATAAAGCGCAGCCTGCAGGGACCGGGGCAAAGGTAGTCGTCGTCGTCGTTGTGGCGGACAGATCTTGTTACGGATCAGGACTCCAGGAGACCGATAGCGCATCAGATGCGAATGATCTCGGTCTTTTCGCTCCGATACCTTGCTCCTGCCGCTCTATCGTCAACTCTCCGCCGACATGACGCTAAACCTGTGATAACGGCCGTTTACAAGACCATGCCAAGGGGACTCGGAGTCTGACTTTTGGGCGGAAGGATCTTCCGACTGGAACGCCGGCTTGCAGCGCATGAAGGAGACGAGCACTTTGATTAATTGTGAAAAATTCAGAGACTCACGGTGGACGCTGCTCTCGTGGATCTCGGAGGCTCGAAGGCGGTGGGCATGAGTGCGCAATGAAGTCCAAGGATGGACAATGACTGAGAAGAAAGTAAGGTTCCTCCTGCTCAACCCCAGCGCGGTTCCTAATGGACCTGATCTCGTCGTATGGAAGAATTAACCCAACCGTTATCTACAGCGTTGTGAAAGGGAATGTGTGTCTCTACGGTGTAGTGGTAGAAGTTGTGTTGGACGTCGAACCCTCGTGACGTCGCACGCTCGGATCGAGACCAGGGGTCGCCAGCTGTCCACTATTCCTACCTGCTCAGCTGAAGTTAGTTTTCTTTTTTTTTGGCGTCGAGATGCTCGTACTGTGCCCGTTGCATAGTATATATTGGTACAAGTTGTGTTTGATGCTGAGACCGCCTGACGTTGGCGCCGATCGAGCCGCATTGCGACTGTCCATTATCCACTAAGATTTTTTTTCCTTCGGCGTCCAGTTTCGAATCGCTGTTGCCGTCGTTCCGATCGTCTATAGTGCTTGCTCATTGATTTTTTTCCTATTCAAGACAATGAAACGGGTCAGCCATCCAAAAAAAACATCAACATGCTGCTTCAATATTTAATACTCTACAAGGTTGCTAGTGCTACACTGAAACTGTTATCAAATACACTTTGTTATCAATGGACCCTCGTTTCAATAGTACACGCTCTCTCGTGAACATGCGTCGCAGCACCTCTTGCCACTCGCGGCGTCCCGCCCTCTCTCTCACCCCACCCTTCACCTTCACGATTTCCCGATCGCGGTGGCAGCATCCCCTTCACCCTCAACAAGCTTGTTTGCGACACCCTCGGCCTGAGCATCTGCCTTCGGGGGCGGGTCAATCGCCGGCGGCAGCGGTATCCCTGCGAGCATGGGCTCCTGGAGCAGGAAGAATGGGTCGAGGAGGGGAGTATGCCATGCGGTAGGTTCGGGATCTCCCAGGGCGGGAACCGGAAACTTGAAGTCGAAGTTTGACGCTTTCGGTACTAGCGGGGTTCGTTGTCGGCGCGGATTGCGGTTGTCTTGAATCTACAGGATGAAAGTCAGGCAAACAATTACGCGTTATTGACAGCACACAAACATTCATGATTGAAGAGCCTGGCGTGGCCGTTTCATTGGCGGAGGCGAGTCAGAACCTGTAAAATATTGAGTCGTCGTAGCACTCGCGCGACATATGAATGTACGTTTGAATCGTTTCCTCTTGCCGCCATCATCGTCATCCTCTCGAACACGCCGCTCGAGTGTCTGCGCCTTTCTTGCCGCGTCCTCCGCCACACGCACGCTTCAAATTTGGATGAGCGCTGGGAACGTCAATTGAAACAACAGTATACTCACGGCTTGTAACTAAGAGCAGCCGCGATGGCGCCTCTGAGAATGGGACGGAAGGTCTCGCGCACCCAGTCCTTGAGTACGAGGCGCGACTGGGAGATGAGGACAGCAGCGCAGACGATCTCGAAGGTGTTGCCGGGGTATTTCGGTAGCTCCTTGCTCTTGAGCTTAAAGAATCCGCGACTTCTCAAAAAATGTAAGAACGTCGCATTCGATTGTATGGGACCCGCTCAATGCCTGAAGAAATCCATGTTCAGAGATATCTAATAACGGAAGAAAGCCCTACTTTGAATATTGCCGTGTGTCGGGCTTTCGGGACCAAAGTGCTGAGGAACTCGAGTAACAACTCCGCGAACACCACTTTGACAGCCGCATCCCCGTGCGTCTCAAGGGGGTCGCGCCCTGCAATCGGACCACGAACCACACTCCAGAGGTGAGTCGATACATCCGGAAATCCTGGGAGAGCATTGAATTCTGCCTCGAAAGGTGTGACCAAAATGACGTTCTGGAGGTACGTCTCGTACTTGGTCGGATCAGGCGCTTCAAGTTGGGGACACATCAACAAACGGGTTGGAGATATGAACACTTCCGAAAGTTCATACCGTCTTCCGCCTCCTCCTCCATTTGCGGCTTCTGAGCTGTCTCTTCTGCGTGACCGTCCTTAAGCTCACCACTGTCCCCCGCGTCCTCCTTCTGCTTGTCAGCACCGTCAAGCTCCGTCCCCGATGGTTCTGGTGCGCACATTCAACGATTTGGAACGAAACGGGACAGAACCGCATACGTACCGCCTGATACTTGTACATGTCCTGGTCCGGTCTTGATCTCCGACAAATTCTCCGAGTCATCAAAGCCCACTGAGCCTCAATTCTACTATTGAGAGAAAGAAGGACACTTTTTGACAGGCCCTCGTACCTTGAGTTTCTGCCCAAGATGTTGGATTCGAGTAGATTTTCGTGTGCAATGACATACCTCTGAGTCCACTGGTTTTTGACGTTAGAGTATTGCTGAGAATGGACTCAGACTTGTAGCCACTGGCTGCCGAGTCTGACGCTGTATATAAATCCTCTCGTCAAGACTTCAACGTAAACGGTGTTTATTATGGTGCTATACCTTGGGCACCCTCGTCAGCCGCAGCGTCTAACTCCGGCACAGTGAAGTCGAGGTTGGATGTGAGATCTGAAGGTAAACAATAGTGTCAGTGTCGGAAATCTATCCTGGCAAGTGGACACGTCACCCGACAATGTAGCATATGCTTTGAACTTTTTCATATCTGGTTTCGATACCGGCGACGCGTGCGTGGCGTCCGATGTAGTGGCAAATGGGGGCTCTTGATCAGAGTGACGCGGACGCTTCATGCTGGCGCCATTACTGTATATATGAGTGACGGGAATATTCTGATCCAACAAAGATCTCACCGTTTCTCTGTTTCAGAGGCGTGTATTAGGTCGGCTAATATAGTGATCTTGTCTTTTCGTTTCCTTAGATCTCGTGGGGGTAATATTGATGGCATTCTGCGCGTGTGTCACATTAGAAAGGAGATAGAGTTTGCACGCGATATGAAGATATTTACTCGCTGGCGCGGGCGCAGATATCCTGGAGCACAGTGTCTAGCGTCGTTTCGAAAAAGTGCTCCTGGATAGAAAGCTCTGATAATGCGCCCACCAGCGCGTACCAAGAGTCAGGTTCGGCGAGCTCGAGGTCGCCGAGATCCGGTTTCTTGTATTTGTTGAACATAACTGCTAAGCTTGCGCGGGAGGTGAGCGCAGAGCGTAGGGTCTGTTAAGAGACGGTGAGACGTCACAGTGGGACAGGTTCACAGATGATCTTACCGTTAGGGAAGCTTTAGTTAACATATGCGAGGGAAGCCTCCAGTAGAGCCGACTGACAACCTCATATAGCGTGTATGCGTTCCCGAGGTAGACGAGTCGTTCCACTTCTCCGCTGCCTCCGTGTGCGCTACGAACGATTCGAATGGCAGATTGCGGGAATTCTCCACGCGGTCCAAGACGGTGGAGAGCAAGATGGGCCTCGCTCTTGAGGACGGCGAGTAGCTCGGCAACAGTTGTGGAAGCAGGAATATCGGCGGGGGCGGCGGGAGATATGCGCTCTATCAGAGATTTTTTCGGAACCCGGGACTTGGTCTTGCTCTTCGGCAGCTGAGCGTTCTTTGAGTGCGATGTATGAGCGGGGTCGGGATGTGAGTTGCTGAGCGCGGTGATGTTGAGCTGAGGAGGGCTGTGGCAAATGAGTTGGGCGTGGAGCGTTCGGCAAACGCTCGCTGTTGCGGGGTCATTCCAAGTTCGGGTGCCAGCGCCACAGTGGATGGAAGTGAGGGTGAGGTGGAGGCGGCTGGCGTGGGCTCGCCTGCTTGGACTGGCGGTGCCATTGGAAAGGCTCTAGAAGTGAAAGAAAAAGGAGAGAGGGTTTAATGCTGGGTTGGTGACGCGCGCGTCGACCAAACAACGTAAATCGCCGATCGCGCAAACTGACGATATCAGCACTGATTCAACTAGAGCTGGGGTTATTACCTCTTGTGCATCTCCTCTCATTTTCAAAGACAGATACTAGCGCTGTCAGGGTTTGCTTTGGTGCTGAATTCATGATTTTATGTATCTGCAGCGTCGCCTGCTTTGACTAGGCAGGGCTGATGGGAAGTCTGCGCTGGGTGCCAGACACAGAGTTCCAGCATCTGTACAATACGGTGCTGGTAACCTGCAAAAACTATGAGACCGGTGAAGTCGATGAAAATTTAATTGAGCTTCATCATACTGGCACAAGCTCCAAGAATGACTCGGAGGTCGAGCAACAGAACTCGGGTTGAATCTTTGAGACATCTGATACTAGAAAGCTTGAAAGTTTGCGTCTGGACCGATGCATCTGCGTAGTACTTACTACCGCAAGAGAGAGACTCGGATGAAGGGAGCTACTAGATTTTACCAAGCATATGATCCGGTTCAACTTGTTCTCACGACTCAAGTCTCACGATCACGAAAACTCCACACAGGTGAGTTTAGCTCAAGTTCAGCTGCAGGCTGGACTACTGAACAATATGAGCATAAGGAGAATGTAAGTGTCCACTCATTAGTGAACTGGTAGGGTTGTGTTTGATGTCGAATCCTCGTGACGCCGTCGTGTTCGGCGGATCGAAACTCCGGCTTCGCAAACTTTCTACGGCTTCAACTTTTTTTATTTGTTTTTGGCTGGGACCCGGATGTCGTGTATGAGATTGCGAAAACTTCACATTAGGCCGTCTACAATTTCTTTGACCAGCTGCGACGCCCCAAAACGGATTCGTAATCTTGATTAAGACAAGTTCAGTTCGAAGAAATAATACGACCGACCCGTCATCCAGGTCCATACACCGATATCAGTGTTGAACACCGGACTCTTGTCCTTGTCTGGTGTTGTGGTAGAAGACGGTAGAAGGTGTGTTGGATGTCGAACCCTCGTGAAGTCAGCCGTGCCAGTGGTCGGCAACTGTACACCACTACCGATCTTTTTTTGCGTCGAACCTGAGTTCCAAAATCCGTTTTATTGCTTTCGATTTCTTTCGTCCTTTCCCAAAATCCATCAACTACCTTTCCTTGGTCTCCTGAGAAGAAGACTGCGTAGAAACAATTGGAAGCAGTTCCAGTATATAATATGAACATTGTTTACATCAAGTCTATGTCAAGTGTACATTGAATGAGTGGGGGTTCCCAGTCTCAGTACTAGAACAGGCCAACGCACCAGTCTTAGTCGACCTCTTCAGGATATTCACCCCCGATGTCTTGAGCTTCTTGCATAGATATGTTGGAGATCATCGGAAAGGCTGAACGATAATCTGTCAGTGAGAAAGCTGAATCATTTTCGTACGTTATGCACAGTCCCTCTAATTTGCATGAGGATCTGGAAATAAATGATAGAAGCGTAGTAATAGGATGCGGTCCGAGAAGGAGTTCTCTGCATTCCAAGCAGAGAAGAGCAGGAGTAACCAATTGCCAGATAATCAAGCGTTGGGTGAGCGCCTTTCCCTGACCATTTAACACAAGCGAGTGCAACTCTGGAAGGGTGACTTCATTGACAGGTTCGTCGACACCTTCATTTAACAAGATTAGCGCCAACCGACATCGAACTAAGTTCGAGGTCTGCTGCAGAATGGGCATGCACTCGGGTGGGGAGATCGCTTCCAGCGTCAACGAAGTCAGCTGCGTCCACGGCAATTCGACATGCTTGAGAGCATGACCACCAAGGAGGGCCGAGCGAAGGAGAGGCGCATGACCGACTGTGATGATGCTTGGTCCAAGTAAACCAGACTCCAGATACACCCTGAGATGACGGAGCAGAGGCATCGGGCCGCTGAATAGACGCATGTTTGGTCTCACGACATCGTATTCAAAGTATTCCCAGCGGTCTCGCTGGGCAGCTATGGCAGAGTATACCGCAGGTGGACAGTCTGGTTTTTCCCCGTTCGCGTTGACGATTTGGATGGAAAGCGGGCAGGAACAGGAACGACTGATCCATGTTTCGGTCAAGACGCATTGGCGATGCATCATCGCAACATTATCCGAGGCTGAAGACGTATGATCTGGACCAATGATCGCCCACAGCTGTGGGGTAGAGAGCGCTATCTGTCGCCATTTCGAGCAGATGTGCGTGAGTAGAGTTGGGGATCCCGGGCCAGCGAAAGTAGGCCAATTTGGGTGGGTTGGCAAGGCGTGGACAAAGATGAGAGAAATGATTTCGTTGGGCAATGAGAGAACGGGATATATGTAGGCGTCGAGCCGCTGCTGTACCAGCGTCTTTTGACGACGTAATTCGGTCATGCGAAGGGCTAGTTTAGGGTGGCGGGAAATAGGTCAGCGGCCTGGTTGACGTGGGTAAAATACATCAGGACCCCGCAGGGGTCCTATTCGACTTGTTTTACCCAAGTAAATTAGCGTCAAATAGACGGGGTCCGGGGCGGAGCCCCGGAGGAAATTTTGCTATTTTACCCTGGTCAAATAGGCCAAGAACGCTATTTTACTATGCTAATTTGCACTATTTGACCGGCTCAATTTGCCCCCAAAATCAACCCTCACAATAGACCACGAAAAAAGTGTCGTCACAGCACACCTGACCGTGACGTACGCCGGGTGCATTGCCTTAATTGTACGACCCAAGTGTGACCGCGATCCTACCGTTGTTTTCGCGGAACAAGTCCTCTGAATCCCAGTGTATTGCGTCCTGGCTATTTGACTCTAGTTGACCCTAATTGACGTGCTATTTTTTCCCCTCCCAACCCTCCCGGTAAATTAGCCGCTAATTAACCGGGTAAATTTGCACATGTAAATTTCAGAGGCCTATTTCCCGCCACCCTAGGCTAGTTGACCGATTTCTGCGTCCGTCGGTCTGCCTCCAGGTCCCTTCGCATGAGAAATAGATGGAGTTTACCGTCACTGACTAGTGGGAGCGAAGACAGACAGATGGCGGCAGGAAATTGCCAGCCAGAGCAAAAGTGAGAGTGGTTACAAAATGGGAGTGGCAAGTTGGTGGCAAGCAGAAATTTCAAATGGTCACACTTTCGTCACACTCGTCTTTGCCTTCTACCAGACTACCACCACCATCGCAAAATACAGAACAAAATGCCTGTAGCGTAGGACTCAGGCTTGACCTTCAATAGTTGCCCTGGGGCTGATAAATCCACTTTTCAACTTCCAAGTATGCAAGCTGTTCGCATCCCCGCGACTCGGTCATCACTTTCAAATTCAGAGGCGCCCATCGCATCATGATGAAGCCAAGCTTGTGGACGCCATCTCACACGGCTATTCAATGGGACTCGCCTCCTCCAAGTTCTCCTCAAATCCTGCCGCATCTCCACCGTAGTCAGCGAGGGGAAGACTGGCTTCGTACCGGAGCGAAAATCTTGAAAGCGTACGACTATGTCGTCTGTGGAGGCGGTGGGTGTTATTGAAACTCGACAAAAAGTGCGTGCTCTGATTGTCGTTCTTATAGGCACGGCAGGCTGCGTGCTAGCTTCGCGTCTCAGTGAAGACCAGCGGTCACCGTACTTTTAATCGAAGCAGGCGCAAGGTAAGTCTCGTACATCGTCATTCCGCAATAAGCTACCAACATGTTATACTCTAGCCACGAAGGAAATTTCTTGTCCCGCATACCTCTAGCATTCACGCAGCTCTTTCCGACAGCAGCGAATTGGAAGTATGAAACCATGTACGTTCCAATCGAGTTCATGTCGTTGGAGTTCTCATTCTCGATGCAGCGCTCAACCGGGTCTGGGCAACAAGAAGGTTTCGTGGGACAGGGGGAAGATACTCGGTGGCTCAAGGTAAGCACAGACACCGACCTTATCTCGTCACACGCTCATTAAGAGACAAAAGCTCCATCAATGCCTCTGTGTATCAGAGATGTGCTCCCGAAAGTATGTCAGAGTTCGATCGTCTTTCTGCATCCTGGCGCTAATCAGCAACGTTAACTAGATTTCACGGAATGGGAGCGGTCGGGTGCTACAGGCTGGGGCCCTGCTGAAATGACGAAGTACGCACCGTGATCTTTCCGCGACGTATTTCTTCTGACTACGGTAACCCAGATATTTCAATAAAGCGGAGAAGTATTCCCCAAATCCAGCCTTTCCCGACATTGACACAGTAATCCACGGGGATTCGGGGCTCTCCTTCACGCGATATGGGCCATTCGTGGTACGCACCCTCCACCCTCTTTCACACGATCCAGCTAACACCCAATCAGCCAATTGCTGACTCGGTGATCGATGCTGCTGTTAAAGTGGGCATACCCAGAATACCGTAGGATTCCTTTCATCGCCCTCGTGAATGAGACACTCAGCGAGTCCAGGAACATGAATGCAGATAAGGGGCCAGCAGGCGTGTCTAATTTCGCCGGGTCTGTAGACCCTCGCGGAGAGCGTACGTGGTTTCTTTTCACTAGACCTCGACAAGCGCTAACATGGCATGTATAGGTTGCTCAGCGGCGACTGGGTACCTTACACCCGATGTCCTTCGCCGGCCTAACTTGACTGTCGCCGTCGAGACACGCGTTACGCGAATCGTCATGGACAAGGCACAAGCTGGTTCCCCTCGCGCCGTCGGTGTCCTCTTAGCCAAGGATGACGGGCGCGTATTTGCCGTTGGTGCGAACCGCGAGGTTATCATCAGTCTCGGGGCTATTGCAACCCCGCAATTGCTCATGCTCTCTGGCATTGGCCCCGCGGACGAGCTGAGGAAGCACGATATCGATGTCGTCTGTCACCTCCCCTTCGTAGGGAAAAACTTATTAGATGTCCGTTTGGCCTGAAATCTCTCATTCGTTGCCGCGCTAACGTACTCACTCTAGCACTTCTCTGCCGGATCGTTAGTGGTCCGTGCCAAGCCGGGGAAAACTTGGGACCACATCCTCACCCCGCTCGGCGGCATGGTCGGCCTCGCCCACTGGCTCATCCGAGGATCGGGTCCTATGACGGGTATTGCAGCTCCAGTTGGGATATTCGTTCATTCGGATACCATTGTGTATGCATGAACGCCCTCTCCACACTCTTCAGAACTCTGACAATGCTTCGCAGTCCGTCGTCCGCCAATGATTCAAAGGTCATCGACGTCCCAGCCGCCCCGTCCGCTGCCCCTGACATTGAGATTTTCTTTGCCCCGTTGATCGTCGTCAACAATGGCTTCACCAAAACGCCGGGGATGAGCGGGCTGACCATCGTAAGTTTTCCTGTGACATGTGCGTCGGAACCTTGTGCTCAGGCTTTCTTACGCAGGGCTGCATCGCAATTGACCCTCGGAGTCAGGGAACGATTACTTTGGCCAGCAAGAGCATCCTAGACCCACCGGTCATTGACCCAAAGTATATCGCACTCTTCGTTAGCTGCCCACACGTACTCATCATCTTCGTGTATAGATACTTCTCGAATGAGCATGACCTACATGTCCTCATTAAGGCGACCCGTCTTGGCCTCCGAATCGCGCGCGCGGAACCCTTAGCGACTATGCTCGACCTACCCGCAGACTCAGACGATGAATCGACATTCTTTTGGCCTGGGGATGCCAACCCCGACACGGTCAGTGTCCTCCGCTTCGGACACGCTGAAACTCATTCATATGTTCGTTAGGTGTCGGACGAAGCTCTCACGGCTTGGATAAAGCGTAACGGGCAGACTGCATGGCATCCTGTACGTCCATACCCTTCTCATGTATCTGCGCTGCCTTACTGACTGATACGTGCGTTCCAAGACCTCGACCGCGAAG